>VXBI01008831.1:470054-592035 GCA_013397375.1 Toxostoma redivivum
GCCGCCGCCGCCTCATGCCGGGCGCGCCCCGCGGCGGCCGCACTTCCCGTGCGCCGGAGGGCCAGGAGCAGGAATGTGGTGACAGAGCCAAGGGAGCCCCGAGGTGCGAGTTAACCCCGTCCCTGCGCGCTGCGCTGTACGGTGCTGCCGCGTTGTTGTGCCCCGTGGAGGGGAGCGAGGGCTGCAGGTTGGCAGAGCCGAAGTTGGAGGTTGGCTCCTGCTCCTTCTGCCCTTTTGAGAGGCGGTGTGTGATGATGGAGCCGTGCGGCAAACACTGTGCGTTATCGCATCAAACACAAGGTCATTTTCCGCTATTATTAACAGCTGGTGTGATCCGTGTCTGTCGGAGGTGTGTTACCCAAGAAAGGACCTTGTTCTCAAGCCTTTGTTATTTTACAGCATATAAGAAAGTTAAACAGCTTTGCAGTTGGCACCCCAGCGCAAGGGAGCACTTTCCCTGGTTCCCTGTCTCCTGTGCCCGACACCTGCCCCTCAGCCGCGTCCCTGTCCAAGCCGTTCCATCCATCAGCATCCAGAGCTGCAGGGCAGCTTTTCCTCCTGACCGTCCCTTTGTATCTCCCAGGTACATCTGTCTGACAGATTCCCTCCTACGCCAGTCCCTGCTTCTTCTAGTATTCAACAGGTTATTAAGTTTTATGACGTCTCTTGTCTGCCCACCCTTTATCCCTCTGTGTGCCAGCTTGTTCCTGTATTCAATAAGTTGCTGTACTCAAATCCTCCTTATTGTGGCACCTTTTCCCGGTATGAGATATGAGCTGTATTCACCAGCCGCCTCTTCCTTGTGGTAAATAGAGTGAAAATAGCGATTCTGTTGTGCCTCTCACGTCACACTTTCCTTTTTTTGTGCGTAGACCACATTAATAATTATCTACACATATCAGGACTCAGTGCTTATGATTTTCCCTGCAATACGTCCGTTTTGAGAACAATGCAAACTGAACCCAGATTGTGTTCAGAACTGACCTCAAGGAAGTAACAATCTGTAATTCCCATTGCACCATTAACAGTAGTTATTTTACTTCAGCGTGAAAAAAAACTTTTTATTTAACCAGTAATTTTGGGTGGGACTGATTTGCCTTAACTGGAAATGGAAAATATATTTAATTGTGTGTTGGGCAGTTTTGAAGTGGTGTTTTTTTAAGCACTGTTAACAAAGGAGCATAGGGCTGATCATGGAAATTTCAGTTTAAGATTTCAAATTCAGTTTGGTATCTAAGAAAGTCCTTGGTAGTTCCTCATAAGTTCCAAGGGAGGCAATTTGCAGTGGTTATGATAGTATTGTGAAAAGTGTGCTGAAAGAGTCATTGTCAGACTGTTGAAACCAAGGTGCTGCAAAGGAGAAATGCTTATTTCTGTAACATTGCTCAATTTCAGTGGTAGTTTGTTGCACTTTGAAATTAACATGTTTTCCTTATAGCCCTTTAAATCTGTTCAGCATGCAAACATTACCATGTGAAAGTAACTGACCAACATAAACATAGGAAAGTAACCTACAAATATAAACATTGGAAAGTAATCTATTTTCATCACTCAGGCCTTGCTTTCTTATTTGAATATGATTGTGTCTTTTATACTTGACATTTTGGGTGAAATGTTTGCAGTTTGTTATCTCCTTATTTTTAACAATGAGCGCATCTAAGAGGACAATATTCATGGTTGAGGTTTTTTTTTCTATTTACCTTGGATACAGTAAACATACTTAGTAGTGTTCATACCTGAAAAAATTATCTGAAATCTTGTTAGCTAGATTAGTGAAAGCTTTTTACCACTTCTCCATCTTGCATGCATGTAACAATTAAACATACAGCAGGAATACTGGTAGGAGAACAGCTCTCCCAGCTGAAAAAGCAGAAACAACAAATCTGATGGTCATAAAGACAGAACAAAAGGACGAGATGAGTTTTCGGGAATTTTAAAAGTAAACACGGGAACAAAAGAAGCAATCTAGTTAGTTTTATTTAAAGGTGGAAAAAAAGAAGGTAAAAAGTCTTTTTATTAATGACTGTTGTGTTTTGAAATGAGGTGTAAATGCGGTGAGATAGAGACAAAAGAGAAAGGAAGAAAAGGCTCCACTACTCAAGACAGGCCATTTTATGAAAGGCAGCCTTCTAGCCAAATAAGTGGAATCATGGAACCACTTCCACAGGAAAATCTCACCTATGTTTTTTGACAATACTTTATATCTTTTGGGGTACAGCTTATTGAATCTTCAGCATTTGGAGTTAGCTAAAGTCCTACAGATGGAGCGTTCTCATATGCAAATAATTTTATATGCTTTTTAAGGTTTTATTTGCTTTTTGGGGGGTTTTGTTCGATTTTTTGGTTTGTTAGGATCTGCTGTATCTCCTCATGTAGTCTCTGGTTCTTGCAGTCATTGATGGGTGGTACCCAACTGGGGTCTTGATTATGCCAAACATGATAGTTTTTAGCCAGGTAAATGCTATGGTTTGTTTGGCTGTTTTAGACCTGCAAGACAAATAATTATACTGTGTTCTCTTCTCTTAAGAAAAAAACCCACCAAAATGAATCAGTGTTTTTTTATGTGGTGTTTTTTACCAGCATACCTTCTTTGAAGATGTCTTACTCCACTTGGAAAATTTAACTGGTAAAGCAAAAGTCTTAACCAAAACCTTTGAAAATTAAATGGAGAGTGATATGAACATTTTACCAGGCAAAACAAAAGTTGATATTCTAGTAAGGTCTTCATCATAAGCAATGTAGAACAATAACTATTTTTAATTCATTGGATAGAAGGTTTAGATCTTGTTGGTATCCTGAAAACAGTTCCATAGATCGTTCATACACTTCCATTTTTCTTCACTCAAAGGCTTAAAGTGCAAAACTCAGGACAAGCAAATTTACTGACTACCACATGATAGTCCCAAAGGGTTTTTATACTGCTTTTCCTTTTCTCCCAAGAGGGACAGTGCTTTAGAAAACAATGACTTTGCAAGTAGAAAGTAACTTTCTTTCAAATGGGAATGTTTTTCAGCATATTAAATCAACCTGAATTCAATGAACTTTGGGGAGGGGGCTAAAATCTTCCCTAGCAAGGGTATATTCCCCAGGGACACTAGCCAGCTGCTCTGCTTTTATCAAGTAAATATGCTTCTACATCAATAAAAAACATTGGAAGAGAAGGAAAAAAGTATCCCATTATATGCTGGAAGTCTCAGGGGAGACATTAGGCAATGACTTCACCACACTTCTGGAAGTATCTCTCACAGCAAACGCTGTTGCAAGAACAAGAATAACTCCCATTAAATTTTACTGGGCTTAAATAACTTAATATGGTGTCAGTTTATAAAGCACCCAAACAAACAGAATGACAAATTTTTGTTTTCTCCATGTGGTTTGAATTTACATAAAAGAAATTAGAATTAGATTTATGTACCTCTTAGGTCTGATTTTAAATTCAGAAATGCAAGCAAATTCAGAGTTAAATTCCTTCGCTTGCTGCTTAATATGATTGTGCTCAGGAGTGTGGGAACAGGCAAGGCGCAGTTCTAAGGCACAGCGGTAAAAGTTGAGGGCAGAATGAATATATTGAAATGTTTCATGGCTTTTATGAGGCTGAGAAGGATCCTGCTAGAGCTGTAGCACAGCTGTATTTATGCTCAAATACAGTTAAGCAGATGGAAGCAATGTCTGTGCTGTCAGGACAAGGGGCTAACGTGGTTTCTGAATGATCCCATCTCCTGTATTATTCCAAGGTAACGATAGGCTTTCTCATTTAGCCATCAGAAGAAATTCACAATGACCCAGCCATGTTGCCCTGCTGTGTTTTATGGAGTAGAGAGTTAGCGAAGTAACATAAAGGATCAAGACAACAGGTTCTGCGTTTTTGAAATGTAGACGTTTGAAAACATTCTCAGAGCCTCCCAGAGGAAGTCTAATGATTCTACTCCAGACAAGTTGGGCTAGAATGGAGAGAGAGATCTTCTCTTAAGAAGTCTGTGCCTTCAAACACCAGCGGGTCTGGCTGCCCAGCCATGGGTTGCTGGGATCACCCTTTCATGATTCTGATGATGCCCCAGGCATGAGTGACCTGAGCACTTTGAGAACTGTCTGAAATAGCCCGTAAATACTGGGGCAGACTTTGGACAAAGACTAAATGTTTCACTTGAACTTAACCTTTATATTAGGAGTGCCATCTTGGACACTTCCTCAACTTTCTAGTTGATCAGGAAAAAATAAATGAAGCAGAATCTGAAACCAGAAGTACAAAAGAAATCTACTGAATTGCAGCTGAATATTACCAGTGAAATGCATTAATGCGTCAGCTTACGCTTGATCACACTAGTCAGAAGACTTCCAGAGAATACATCAGGCTGTAGGAAGTGCAGTGTTAGTTGCATTCATTTTTCCCTTCATCCTTTTTTTTTTCTTTCCTGGAATTAAACAAAAATCCATTCACAACAGTAAAAAGTACTGCTTCTATGGGGCATGTCTCAGGTAGGACATAAAATGTTAAACTCTTTGAGATGAGATTAGATTTCATGGTGTTTTCCATTTTTCAATAACTTTTATAGGAAAAACCCAACAAATAAAAAACCTCACAAAATCCTAAACTGAAGTCCTTGTACCCCACGCGAGATCCATTGTGATTTCTGTTGATTACAATTTTCTGAATTTCCTGATTAAGATGCTGTAATATGCCCATGGTTTCTCCCAGAGAGGGTGCTAGTTTAGTCATTAGTGAACTGGTTATTGTCTTTCATATCCTTATTCACAAAAATAATATGGAGACCAAAATTACTTTCCTGCAGTCCCTGAACAGTGAAGAAAACTGTTTTTATCAAGGGTATGGCTTATTTCCAGATGCAGTATAAACATCTTGTCTTAAGGAAGCAAAGACATCCATTAAACACTTTGTGATGGGATTCCATCATCACAGTGAAAAACTGTGTTAAGTGTATACATGGAGATCATATTCCAAAAAATAACATATTATTGAGATCCTGTAACTGAGAAAGGCAAAGTGCTAGATGTGACGAGTTAGTTCATTATTACAACCCTGCATTTTTCTGACTTAACTGACATTACTCAAATGGAAAAGCCTTAAAAGCAAAATGCCAGTGTGATAAACAGGTAGCAAGAGGGAGGATGGAAACAATTACCACGAGGACTTGAGCAGTCCCACTCACTAAAGAGAGAAAACTGAACATCTCAGCCATGTTGCTGCTGCCATAGTCTACAATTTGCCTGTCACATAAAAATAAACAAGTCATGAAATGGCAAAGTGAGCTTTAAAGAATAAATAGTAAATATTTGTAGTGATTGGCCACCTTAGCTATAGATTTTTTTTTCCTCTATAGGACATGAATATATATTGATGAGTAGTATTTTAAATTAGGATTCAAATCCAGAGGAATCTGCCACTATGGAGATTTCAGCAGATACTTTAATGCCATAATGAGACCATGGCTTGTCTTTTAAGGGCATTTTGGCTTCATTAATCTTTTGCTCCTGAACACTTGTGTAGCCAAAAATTTTCCAGATTTATTGATGACTGAAGTTGAGACGTCAATTTTAGATCTTGTAATTCTGGTTTACAAAAAAAAAAAAAAAATGGACCAGACTGTTGGTTCAGCGAGATAAAGTAAGAGGGTTAATATGAGTGAGCCACTGTGCCA
The DNA here is from genome assembly GCA_013397375.1 of Toxostoma redivivum. NCBI lineage: Eukaryota > Metazoa > Chordata > Aves > Passeriformes > Mimidae > Toxostoma > Toxostoma redivivum. The sequence goes on from VXBI01008831.1 coordinate 475,712, forward strand.
GATTTTTACAAGCACTGCTATTTTGACATAAAATTAATGTTGTTCCAAAATATTTTTCACCAGATATCTGTGCAGAGATTCTGACCAGCAGGTTCTTACATTTATCAGCCAGAATAATTTATTTGTCACCGCTTTGTTCTCCTTGGCTGCATCCTTGTGTACATCAGCTCAGCCCTTCTCTTGACTGACTGTACTGGCATCTACTCAGTGCTTCACAGCTTTTTCTAGACTGCTTCTTCTCAGTTCTGTGATTCTTCCTTCTCTTACGAGTTTTTTTTCTTTTTTTAATACTTCTTTTTTTTTAGATGATCAAAAGCAATTATAATATATCTTTGAATCTGTTCAAGATAGGACAAGAGTTCAGATTAGCACTGAAGAGCTCTCCTTTCCATAGGTCTCTTATCATGATTCTGCTAACAGAAATTAATTTTGTAGAAATCCAGGCTTGGGCACGGACAGTACATTTCACCATTCTTACAGCTTTAGCTCAAGGTTATTATTGCTGCTCTGTGCTCAGAAGGGAAGACTGCATACTAATTACAGACATTTTATCTTAATTTCCATAGCAATTAAATGTTATTTTAGAAGGCTAATCTGAAATATTTTCTAAGTGATCCACTTGGGTGACACCCTTGCACCATTTTTAGGAAAGTGATGAAAATGTATTTAAATGTGTGCTAAGGTCTTGAATCCAAATCCCACTTTTTACTATTACTTTTCAGTAATATAGACAATATGAAATGCATATTCCTTGGAAGAAAACACCCGCAACAAAGGAGTTCACACTCGTGATAAATTTAAACAGCAGCAGAGTATCAGGATAGCTTTGACAGCATAGCTGATGTAAAGGAGAAATATTGGAGTGAAAATAAAGTAAAACAATCTTTATTGAAGAAATTTATGTTTTAAAGGAAGCAGGAAAGCTGTGTGGTTATTTACATAGAAACCATTGATTTTTCTTAACTGTTCTGTAATGCATCTATGCAGTAATTTAGAAAGCTTATACTTAAAACAGATGCCAGCATTATTCTTCAGAGAGTGAGTGTGAGACAGATGGATGCAGCAGAATCAATAGTTCAGAGAACTCCATCAGGTGCATGCATTTCGCATAGGTCAAGTTTGATGAAACCCCAGCTTCGTGAATCAACACTTCTGATGTAAATAATTCACAGGAATGGAAAAAAAAAATCCACTATGCTTATATGAGATGAATATAAATACACTTTTAAAATAATTGTTAGTGAGCTATAATATGATGTAATTCTTGTAGCTGGCTTGTATATACATATGATCCTACTAATACAGAGTTTTAGTACAGCAAGAGATTGGAGATGTTTTGTTTTAGTAATGAATTTAGTGAAATAAGGAAAACAAACTTTGAGTGGCGTTTGCAATACAATAATGCTGCAGCTTCTTTGCTCTTTTAATGAATATACTGTAAAAAAATCTATAAATCTTCAATTAGCATTTAAATCTGATCTCATTCCTTATTTTGTATGTGTATCTTCAGGTTTTAAGTATTCCAAGATGACTCTAATATGACCTTCCTTTGGGAGCAGCTCCACAGGGCTCTCCCAGGTCCAAGAGGAAAAGGTGCAAACTCCAGTGTGAGGTGGCTTGCTCTGTAAAGCACGTGGTGATCAGAACAGGACTTGCCTTAATTGTGAAGTAAAACTCAGCTCAATCTGGATCTCCCTAGAGATGGATATTAATTCTGATCCAGCATGTTTGTTCAACTGCTGCAGCCCTACACATTTTGGTGTCACCACTTCTGGTTTTTACTGGTTAGTTAAAAAAAAACGAAGTCATGTGCTGTTATCATTTTTTCCCCCAGAATTTTAGTGGATTCCAGATCATGTAGGATGAGAATAAGAGCTACTTTGTTTTGCTGAGAATGTTTATCATTGCTTTTCCTGACAGTCTTATAGAGAAGCCTTTCAAGCCCCCTCACAAGGACAAAAATTAAGCAGATATGGGTGAAACTTCAGTATTGAATAGTATCTTGGATTCATTCACACACAACTGAACTCAGTTATGAAAAGCATAACCTTAAAAGCCTAAATAAAAATAAAGGTGGCTAAAGGAACTGATGGGAGGTGGTGCATTTTGTAGAGAAATAGCAAAATATTTCTTTGCTACTCAAAATTAATACTTTAAAAGAGTCACCAAGATGAATGCAAAATACCTTCGTATTTATAATGTTTAAATAATACAGATATTATTTTATGTTACATAGTGCCTGGATATACCATGGATTCATAAAACAACTGCCAAAAAAGTTCTGTGAACTGTCAGTGTCTCTTAGCAGTACAATTTCCAGAAGACTAGAAAGAAAATCCAATGCTGTGTAAATATTTTAAAGTTAATGACGCCACAAGTAATCCCAGACATATTAATTGGAGATCGGTTCTTATGCACTTAACAGACTGCTTAAGATGGAAACAGTAGAAACAAAATTAACAATCAGTGCTGATTGATCTGTTTTTTATGGAAAACAGATATTGAACAGGAATGCTGGTGCTGTGGATGACATCACAGCCTTGACAGATAATCTCCCATTGCTTCATTTAATGTTATTCATTTGGCCATAATGTCTTGCCTGAATATGGTTTTAAAAACAAGTGGGTTGGTTATCTGATATTCAGCCCATTAGATTGGAATGATAAACTGAAACAAAATTCAGAAAATAATTATCGTGTTGAAAGGTGTGTGGAAGAAGTGTGTGTTTGGGAAAACTTTGTCAGATCTATTTTTAGGCCTGATGTTGTTTAGGATCCTTCCTGAAGAATGACATTCTGAGAAATCTTTCATCTGTCAGGAAAAGCATGCTTTGGGATGTAAAAAAAGGTTCACAGTTGAAAAGTGATGCTAAATTATTTCAGACCACAAATAAGAGTAGAGGTTGTCAACAGTGAATTTGCATCTCTATGGTGACACTTGAAAAAGTTCAGCTGAAGCAACTGAAAGTATGGAATTAGAGAACATAAACTGAAGAATGATAAATCCCTTTGTGGATGTCATAATTCTTGAGTAATGTAAACTCTAGTGTGCTGGAGTTTGGAATTTAAGAGATTTTTAACATCCGAAATGAAATAATCACCATTGAGTTCAACTGGTTTTATTTATTGCCTGTGTTCAGCAGCTTAGGTTTCCAGATCCATCCACTCAGACCATTCCAGCTGTAACTGGTCTCCACATACTTTACCTAGATGTAAAATGGCCTCTCTGTCTGTAGAAGATGTTGCTTATTTAGAAAATTATCTGTAAATAGACTTTTTGCTATTCTCAATTATAGTTTTCTTAATGTTCAATATTGCTTTCCAATAGAAATAACATTTGTGTTAATATTCTAACTAAAAAAAAATACATTTGTGGACATGATTTAGCTTTAAAAATTATTGGAAGTTTGCAATATAAACAAACATTGCTTCATTAAACCTTAGAGAAACAGCTGCCTCACGAGCTGGAGTCAAATTCTGACCTTATCCATGGAAGTCTCTTCAGTAGTTTCAGGGAGAAGACAGGGAAGGAAGTTGCTATTGCACAGGGCTTGATTGTTCTTGGTTTCACCTGAATCCAGTGATCTTTGTTGATCATAGTAGCAGCCAAAGAATTTCCCTAATGTGCAAGAAAGAAAACAAAAGCACCAGAAAGTGTTCCAATTTCTGAGAGAATAAAATGTATTAGTTGCTTTGGTGACAAGAACAAAACCAGCAAGGAAGAATATTTGCAATTAAATCATTAAAAAAAGTTTCCAATTACATTTATTTGTAAAATGCATGGCAAAAAAAAAGTGAGTTTGGAGTCTTCATATTTCTTTTATATGACAAGAGAAACTTTGCTTTGTGCCGTTCATTGAACAATGTCACATCTTGCTTTTTCTCTCAACTCTTGAATCCAGCCTCTGAAAAGGAGATTTACACACTGTCTCAGACATCTTACATACATAGATTAACAAGAATTAAATTGGCCTTGGATGTTGGCAAATCTCAAAACCATATGTTCAGAGAGTTCTTTCATTCAGTTGTAATTAATTTTTTACAAAATTACTAGCTTTAATCAATTGGATACCTGGATGGAGTCTGAATCCTGCTCTGGGTGTTTGAACTCTCAGGGAGTTGTAGTAGATCAAGCAAAGCTTTCATAGCTGTGGCCTTTCTCCTTTCACTATATACATCTGTGCTAAATAATACCGAGACTAATTCTGCCCTTTGTCATAATGGTATAAATCCAAAATAAAGTCTTAATACTGCAAGGACTTAGTACCTGTACTCCAGGCAAGGGACAAATCCTATATATTACAGCAGTAATATATACATGCTTAACTTGCAGCAGATGAATATCTCTGCAGGATTTAATTTAAGCAGACACTTCTAGTTTCAGTGGATGTCACCTGGAGCAGAGCTTGGTGTGCTGGTTGAAGACATTGTGCCTTGCTTGCTGTTATTGCTTGATCTCTAACAAGTCCCAGAGACTTCCAGTCACTTAGCATTCATTATTTAGGCAAAACCTTATTTGAAGGCGTCCTAAAATGCAGTAAAATAGTGATTACAAAGCCTCTGAACAAAGAAAGAATAATACATCTTATATTGCTGCTTGAAATACCTGAGATGTAGAATTGTTCTGTTACAAAGCATTTTGAATTATTCTAGGTTTAGTTACTTTAAGGTATGTTTTAAGTAATATCCATAAATTTGTCCCTAGAAAAATATCAAAAGGGTGAAAAAGAAACCTTGTTTTAGTTGTGGCCCTGTGCTGAATAGTCATACTTTGCATTGGCTCCCTGATAAACATTGCAGTGGAGAGTAATTCTGAAAAAGAAAAATGGAAGAGCAGCTTTCCTTCCAGCACATTGCAGTATAACGTCTTATGACACAGCTAAGTATAGCTAATTTATTTGGAGCAAAGGGGTTATTAAGATGAAGATTAATGCACAAATAACTCTTTCCTGGAAGCTTACTGTGATGCATAAACTCACAAAATCTGTTCCATGGGAAGGTTTACAACTGTTCTCAGTGTGGCTGGGATCTTTTTATCAGTGCAGCAACAGTCAGGGCACTCTTCCAGAGGCCACTGCACACCAGGGGAGAAGGGCCTGGACATTCCTTTTGTCCCCTCAAACATGTCAATGTGTATACTGGAAGAGGAATAATTGTATCTGGGGTTCAAGATCTATTATGATTCCAAGAGGAGCCAGTACCATGATTCCATGCTGATAGCCTAGAGAAGCCACTAAGCAACAAATGGGAATTGTTGGGTTTTTGTGGTAACTGTGTTTTATAAAACACAGTTTTGTGTGTTTTAAAAACTGGTCTTTACTAGAACATCATGGACTGCTTTTGTTTTCTTTTGCCTTTCTTTGGAGAACTGGCTATTAGGTAGAAATAATACTGTGATTTTTAGTAGATCTGGGATCTTGCCCTGAGTAACCCCCCTATATAACTTCTTCTGTGCATCTAATGTGTACCATATGTCTGGGGTAATAATTTGCAGGAATATGTCAGAATGTCCCTCTAGTAAGGTTAGGGGTAATAAACTGTTGTTAGTAGTTCCAAGGTCAAACCTGAGTTCTTTCCATGGAAATAAAAGATAGCACTGCATTACCTTGTCAAGTTAATACAGTGTGATAGAGCAGCTCAGGCAGCACATCCTGGAAGAGACTGTAAATGTCTAATAGATTTAGGAAAACTCTGCCTCAGGGAACATATTAGGAAGGATTCATCAATGGATCAAAACTGTCTTGGAGCCTTACTTATTGGGGACCAGCACAGTTTTAAATTATTGCTTTCTTAAGAAAAGCCTCAAGACAAATTGTATTTCTTAGATTAGCTTTACACCAGTGGTCAATAGTTTCTGCTGGAGAATTTCAAGGGTTTGTGGTGGGGTTTTTTTTTTTAGCACTGGCATGAGCAATTTCAATAATTTGAACTCTGTAATTAAGTTTTGATTTTTTTCCCAAATGATTTTCAAATTGCTTAATGTGCTGCTTACAGTCTGTCATTCTTTGCAGATGAAATTGGACATATTTGTGAAGTGTCGTAGCAGTGTGTCTCTAATGACAAAGAACTTTAATTATAAGATATGGGTTAGCAAGTTGTGCATTAATTAGACACAAAATTAACAAAGTGTGAAGTTTATACACATGTTCACACACACACAGAACATCAGGAAGTTTTCATCCATAGATGTGTTCCAATGTATGTAAGCATTTGGAATCAATACTGGTTTAAGGGTAATAGCAATTAATAAGAATTCTGCTACTCTGTGTGTTTTGAATTGTTCTACAATTCATCCCTGTGAAATCAGTTACTCAATATTTCTAATGTGATTGAAGTAGAAACTGGCCTCTTTATTTTTCATGTATGATTGAATTTAAATCTCCCTATTATGCTTATGCTGTTTAAAGTCATGATGGACTGTAACTCACAGCTTACAAACAGGAAAACTTTATACCAAGGAGCAGATAAATAGGATTAAGTTAATAATTCTGCAGTTCTGGAGTAATTGCTATTTACAAAGCACAAACTGTGGTTTACTGATGACATCATTAGAGTCTTGCTTTAATTAAAGTCTATATTGCCTGTGTTTTACTATGACTGCCTCTTACTGTAAATTGATTTTATAGGGCACTAATTTGTAAACTGGATATTGCTGCAGAGTAAGACTTGGTTATATTTTTGTGGCCTAAATGCTACTCGTATTTAAGAATGCATTTAAAGTTGTGTTCAGCAGTTTGGTTGAACTGTTGCTTCTTTTATTCCACTTCATGTAAATTCATACCTCAAATAGACATACTAAGGATCTGATCCTTGTAATCTTATTGATGTTGAGTAATGCCTTAATTGCTAGACTGTCATTTTGACATAGACTATTTTAATTTCAGAACAAGAAATAAGAAATGCAGGTTATTTAGAGAGTTGTGTTCAAGTCTAGAATTAAAATGTTTTGACAGTATCACACAGGAGAGAAAATAAGGTTTTAGATTTCTCTATTATCAAGTATAAACCATAGGTTGCATCACATGGAAAGGAATGGATGCAGCTTCTTTATCAAGTACCTATTGATTTTTAGCGTGGAGAAGAGTGACCAATGAAAATTAATTTGGAGAAAAATGGTGCTTTTTACTGATGCCTGCAATTGTTGGATCTCTGATTTTGTAGTTCCCATAACAACATCCAAATGGCTGAGGGCTCTGCACCATTGCTGTCCATTGAACCTACAGGATGTGGCTGCTATTGCTTCAGTTTCCACATTCCTCTGAGAAAGGCAAGTGCTTCGGGAAACTGGCTTCATGTTTTGTTCCAGAAAACAAAACTTTACTGCTATTCATTGTCTATATTTTTCCTTCTATGAAACTAACAAAACCTAAGCACCTAGTATTGGGAAATTCTTATATCCCACTTACAATTCATGTCTTTGTTCTCCTTTGAGTTCCCAGAGAAATACAGTACAGCTGTATATTTGTTGTTGGAAAATTATAGCAACCAAGACATGAAAATATTCTCTTTGCAAGTTACATTTTATTTCCAGCTGAGTTGTATCAGCTTAGGCAGAACAATAGCAGAATCCAGCACCTTAAGAGGTTGAGGGACTATTTCTTTTAAATAACTTTAATCCTTTGGGATGCAAATGAATTAAGAACATGTAAATGCTCTACAATAAGAAAATACTATTTTTTGTGACCTGCAATTTACACTTTGCTAAGTTAGATGCTCATTTCACCAAAATTTTTTTATTCACTTCATGTAAACCTGAAGCTGCATTCTGAGATCTGTGTGCACAGAATGGGTTATTCCAACAAATTAACAGCACTCATACTCCATTATCATGCTGAAGTACAAGTAGTTGATATGTCTTGAATTTGTTAAGACATAGACAGGAGAAGGATTTAAGGGCTGGGGAGCATTATTTTGTTTATCTTGTTGGTGATGAGATGAAACTAATGCTCCAAATATCTGATGGCAGCCTGCTATTTTAGAGATAAAAAATGCCTGAACTGCCAGTGAAAGAGGGAATAACCTTCTTTGCAAGTAGCCACGATCTTTAATTTGTTTACTAAAGTTGTTTTCATAGAATATATTTGTTAAACCTGTCAGCTTGTTTGCACTGGGGTCTTGCCCCAGGGCATCTATTTGGATGCATCATGGACACAGAATATCAACACAAAATAATTTTGCTGGAATAAAAAATCTGTCTATCTTGCTGTCCATTTTGACTGTCTCAAGTGCACAATTCAACAGTTTTGTAAAATTGAATAGTGTATGCTCCAATTCTCTCTTGGAATGTCGTGATGTTAGGAAACTATTGTGTTTCTGTGCAGAAGGAGATGGATCTTTATTCCACAGCAAAGCCTTGCCTAGAGCATTATGATTTTTCCCTACCCATATGTTTAATGTATGCTCTTATATACAAATTGCTGTGAGGACAAACCTCTTCACAACCAGCTCTCAGCTATCCCTTGCAAACTCTCATTATGTTAATTAAGCAGTTTTTGTTACCCCACACACAAAATACTTAGTCTGGAAGAAAACAGTTTTGAGAATACATATTAGCATGCTTAAAAACACACAAACAGAGGTATATGTTTATGTCAGGAAAATGTAATAGCTATTCCAAACCCAAAAATTACCAAGCTAGAAAATTGCATTAGTATATTTGGACTTAAATTGATCTTTGAGGCATGGAGGCAGAGTTGAGAGACTGAATAATCTGTCAGCAATTCAGTGCCATTCAGGGAAACTTAAGAATGCCAGCAGAGGGGAAAATAAATGTAGAGTTCTTCAGGCTGCTTAAGAGTGCTGCAGCAAAGAAACAACATCACCCTGGCAAAAATTAAACAACCTCTGCATTAAGTTAATAATTACAATGAAAATATGTTTGTAACACTGGTTTAGATGAACCCTAATTGTAAGCACATTCTTCTTTATTTTATGAATATCATACATGCTCAGAGTCTGCCTGGACAGCACAGTAACTTGGTCTGCAGGAATTCCCACACAAGCTCTGAGAAGCATCTGTGCCTGAAGTTAGAAATAGTTCCCAGAGCTGTGGCTGCATTGGGAAGGTTTGGCTGGCATGTGCTCAGTGTGTCACTTGGACTAGACAATTGTTATAGGTCCCTTGCTACTGAACTACTCTGTTCCCAGTGTGCATTGAATCTTACAGGCACTGGCAGCTAAAATCCAAGTCCCCACTGAACTAGACAAGCTCAGTTTTTCAGATTTACAGCAACTAAATTTGGGCAAATTTTCAGAATAGTGGCGAAAGCTAAATCCCTGAGGTGAGTTATGGGTACCTGCCAGTGTCTCAGTCTCATTTCTAGTCCATGAGGCTTAATGTTCATTCCGTCATTGCATTTCCCCTTATTTTTTTGTTGTACTATATATAAATTACTCAGTAATCCTTTCTTTTTCTTGTTAGATCCTTTGGTTTACTTTAAAAAAAATTAACAACGAAGCTCACAGCCTAGAAAAGAGCAACAAAATAAAACCTTCAAATACAGAACAATTCTGAAGTTTTTCTGCAGCCTATTTGGGAAGTTCATTGAAAACTCTAGGTGAAGGAGCAGAGAGAGTGCACCTGACTCTTTTAGCTGACATTGGAATAATTAATTTTATGAAAATGACTTCTATTGGAGGTTAATTTATTTTGGCTGACAGTCACATACATTAATAGACATATCTAATGCTGCAGTCAGTCTGAACTTTATTTAGAATAGTTTATTTATATCTTTGGGTGATTTCATTGCGAAGAGATGGAAGACATTTAGGATCATGAAGCATGAACTTTTTTTTCCATTTTACAAAAACCACAAAGAAAAAAAAACCCAGAATTTTGACTGCTTGATTGTTTTAGCCTTCTGAGAGTTAAGCCTGAAATTATTTGATTTCTTTCATCAGTGCAGCTTAAGCAGTTCCTGCAGATGACACAATTGACTTCCTTGTACAGTAAGAAAGACCAGGCATCTTTCCTCTAATCCTGCAGTTTGTGACTTAAGGAACAAAAAAATGCCTCAGAAACTTGGTATATAAAATAGTGTTAGTGTGTAACTCAGATGACTTACCTGTTCTTTTGGCCATAATTTGATGCTATTTATAATAGTCTTACTTGTAAATAGCTTACACAAAATGGCCAAGCACAATAATCTCTCTATTTGAAATGGCTCAGATGTAGTAGCCTGGAATGAGTCCATACTTCAAAAAGGAGAGCAAACTTGAGTATATTTGGTGGGTTTGTATACTATTCTATTCTGAAAAATCCAGATGTAGAAAAAAAATCTACATGCCCATTTCAATTGTATTTTTGAAAGGATATAATAATAATTTCTCAGGAGGTAATTATGCCTTCTGCTTTTTTATGCATAAGGATGGAGTCTATTGTAATTTTTAGGCTTAGTTTTATCCTACTTTATCTTCATATTCCCACCGACCTCAGATAATCAAGTAAACAAAACTAGTGGATTCTGTATTTATATAATTGTCAGTGCTTGGCTTTCTAAGAGTGGGTTGACAGTGTTTATAGAGAGAATATGCTTAGAAATATAGTTCTTCTAAACTTAGAGATATGGGTAAGTTGCCAGTTTCGACCATGTTGTCTAGTTTTCTCATGCACTGAAAACCTCCTGATAATCAGATGTCCTTTGCAAAATATGTTATCATGGGCACTTTGTAGAGTGGAAAACAATGACTCTCCCTACCCTGATATATGACATCTGCTATATCATTCATTTTCATAACCCTTTTCCATGGCTAGGGTCCAACTGTTGGATGGAATTTATTAATTTTAGTGACATCAACCTGTTACAGTGTCAGTGGTACAAAGTCAATCTTTGTATGCAAGCTGGATTGAATGATGTTTCCATTGTTCACTGTGCATCCTTGGGAAAGACATTTTGAGTCTAAAAATATTAAATCAGAAAAGGAGAAGCAAGAGAAAGAGCATTATTTAAAAGTGTTGTAGTCACAGGAGACTTAAAGAATCTTGTCTATATATTTCAAGAGAAGAACAGAGGAATTTTAGTACCAACAGACTCACAGGTTCAGAATAATTCCCTAAATTTTGGAAAACTTAAACTTATGTCTTTCTAGTTAGAACCCCAGAATTTATACTGAGGCCGACTCACCTTTATGGTCTTGAGGAACATGGAAATAGCAATGTTTGTTCAATTGCCTTGGAGCTCTATTGTTAAGCATATATTGAAGTGTGTGCTTGTGTTCCCCAGGACTTCAGTCCATGACCTCTGTTGATCCAAAGCACAGCAGAACCCATCCAGAGGCTGGCTGGCAGCCAGGCTGTGTGAAAACAGCTGGCATTAGATTGGAATGGGAGCAGTGGGGATTCACTTGTTTCTGCACAGGCCTGGAAGGAAATAAAAATATGAATTCACACAGAACCCAAACCAAGGTGTGAAACAGAGAGATGAATGATGTCAGAGTTCAAGGAGCATCTGGATGCCACTCTTGGTCATATGGTTTCGTTTCAGGTAGTCCTGTGAGGAGCAGGGAATGGAACTTTATGGTCATTATGGGTCCTGTCCAACTTGAGATATTCCATGATTCTGTGATTGCCTTAGACATAAAGCTGAAAGATCTTTATTGTGTATTGATAAACCTGTGAAACATGGCAATTTGTGTCATTGATATTTGCTAGGAGTAGGAGGTTTGCCTTTTGAACCTGCTTTGAAACAAGATTGCTTTCAGTAAAGAAAGGTTTTCTCTGCCATGTTTCTATCAACTCTGTATGTGTAACTGTATGTACTGAAGAAAATAAGAACTGCAGTGGGAATAGTATTTGCAGATGATAGTAACAACTGAACTAATTACCCAGTCATTGTTGCCTCTTGGTTTTGTAGTCATTCATGCCTGTGTAGAATAAATACATATACTGAGAGATTCAGTAGGATTCAATGGAGTCCTGGTTTATTTTACAGTAGCAATTTTACAATCCTTTCTGCACCCATGTGGCAAGCAGTGAGAGTGAGATCCAAGCTATACATAATCAGATTTATCTCAATTTAGGTACAAATTTATTCTATTTGTATGGAATACCCAAGATATTTAAATGCAGAATGTGTATCCTGACTCTTCAGATTTAGGACTGAATATGAGACCTTGAACAGATATCCCTACAGAAAATGAAGCAGAGATATGTATTTCCAATTAGAATTCAGTAGGTCAAATGGTGGGTCAGCTGCTCAGTCCCCTCAAAGACAGGTAGGATGAATGGAGCTGTATCAAGTTTGAGTGATGCTTTTCCTTTCAGAGATATTTTATCTGGCACGAGGCAGTGCTTCCCATTGCTCCTGCCACAATGGTAGCCACATAGAGTTAACCTGATTTCATTTTTTTTTTTTAGTTATGCTTCATTTTCTCAATTGCAACAGTCACAATGCATCCGTTCATCATTCATTCTCCTTGGTTATTATTCTGAAGTATAAATCCGTTTATATTCAGGGAAACTTTCTTTAAAACCCTGGGGATCACAGTTCTCAGTGTAGTCCCCCTTCTATAGATTTTGCAGATTCTATCATAAGTGTCCAAGGTCACTGGGAAAGGGAGGGTGAGAGACAGACAATGCTAATTCTGCTGATGTTGAAGTGTTATGTTGGAATTGACCTGGAAAAAAATTCCCTGAAGAACAGTAGGGTGTCAGTGTGAACTCCAAAAGAAAGAAAACAGTGAAATTATTGAACTGTGCCAAGTGCCATATTTTTCATCTCCTCTAAGTGTTAAAAGACCAAGTAGTGACCATGAAGCAAGAACCTCTTAACTCCTCTCACTCGAGGTTCCTCATTAGAATGATTATTCTGGTAGTAGTAAAACAAACCTAGTGTTTACTAAAAAAACATGAAGTGTATAGAACCTGTAATAAGCACTTCACCCTCTTTCTGAAAGACTTTTGAAGTCTTGAAGCTGTGGTGTCAGCTGGCAGTGCCAGGCTGTTTTTGGAAGGAGGCTGATGTTATAATACAGCACATCACACTTGCTGAACTCTGACTGTTGGAGGACTTATGGAGAAAAAAATCCACAGCAGTGGAATTAATGTTCTTTTTCTTCTTTCATATACCTTCCCTTTTTCACAGTTTTTCTTCCCTTCCTTATTGACCTAATTATTTTCCACAGTTCCTTTAGGCTTTCTCTAAACTTGTGGGCATATGGGTTTCCAGCTGTAATTTTATGCTGGATGTGAAAATTGAATAGGTCACACAAAAACTCGGCTTTGTGGGGACGGTGCTGCCTTACATTACAGAGCTTGCCAGAATTCTGACACCCTTTTCTCCCAGTAAAACTACAAGGCCTTGCAAGAGCAAGAAGAGAAAGATGACCTTTGATCCAAGCTGGCTTTTGTCTGGTTTCTGTTAGGTCGTAGCATTTAAGGTAAGTGTACCTGCCTTTCCTTCCTTCAGGAAACAGGTCTCAACCTGGTGAACTGCATCAGCAACTCTGACCAGCAAGAATATATTCCCCTTGGGTTAACATTTATGTGGACACTGCCTTATAGTCCTTGTACAGGTACAATAAAACAAGTTTTATGTCTGAATCCCATTCTGCATTTCCAAAGAAGGTGTGATGCTGGCATCATAAAAGCCAGAGCAATTTATACATGGCAGCAGGAGCCTGTGATTGAATTACAGGGTTACTATTTAGCCATGAAACTCTATATTGTTATTGGCCATGTGTGTTAAGAGAATATCAGTAGTTAGCCCTCAGGGGCTATAATTTATAATTTACTTTGCAGGTGGGAAAAGTTTATAGTTCAAGAAACTATGCGTGTGTGAAATCATGTTTGTGCCATTATGTAGGGGGGAGGCAGAAAGAGAGAATCAAGGAATATTTTAGTTTAATGGAAAAATCTGTGGATTATATAAACATGAGGTAGAATATTCCTCTTTTTTGTTTTTGTGTTCACACATTGCACTGTTGTCTGTGTAATTGTGGAGCCGTCATAGCATTATGCACGTTTGCAGAATAGTTCTTCATCTGTAGTAAGGCAGTTTCATGCTTGAAAAGATGCAAAAAGGCTTCCTATAAATTTTTCACTCAGCGTTATTAAAATATACATGGAGCTCAAAAAATATACAGTGCACTAAAGAACATGTGATGAATGCCATATAAAAAGTTTTGTGTGGTAACACAGTTACTACATTTTAGGTACCAACTAAATGAAACTGAATTAAGTGTGTTGCACACAACTGTCATGTTCAATAATAAAAATTTAAATCAGATTACAGATTAAATTATTAACTCCATTGATGCTATTGCACATTCATTTTAAACAAAAATATAATTATTGTGCTGCTACTTGATTCCAGTTGATTTGGGCTTTCACAGAGAATATTGCAAAAACTCTTCTACATTTTAAGATAAGAATTGCCATGGCAGATCAAACTGGTTGTTCATTTAAGGCTGTATCTATCAGACATCTGAAAGTATAAAATATACTGGTGATTGGTAGAAAAAAGCCACCAGAAGGAGTTTTAATCCCTCAGAATTAACTTTATTCTCTCCATTGTAATTGTGGGTGTTTCTGTCTAAATGTCTGGTCCTGTATTTGAATTCTGCTGAAATTGTGGGCTGAGATTTAGTGTAGAGTTCATGTAGCCAATGATTCACTTTGGCAGTGATTTCCATGTGTTGCCATTATAAGTCACAATGAGACTAATGAGGAGTTCATAACATTTTATTGGGGAAGTGCTTTTTAAAAAATTAAAGAACTTTGTGGATTTTATGTGCCTACTTACCCAGATAGAATGCATATGTAAAGGTAGCATATTCTAGGCAGTTAGATAAGCATTTAATTTATTTACATGAGCAGAATACTTCATCATGGGGAGGAATCAACAAGTAGTTTGTGATAAGATGAACAGCATCCACTAAGTTGTAGCAGACTATTGCCCAACTGAAATTCCATTAAATGATTAAAACATGCTTATGTGTACGCCTTGCAGAATCCACAGTTTTAAAATAAGGCAGAAGGTTCAGTGATACACTGAAAGGCAAGGGTTACAGTGTCATTTCAAACAGTAAATTATTCATGAGGATCAATTAGGCAATTTGTTCTTTTCTTTGGAAATGCAAAGCTGCATGGAAGTACCAAGTCACAGTATTAGACTATGAATTTTAGCTTTCTGAGGTCTATAAATCTGCATTATTTCCTTTGTATGACATGATTTTCTATTATGTACCTAATTTTTTTAGTCTGTTTTCACAAAACATAGCCAGTGTTTGCTGTAATCGCTACAAGACAACACTGACAAGAAATAATAATACTTAAATGACTTCTTGCTGTATGTTATAAGCAACCAAATCTTTATTTTCCATGCATTGCTGAGCTCTGTTTTTGCTCAGGAGCCAAATTTCCTGCAGGTGAAGTGGCAGTGAATAGTCAGGTCGAGATAGATAACTGTGTATTTGTTGTAGGAATTACAACACTGTGCAATGCTTTTAGTGCAGTACAGTTTGCCATGACACAATGCAAGCCAGGAAAGCAGAAACACACCCCCCCACTCCCCCCCAAACAATTGTATGAATTTTAAATGGGACACTGTTGTGGATTAGGCTGCACAAATACACTATTTGTTCTTTTTTTTCTGTGTGTTGTCATTTTAGAGTGGTGGTTGTGGAGGAGTTCAGCATCTACCACAAAGCCAAGTTGGAGCATAAGATCCATGAAATGCAATCATTGTCCTGAGGGCTTAGCTAATATGGTCATAAAACCCATTGATGTAACACCTCCATGCAGAAGCTAAGTTGGGAATGTCTCAAGAGCACAACCTAGCCACAGATCTGTTGACAGAAACGTTAAAAACTGAGCCAACCTCTCTTACTTAGGAAGATCATATTTTTAGCCCGTTGTTGTCCCAGATCACCCCTGCACTTATGAAATGACACCAGATGGCTCCTTGTGTTTGCACAGCTGCCAGCACCAGTGCTAAGAACAATGCTGCTCTTGCTTTTGTCCTCCCTTCCGTGTGACAGTCCCAGAAAGGTGGAGGTTGCTCTGTGGGTTTGTGCTCTCCTGGGGAACATCCCTTGGGGACATAATTTGCCAAAGAGTCCCAGCAGGTTTTCTCCCTTTTGGGCCCCTGTGCCCAGGCACCAAGGCAGCCACCAGCTGCAGCTCTGCTTGGTATTTTTGGCTTCTTGTTGCCTGGCTGCTTTTTTGTTCCCACACAACTTTCTGATTGCTTTTTTGCAATGTTTTGATCGTAGGCTCTTTAGAGACCTCAGGATATATTAGATGCTGCTGAGATGGTTAGAGGGGTCGACAACAGTGAACAGGCTTATAATTGAAATTGGTGGTTTAACTGTGTCACTGTACTCCATATAATATGTAGACCTGATTTATTATTTGCCACTGCAAAACAGAAAATACAGTCTGGCAGATCCTTAGAAGTTTGGGGGTTTAATGCTGAATGGGAGAACAGTTTCATTTAAAATGTCTGTGTGTGAGGATCTATGTCTATACTGCAAATGAAAGCTTTGGCATGAGTTTGGTTTGGATTAACCTAGAACAACTTTATGGAATTTGCTAGGATCTTCTTTGATCTGTAATACTGAGGTTTGATTATCATGTGATTTCCTTTTTATCCATTGGCACTAACTCGATTGTTTTCATATATTTACTGATCTTGCATATTTTCCTCTTCTCCCTCTCCTTTGCACAAAAAAGAAAGTAATTCTCTTTTCTCTGGAATTCCCAGACCACTCATCAATTTGTGCATCATTTCCAGTATTTAAAAAATTAGAATTTCATAAAAATCAACAAGAAATATTTTTGTCCCTCTATAAAAAGAGTTTTACTAGTTCTAGTGGGGGATATTGGATGTTCAGAGAAAACTCCAGTGTCTGGCTTAAGAGTAAACAAAAGCCTCTAAGCAGGCTTTTATGACACTCTACAAACGAAAACATGTGGGAGAATGGGTTTTATCATGCACTTTCGTATTTTTGTTCCTCTTACTTCCTTCTTCTCAGTTGACTACATTTTCTCTCCAGAGAGCAGGGGACTGGAGCCTTGTTTTGCACAAGTCCAGCTCCAGTTTCACTCAGCACTGTAAGCTGAGCATCCCCAGACTTGCTAATTGGATCTTTTCAAAAGAGGCATGCTTTCTTTCCCTAAAACACAATCCTGCTATCCCAATGTGCAGAAAGCCTCCAAGAAAGAAGCTAAACCCTTTGCCTTCACAAAGAGCAATTTCCTTTTGTTTATTTAATAGGGTTGAAATGAATGCACCATTATTTTAAAAAATATGCACTAGAGTTGTAATCCAGCTGTTCTGATAGATGAAAATGCTCTGGACAGATCAAATGTGCAGCAAAATCCAGAATCTACCTTTTGCTGGAGCACTGCTGGAAGATTGTCTTGCTGTTATTTCACTTTCTTATTGGCTCCAGGCCTCATACATGTATTTTATTTTTCAGCATTTACTATCTTTAAATAGATACATATAATTGATAAGCAACAGCCTATGTACAGAAACTAATGAAGTGGAGATGACATAGCTAGCAAGCTAAAAAGTGAAGCTATTTTCATTAAAAGTGCACATCCTTTAGTGCAGCTACACCATCCGTCAATAAGAGGAAAGTGTGACACAGAAAAACAAAAATAGCACAAAGGAGGTTAAAGCAAAAGAACTCTGGTTGACAGAATTCCAATTGCCAGTATATAAAAGAGAATGGCACATAGATTCTTTGGAGAGCATGTGCTCTGAGTCCTATTAAAGAAGGAGTGGGTTTACAGAGCTCTTCAATATTCTGAGTTCTGGAGAAGATCCTTTAATAGATGTGTGACTCTTTTCATCCAAAGATCTCCAAGCGCTGTGCAGAGGGATGAATGAGGACTCAGAGTAGTATTAATATTTACTCTCTAGCTGAGAAGGATTCTGTGATGCTTTAGTCATCAAGAGCATCCTACATCTATATTTAGACATGCAAAGGCATGATTTTCAAAATTGCTGAATACCTAGTATTTTTCAGGCAGGAGTGATTTAGGAGTATAAATACTTAGTTTTAAAAACTTTGGACAATACTTTATAAAGTCACATATTACAGAGCTATCTGCAATAAACTGGCTGTTCAGGTTGCATTGGAATTTTTATACCAAGCAAGACTTGCACTTTAATGATTGAATTTACTCTCCAGAATGGTTCTGTTCAAGGAAAAATTGAGTTTCCTAGGAAATTTTTTTAAATAAAACTTTTGCAAACTTTTGAAGAATAAACGCTTATTTAAAACAGTATTTGAAATATTCTCCTGCTTCATCCCCTTCTCTCTTTGCTGAGCTTTAGTGATAGCAGTCTCCACTGCAGTTATCCATACTTTGTCATGTCTAGAATTGTAGATTTGTAATCTGCATTGGAGCAATGCTAAAAAACCACTCTGAAATCTCAGCTACTGTAGAATCCTACTGTCTTGCTGCTTGGTAAAGCAAATTATCTTTGTTCTTTTTAGGTCTAATTGGCTTCCAGTTTGTTTCTGGGTACACTTAATCTATACAGTAGCTGGAATGGTGTTAATTCAACACAGCCTGGAGAACATCTCTTTTTAAGTCATATCTACTCAACTAAAACAACTGTAGAAGCTAAAAGGTGTTTGTCAGGAATTAGAGACTAGAGCATTTTCCATTGAGGGGCAATTAATTTATTTCCTTGGTCCATCAGAGTATAAGAGCATTAAGCTTCACATCATCCAGTGAACCCCTGCCTTTTCCCAGGGGCTGGCTAAAAGGCACCACAGCGAATGCCATGGATTTGACTGAGTCACTGGAGAGGCTCTGTTTTCAGTTTTTATAGAACACAGGCCCTTCCAAACTGTTGCAGATTACCAGGGAGTTAATTGGTAAATCTACTAAGAAATAAGCACAAACTTGCTTGTCAGATGAAGAACTGAGATCCATTAAGTTGTTATGGAAATTCACACCATCCTTCCAATTTCATGACAATAATTGCAAGCCAGTTTTCCATTGTGCAGTGGAGATTGCAGGGCTGTACCTGGGGTAAGCAGTTCCACAAAGCCTGAGCAAGAAACACATATCACATAATGAACATGGAAAGCAGTTAAAATCAAACATGATGAGTTTGTTAATTTATTTTTTTCTTTAATCATTTTACAACTATGTTCTCTGGCATGAAGGCAGTTTGGCAGAAATTACAATACTGGAGGGGGAATGGAAAGCAGTAATCTACAGGATTCTAAATGACAGTCCTGGGCAGTGAAAAGCACACAAATGCTAATTACACAGAGAGCAGGCACAACTGCTGAACAGGATTTATTAGAGCCTGTTTTGTGGACAAATGAATATTGGTGTGCCTGGAACTGTGCACACATGGGTCCTCTCGGGGTCATGGTATTTCTGGACTCATGCTGATCTGTGCTTTGCATTGCACTCCATTGCATTTCCAGAATTGAATGGACTTCTGCCCCATATCCACGGTGGCCTCATGTTTTCTATCTAGAACTGTCACTTGTAGTGTTATGATGCCTTATTATGCTTCCAGAGTGTTTGAAAAGCAGTGATTGACAGATTTACAGCCAAAATTATAAGATGCACATGGAAGAAAAGAGTAGAAGTAACCATAGGTGTGTGTTCATAAAGATTTCTGTAATATATTCTAAATGTTCCTAGTTGAACTGGTCAAGTCAATCCAACATAATTTGCCACTGTGAATGCTTATGAAATATTTGTAGTCATTCCACACTTCCTGACTTGATGGCAGTTTCTGGTAAAGCATGAACTAACCAAGCACATGTCAGGACTGATAGTAATGGGAGTTTGTCAGCTTTAAAATGTGCAAATCTTCCTTTTCTCAACTCCTTTAACAATAGACTTCCATGACGTTATTTGTTCGCCACTAACTGAAACATTGCCACATTTGTTTTCAAAATGTGTAAAGTGGAAATTGCTGTCAGGCTAAAAAATTATATTACAAACCTCTGCCTCCAGCAAATTTTCGTAAAGTTAAATTAAGCAAGACTTATAACTTTAACACTGATAGACTTTTTATTACAACCACCCCAATGTGAGAATCCCTGATAGAATTTTTTTGAGATATTGCTGCAGCTGGAAGATTTGCTTCTGTCCACTTTAGTTGTTAACAGCTGATCAGCTGTACAGCAAATGCCACTGGTTACTGAAATCTGTCTCTTGGCTGTGTCCACATCTGACCATCGATCTCACCAGTGATAGTTCTGTGTTTGAAAGAGAGCTGAAACCAATCTCACAGTGTTTTCAAACATTTACATTGCTTGGGAGAATTAAGAGATGGCAAACATAGACTCTTTCTTCCTTAATTAATCTTTATCAAAGAACTTTTGAAGACCCTTATAGGCAAATTTGCAGAGGTGCCAGGCAAGAGCAGCTGACTTAGGCAGACTTTTGCTTCCTAAAAGCCTATCATAATTTTATCCAAATTTTAACCAAAGTGTTCATATGTCTCTAGCATAAGTTTTCCCATGTTGTTAGGGTTGGTGAAAGAGAGAGGTAGTATTCCATAACTTCACCAGGAAAATAACTGCATTCTGTAGCATTGGGAAATGCTGAAAACCCTCACACTTTGAATCACCATCCCCCGTTCTCCCTGACATTTGCAAGAGCAAGGATATTACAATACTGGTGTACTTACATTTCAGATTTGGAGAACTATACTTTGCACTTCTTTCAGATTATTGCAGTTAAATATTGAAAATCTCAAAAGTCTATTTGTAAGGGATCTTAGTGGTGTTTTGTCTGGGTTTTTTTTTAGTTGACATAGGGCAGAACTGTCCATGTTTGCTTTCATTGTAGCTCAAAGTTCAGAACTGTTGATTTCCTCGTTCAGTTTGTTTGTGCAGAAAAGGCAACACAAAACACATCAGCTGTAAAATACCAGCTGTGAATGGATAGTGCTTTTTAATGAGTGAGTTGTTCAGATTCTCTGCTCCTCTTTCTGTTCCCCAAACCTGCTTTTGTGAACCAATTAAAATTCGAGTGTTTTACAGCAGTACAGGTCATCTTTGGTTAGTCAGATTTACAGGAAAGAAGTCAAATAGTGTGAGGAGCATATTGTGCACAAATGAGCAGCATAAAGATGTCCAGTGAGTGGGACTTTGATATGGACAGCTCACATAATTTGTTTCTTAACTAAGCACTGAAAAACAAGTCTGAATTTTAAGTTGAGCACATGAAGCTGACCTCAAGTTCTTCTTTATGTCCACATGAGTTGTACAATTGCTCCCTGCAACTTTTCTCTCGCAGTGCCTCAGCCACCCATATTAGCACTCTTTTATTGCAGTCTTTGATAGTGTTGTTAGCTGTACACAGTGATTTACAAGAGGTTGACTAACACATACAAAAGTAAATCCTTGCTCCAGGGGATTTGCAGATTAAAGGCTTGAGCAGTGCTCATATTCTGAGTTTATAAGAACCAGAACATAGAATAAGCACTATATACTATCAAAACTCTTAGAGACTCACATGTTCTGCAGGATTTCCATGGCTGGAATCAGTTCTTCAGTTTCTTCAATACATCCTTTTTCACCTTCCCTCTGCAAGGCACATTGGTGTCGTGCCCTCCTTTTGCACGTAGCTTTCAAAGCTTTATTGTCCTGTGCACAGAGCCTTCTGCAGAACTTGGCCAGCTCCATCTTCTTACTGGGAATCCTGGCTGAGAAGAATAATGATAATGAGATGAGAATATAGATATCACTTTGCTTTGAGTGACTGCATGGTGACCAGTTCTGCCAAGAGCTGATATTGAGCACTTGGTCTTTGCAGAGCAGGCTCGGTGATGGCTGACACAGTGAGATCGCTGCCAAGCACAAATTTTGTGAACTAAAACAATGATTATGTTACAATGGGCTGCAATTCTAATTGCAGCTAGTGCGTGTTTTCTGAGCCCTCCTTCTGCTCTGTCCTCGCCTCTAATTCTTAAAGCAGCGCTCCATGTGCTGTTGATCCCTCTGAACTGTGCTGAGGGAGCAGCTGCCTATTGATGCGTTTAACTTCTTTGAATGAGTGATGCTTTATAATGAGGGAACAATCCTGGCTACCTTTAATCTCCTTTTCATATTCAGCATGTGAATTAGAGCATAGGGCATCATGGTCTATATGAAATGGAATATTGTGACCAACTTCATCACGTTTGGGAGAGAAAAGCCAAGTGGTGGGATTAGGATGGCTGCATCCCAGAGGCAGGCTCAAACTGCCATGATACTGTGCTCTCTGTCACTGATATGTGGTGTCTGGGTAGTGATTTTCATAATAGGCTAATCTTGGTGGAGAGGAAAACAGAATAATGCATTCAAAATTGTAATAGGAAGTTATTTGCACAGAGCAATTGGCTTTTTAGTCTCCAACCCATAATACAGAACAACAGAATTTTAGCTTTACCAAACCCCAAATGCAGTGGCCTGGGAGAGAAAAGGGGCCAACTGACAAGAGAAACACAAAGTCATGAGGATATATTAAAAGTGAACCAGCTTTCAGTGCATCTTCTGAAACTAATATTCTTTTTTTTCCCAGTTGCTGTCTAAAAATAGGGATCAAATGCTAATTGATTTGTTTTCCGCTCTGTAAGGCTGCACTCTTTCCTTGAGGGAGTGCCCCTCACATATGTAGCTGAGAACTAGCATAAGTCATTTGCCTTGTGTTCCACACTTCCCCTCTAGCATGGGATGGACCATGTTCTCTGTTGCTGGGTGTATGAGGAAAAGTGATGTTGAATGTTGAATCTTCCTGTGCTTCTAATGTAACATGAGAGCAAGAGCCACTAAGAGCACCCGTCTCTGTTCGTTATTATTTTTTTCTTGGAGCTTGCTAATTAAATCATTAAAATTTTATCATCACTTAACCATGGATAAAGCCTTTTGAAACATTTAATTAGTATGCTGCAAGAGATACATGTGAAACCAAAAGCATTTATATGGTGTGAATGACTAAGAAAGATAGATCGAGAAAAGGAATATATGAGAATGCATTTCCCTGCAACAAAGCTGCCCATGTTCCAAACAGGCTGTAGATAAAATTATACTGTTGTCAGTAGGTTCCAAGTGAGACAGAGGTACTCACAGAAAATGCCAATAGCTAACTCATGGATTTAAGTACAACTATATTATAAATATGTTTTGCATTACAATGTGTCATGGTTTTCCTTTAGTAGAATGGGTTTTTTGTCCAAGCTCATTTTAGGAGTGCCTTAGCTAAAGAAAGGAAATGTGATTTCAGTCATAACATTTTACTGCCATGTACAATAATTTTACCATCCATATCATGTCTGTTCTGCAATTCCTTCACCTGTTTTACAAGGAAAAAAAAAGCCTGGCAGTCCTGTTAGGCAGAAGGGAAGAATTCTAGTCTTCAAAAACATTTTCAAGAGACTGAAAAGCCAGAACAGCCTTTATTAAGGGCAGTGATGGGATAGTGTCTGAACAGGGATCATCCTCACACTTGAAACTGAAGTTAAATCTGAGTCTTGTGGATCTCCAGTATCACCAGTTGTGTGGGGGAACTGATGTCTTACACAGGAGAAGTGTGGAAAATAGTCCTTAAGCAAGCATGTATTATATTGCAGGAAGCTTAGGGAGACACTGGATGGCAATTTTCAGTTCTGCTCTGAGTGTTCCAAGTTTGACTTCCTTAAGACATTTTTTTAAGTAAGGAAAGATCAAGAAAGGCTTGTTAGTCCATACCTGCTTTTCCATCTCCTCTCAAAGGGGAGTATTTTTTTATTTTCTTTTTTAACTGCACCTCTGTTCTTTCCATAAATAAATTTCTCTCTGGCTGTTTTGCTGACAGACTGGTCTCCTCCAGGCATTTCTCATGTGTCAGAAAAGTTGCAAGAGTTGTGCAGGAAATAACATTAAATTAGAATGAAGAAGAAAAACATTTTTGGTTTTGCTCTCTTTTTCCATATCTAACCTAAGTACTGCCTTTTCTGAACTCTCCTAAGGTCTGCAAATATAAAAACATCTTGCAAAACATCAGTACTGTTATTGTGTGAGGGTACAGGAGTGCTGTAATAGGGATGTGAGGCTGGCAGCTCAAACAATGCATAATGATGCTGTTCTCGATTTAGAAATGGCAATGACAGCTATTAACCTATTCTGTTTGTTACAGGATAATAGTGCCTAGTAATCCCTTGATTTTGGTTAAGCAACATGAGAGTTTAATGCTGCCCTGGAAGACAGAATCAGTGGATTCATTTAAAGGAAATTGCAAAATACGTTTCACTTACATCTTTGTTTTCAAACACCTGGACTCAGAATTATGATTTTACAGTTTGGACCAAAATTCCAAAATTTAAATGAAAAAGAGGAGCCTTACTTAGTTTTATTTGATCTAGTTTTCAGTCCTCATTTCAGACATTGCTTTTCTCTTCAGTAGAACTTGATTATTCCTGAATTCTCTGCATCTTGGGTAAGCAGTGAAGCTGCAACTCTGACCTAGAAAGGCTATCTTGTCTGAGGCAAAAGAAATGCCTGCCTTTGTGGTTTTTTTCCAAACTGATGTTAAAGAAGAGTTTCCAAACAGATTCATTGTTCTTTCCACTGATCTTGAAGGTAAATCATACATGTGCTAATGCCAACCAGGTAACCCTGAATTTCCCCTTTCATTCAGTCTTTCCTTTCTGAAGCTCAGTGGAATGAATGTGACACAGCTTGCCTTGGATTTTAAAAACCTTTTCCTGTGACAGTAATATGCTTTATCTCAATGTAAGGCAGCTTTTCCTTCTCTGACCCAGTACAGGCAGTTTTGGGACCACAGATTTCTTCAGGCACAGGGAGCTGTGGTATCAGCTCTGCTCCTGCTCTGCCCTGGCCTGGCACAGCCCTGGCATGGCTTCGTTCTCCTGGAAGGGCCCACAGGGCCAGAGTCTGGGAACCACAGAAACATCAGCACCCCCAGCATGTCCCAGTGCCTCTGGATCACAGCTGGTTCGTTATGCAGCCAGACAAGAACAAAGGATGCTCAGCACACAATTATCTGCAGTTTAGACGTGTCCTATATTTTCCCTCTCCATGTATAGAATTAGCTAACAATCCCAGTCAGTGTATGGGACTGAACTGGAACTGTACCAGTCAGAATGTAAAGAGTGTACTCTGTTCCCATCAACCTAAAGAAGGAAGGCAGGACCTTATCTCCAGAAATTCCAGAAAAACTCTGCAGTATCCAAAATCTTCTTTATAATGGTTTTATTTTGTTTCTGCCGCAAACTTTTTCACATCTGCTCTTCACAAACAGAACTCTTTCGTGTGAGGTAAGTTTGACCACCCTGCAACAGGCTGCTTGAAAACCCAAACTCACAAATACCTACATGGTATTTTCATGAGGTCTTTCTGTATTCCTCCTCCCAGAAAAATCCTTTGTTCCAAATAAAGGAGATTGGAATGATTTTAAAAAAACAGTCAAACAAGAAAATCCATTTGCAGCCCTCCTGAGGTTTACACTGCTTGTGAATTCTGTCATTGGTGTATTTATTCATATTGGAGTCAGAGGCTCACAATAGAGCAGCTAAATATCAGCTCAACACAGCTGCAGACTCCAGCACATGATCATTTATAAATTGCTGATCAAATTCTACCCAGAGTTACATTTTTGCAATGGTATTGACGTAAATAGAGTTGTCTGGAAGTACTAAGGGCAGAACATGCCCCCTCAAATCTTTTATGATGTTAAGGCAGTTACCCTTTGATGACATCAGTTTCCCTAAATGTACCATGAAAGTATCATAGAACCATGAAATCATGAAATGGTTTGGGTTGGAAGGGACCTTAAAGCACATCTCATTTTGGGCACCGGGACACCTTCTATAGACCAGGTTGCTCCAAGCTCCATCCCACCTGGCCTTGGACACTTTCAAAGCTGGAGTAGCCACAGCTTCTCTGTGCCAGCGCGTACCCACCCTCACAGGGAAGTATTTTGTCCATATATCTAATCTAAATCTGCTTTCAGTTTGAATCCACTCCCCCTTGTCCTCTCGCTCCATGCTCTTGTCTCATGTTCTTGTCTCATCTTTCTTTAGGTTCCCTTCAGGCACTGGGAAGCTGCAATTAGGGCACCTTGAAGCCATAAGTAAAACAGGGCATTATTATACCTTATATTTTGATACTTAGATAAAAATATTATGTTCATATATGTTTTGTGTTGTAGTTTGCTAGAATCACATCAAGAGAACTGGTTGTCCTTTCCCCTGTTTTCCTTCACTAGAGTAAATTCTCAGGATGCATCAGGCTTTTATTTCTGAAAGAGGAGCTTCCTGCTGACATCACCCCTGTTTGAGAACTATTCTCTTTCCTTTAATGATCATCCAGTAACAGCTTAATGTGCACAGCTGTGCTCAGGTTTCTTGCCAGGGCTCTCCTGGAAGCAGCACTGAGAGTCACCCCCAGATTTCAATGCCTGGTTTATAATGACCTGGACTCCTGGAGACCTTGTCCCCAAAGCTAGAACAGGGCTGGCCAGGCTAGCTGCAGTGTCTTGGGAGCACTCTGCATCCCAGGCTGTTCTCAGGACTTGCTGCCAAATATTTCTCCTGCTCTGCAGGCACCATTGATGGGCAAGGAGCTGTCCTTGCTGGGCTGTCACAGCATCCTGCAGCTGAGGGACCCCTGCTCACCTGCTCTGTCTGTACCACAAAGGTGCTATGGGAAGGATGAGTTAAACAGAGGACTAGGAACCTTTAATGCTGGCAAATTGTTGCTTTCTTGGAAGAATTTATAACATGACTACACATTTTATTGTATTAAAAAATCTCAGTAGGCTTTCCCCTGAACTGACAACACTGTACAAGTCAGTGGGGATGGGGCTTTTGCTCTTTGCAAATAGTGGCTGCTGACAGAGCAGTGTAGGTGCCATGGGATGAACACCCAGGCAACCTCATCATGAGAATGAGAAATGGTTTGCACTTCTTCTCTTTTTCTCTTGGAAAGAAACCATCCAACTATCAAACTAAGATGCTCAAGTGTCCCTCATCTGGAAGAATAGTCTTGAAAAGATCAGCAGGCTTAACAAGCACACGATGCAGGATTCACCCTAAAGTGCTGAGATCCTGCTTTTGGAAATGTTTTTTGAGTTTATAGATCACGTTGAGATGAATGATATTTACATGAGTGATGTCAAAGTTTACAGCAACATTCTGTAATTGCAAATTCTGTTCCGCTGAGCTAAAACTGGATTATTCAGATAACAAAATATTTCACTTAAAGATCTTTGGAGCATGATATGCATGGAGGAAAGTCTACTATTTGTTGTTGATAGGAAGAACCTGGGCCATTCCTCTACCTTGGCAGATATGTCAAATTTGAATTATTCACCTGGTTTAATGACTTATTTTAACTCAGAGCCATCACTGTGCAACTACCATTTCTTTTTTACATGCTGAAAACCCAATAGGTGAGTGTTTGCACTCTGCTTTGCATCAGCCAACATTCTGACTCTGATAAGGAAATCAGATTCCAGCCTCTCTGGCAGTTTTATCTATCTGCAGGTTTTGCAGTCCCCCCTCTCATCACAGTGCGGCAGGAGGACTTGCTAGCAACTCCCTACCTAGCTGAACAAAACAAAACAAAATTATACCTTGTGCAGGGCCCATACATATCTTTAGATCTTCTGTTTATTTAATTCTTTCATTTCTTGTTCAGAATGAGGATTTTGCTGGTGAATTATTTATATGACAAGAGGAAATGAGAGAGGGAGTGGTGTGAAAAATTTCCATAAAAACCTTATGTAGTTTGCAGTAGCATTCAGTGAAAGCGTTGGGGGTTTTTTGTTTTCTTTGCAGTTTCATTTATATTTCGTCACTAGAGAAAGCTGCCACTGATTTAATTTAAATATTTATACAGAATTACAGTCTTAAGCTATATGCACACATTAAGAGAGTCATACATTAAGGAAGTTTATCTCCACATAATGAGGGAAAGGCTGTGTCTACAAACATTGAGTGAGCCTTTCTGATCACTGACACTTGCAATGGAGAAAACTTTCCACCAAAACTAAATCCTTTGGTCAGTGTTGATTGTAAGGAGATAGAATAAAAGCATCTTCCATACAAAAATTGCACAACACAGCAAATAAGGAAAGGAATGGGATAGGAGGGATGTCTTGTAGGAAATACTGGAATTCCATGAGCGCAGCCTCGGTTGTGACAAGCACTGTATATGAACCATAGCTTTCCTAAACTTCACTTCTTCAGAAATGTCTTGGCCATGAGTGCCTGTATTCTTCTTGGCTATTTTCTGTCTTTATTTTCCTTTTGTTGTATCACTAGCAATCCTGAGATGACAAATTGTGAGATAACATCCTCTCTGTTTGGCAGCCTGTCAGAGAAATGAGTTCTGAAATGAAAAGAACCTTCCAGCTCCAGGTGGGCCAGGGTCAGCTGGCTCTGTGTGGAATTGTCCAAGCATGAATACAGAAAATTGAGGAAAAGAGAGGTAAAACCCCAGCTACTTAGTTCTGCCATTTACTCTCACTCAGCTCCTTCTTGCCTCATCCCCTTACTCTTGTTGGTTTACACAACATGCAGAGTGTTCTACCAGCTTCAGCATTATGGCAAAAGAAATCAGGACTTTATAGGAAAAGAGAAAGAAATCTTTTCTGTTGCACATCCTTACAACTCTTACCATGGTAGCAAATGGAGAATTTGGCAGCAAAACTGAAAAAATACACTTGGATTGAAAAATGTCTTCAACCCTTATGTTAGAAAGACAGACAAGGCTGTAGGACCATCTCTTCCATTCACAAAGTTTTTTGCTTTGGTGAACAAGTTCAGTTCTGTACAGTACAGGCAGTTCCCAGAAGGGTTCTGGAATGGGAATTAAAGCCCATGGAATAGAGGTGCTTCCATCACAATGGAAGGAATAGTTTCATGTTTGCTTGAACATTTGCTGGAGGTTGCCTCAGGAATAGCGTGCTTGGACTAAAGGATATAAATGCATCCTAAAATCCCCATTTTGATTGTTTCCTACAGGCATTCCTTTAGTTCCCTTTTCCACTGGAATTTGGTATCCCCACTACATAAGGTACCATTTTTTTTCTTTCAGGCTCAAGCTATCTGAAACCTCTTATCCAATTGTAATGATAGAATCTCTTTCCAGAACTGTAATAGATTTGTTAGGATTTGTTGTGCTAAACTGTGGCTGAAGTTCCTTTGCACCTTGGGCCATGGGGTCTTCGGGAATCCACCACAGGCACCAACATTTCTTCATTGCTGTGCTTGTGCCACTGATACAGTCAAGACACTGGTTCAGTAATTTCTCCTCCTAAGGCACCACAGTTATGTATCACAGAGATATTCTGTATTGCTACAGCTCCATAAAACTGATATAATTGTTCTTTACTACTGCTAACATTAGATAAAGAGAAAGCAATCTTGTGGTTTGGATGAATTTATCAGAATCAAAAGGCTCATATGGTTCATCCTGCCTAAAGCAAGCAATGTGGTAAAGTAAAGCTTGGAAAGGAAAGGCACAGAATTCAGGCATATTTGGAAAGAAATGGGGAGTTACTATAAGTGATATCAAAATAAATAATGTAAACACTGTCTTGGCAGACAGTTTTGTATCTGACAATATTTAGGTTTAGAATTTACATTATTAGTTAATAATAATGGAAAGAGGAAACATTGAGTACATATGAAAATAATTTGAATGTCAAGGAGTATTTTCCATCCCTTGTTCATCTGCTGGCAATACTGTGTTTATAATAAATCATTAATCCCATGCAAATGTAAGCATTTTCTGAATCTTCTTTTCAAGCAGCAGAAAACTGGGACTGACAGTAAGCAGTGTAAACGTAAATCCCAAGCCTCGTTCCTGGTGTTCCGTTTCTGAGTACATAACCAAATCAGTAACTCATTTCCTTAATCTACACCCTCTGCCCCACGTTTGTAATGCTTTCTTTTGTAAATTATTACAAAGTAGCTATGCTTCCCAATAGTAAATGTTATATGAATTAATTGCATCTGTATTTCTTTTTTATTCCTTAAGAGTATTTTTAGGTGGGTAATATTTTTAAGAACTTTGCTTGACAACTTCATTAATGCGTGCTACTGTGGTATTTATTTTATAATGGAATTATATTCTCTTTGTATGTATCACCATTGCAAATGTTATTCCACAACTCCTCTTTGTAATTTTTTTCCCTGGTACCTCTTAAGGCAAACACTTCTCTTGACTATGGACTGAATTTTAAGGAGATGGTATCAGCTAAATTAAGCTTGCCCTCTGTAAGTACTTCAACAGATAAATAACATATTCATTTAGCAGGCTGAATACACTGCTGCCAATCACCACAACTTCACTGGAAATGCTCATCATTTAGCAGTGAGGCTTGGAGGCAGCCAGGCAATGTCCAGGTTTTTGTGCAGCTTGCAGCCTATGAGGTTTCACTGTGAGGTTAAACCTCATGGTCACATTCAAATGCATGTTTATCTCAGCATTTTGAAATGCCTTAAAGCAATTATTTCATCCAAGCTGCAGAATTGCTGGGGAAATGGGGTGGGTAGGGCCTGCAGGAAACTAATGATGAATTTCCACCTCAACTAGTGAAGCGATGCTTTGTTTAGATTTTATTGCTGAACTTGAGGAATCGGTGCATTCCTGACTCCGGGGCCATTAGGTGGCACACTTGGGCTGTGGGTTTGGCAGGGCATGAATTCACGGGTGGAACCCAAAGTACAACTGATTAATCACACATCTTTTAATTTATAGGAGATGAAGCAGGAAGAATGCAATAAAATGACATTTAGGCATGAGACACTGTAATTATTCTGTCAGCTGGAAACCACTGAGCTTTCTGTATCTTTGGGTTTAGGGCAGTAGCAAAGGGATGTTTTCAGGAGCCGTGTATGGATTTCATTACTGATTTAGTAGAACTTCCAAATCGTTGTTGCTTAATCCCAGACAGCAAGTGAGCCCCATACAGCCACTCACCCACATTCCTGGTGGGATTGGAAGAGTAAAAATGAGAATTTGTGGGTTGAGATAAAGACAGTTTAATAGGTACACACACAAGCAAAGCATCCCCAAGCATTCCTTCACCTCCTTGTGCATCCACAGCCTCCTCACTGGTGGGCTGGGGTGGGCAGCAGAAGGGACCTTGACTCAGTGTAATTGCAGCACAAATCCTAAAACCACCCCATATCAGCTTCAGTGAAGAAAATTAGCCCAGCTCAAACCAGCACACGAGTACTCAACACACAACTTGCATTACATAAACATATACTTGTGAAAACCTCCAAATGCTTAGAAAAAGGCTGTTGTTTACGCTCTTTAAAAAACAATTGGGCCAATAAGAAATTAATTATTTCAATTTTCTCCACTTAGAAAATGTATTTTTGATACGGCTGTGCTGTAGGAGCTATATATTATGTCAAGCTAAAAATACTGTAAAAAAATACATACTTGGGATTATGTAGGATTCTTATACAGGGCTGAGTGTTTCTGAAGGTTGTGGAATTTGAGTCAACTGATTTCTGAGGTGAAGAAACTGAGCAATTGATACAGAATAATGTTTTACTTGTGCCTATGAACATTTTGGGCAATTCCATCCCAATAGCTAATGATTTCCAGAGATCCAACTCAATGTAAATTTCTCTTTCCTGTTCTCCCAAGCTTCCTTCAGTTGACTTGACACTTTTTTTTTATTCCAATGGGATGTAACTGTCATGTGAAATGCTAATTATAGGTAAATTAACTGTTGTTAATTTAAGACACCTGGGATTTCAAAAACAAGGATTTTTTTATTCTCTAAGCATTGCAGCACTAGTAGGAAAGTAGAGTGCTGGGATGACTTTGCTCGAGCTGGACTTTGTTTCCAGTTTTCAGCAATAACAGAATGAGCTGCGGAAATGACATCTGAAGGATCCATTGTGTTGCTGGCTGTTGGCCTGGGGATGACTCCTAATGAAATCAAAGGAAGTGTATGTATTCCTGGAGTGTCTACTAGAGCAAATGTCCCTGGAATGAGAAAGAAGCCCAAAAGCTTTAAGTTTGTTCAAAAAGCATGGAGAAGATGCCTTCTGTAATGATGGAAGTCAGCATGGGCACACATAATTTTAGTTTTTTAAAATGTTGAGCTTATGTCCAATTCACTTTAGCTTTCCTCTGGCTTAATGTTAAGCCAGATGGCCATGCAGCATCTAGAGCAGTGGGGTTGCACCCGGATGTACCTGGAAATGTACTGTATTTTTAAA
Organism: Toxostoma redivivum; assembly: GCA_013397375.1. Classification (NCBI taxonomy): domain Eukaryota; kingdom Metazoa; phylum Chordata; class Aves; order Passeriformes; family Mimidae; genus Toxostoma; species Toxostoma redivivum. Next base: position 507,879 of record VXBI01008831.1, read on the forward strand.
AAGTAGAATAAATAAATAAATAAATAAATAAATACTATTAGGCTTAGCATATGAGCATGACCAGGACTCTGACTTTCCATTTTGTCTGGAGAGAGAAGCTGGAGTTACTGTGATTCCTCCATTTGGCCAGAGCTCTTCGTTTAAGCTTTTACATCACCTGAAATTCCACTTTGATATGATTGCACACATATTCTCACCTATCTGCATTCTGATGTGAGAATTAGGTGCTCTGCTTATGTGGATTTTGGGATATTTATTTACATTTAAAATTTCATGGGTTTGGGTGGATGTTTGTGCATGACCAGAAATGCACAAGTTGCTTGATGAAGGCGTAGTACAAGATTAGTTAGTATGGAAGTTGTATTGTCTTTTCAGATTCTTTTGGCAATAAAAATCAGTTTCCAGGGAATATCTTGATGCCGAGTGTAAACAAACAATAAGCATACAAATAACTCGGCATCGCTTTGCATTGGAAAGGGAAGATATTTAATTTATGATCAGGTTACAGCTACTAATTTAAAGCTCTTAAAACATTTAGAATTAATCCTTTGAAATATTAAAATACTTGAAGAAATAAGCCTAGAAAGTGACTAATCCACCATTCTGAGCCTCTCTGAGGCATCTACCCTCTTTAGAAATAAGGTGTTATTGGAGCTGGGGGTACTGGCTCAACTAAGGCAAGGATCAATAAGGACAAGAACAGTGTCTAAATGATAAAAGTTTCCATCTAGCTGCTCCTCTCTCCAATTTCCTTACTCCAAGTAGCCTCTTTAAGAGAGGTAACGGTCCAGCAGTGAGCTCCACTATAAACCTGAAAAAGATGAATGATTCTTGTAATTTCTACTATAAATCTGCGGTGCACAGAAACGGGGTGGAATTCAAGCTCTGTTTTAATGATGACCGAGAGGGAATCTGCAGGAGTGCCACATGTTTGGGGTTTGCTGTGTTGACAGAGGGCCTATGGCCTGAATAAGAGGAAAGCCAGAAACATCACTCTCAGAATATACTGAAAAATATAGGAGTTATAAAGAAGCAGTGGGGGAGTGAAATAGGAGTAACTGCTCCAGAGCCAGAAAAAAACCCTTTGCTAAGCACATGGGTTTGCTGGAAAGGTGAGTGATATGAGATACATTAGCTGAGTTGATGAAGCTGGGACTTAGATGAGTTTAAAATCAGGATTAAGGAGTTTCAGCAGAGCTCCTGAGGCCTAAACAAGTTTTCTAAAAATACAACACAAGTTATTGCATGAAAGACATTTGAAGCTTTCTATTCTAAAAGTGAGAAATGTTACCCTTTCCTCTGTTTGTGTGAGAAAAGAAAGAACATTAACTAATTGGTATGCAAATAGGGATTGATCCTGACCCAGTTCTTCGCTGTCACTTGTCATCCTCTCAGACAGTCGAGCCATTATTCCAGTTCACAGAGCTAATATTTACACAACCTGGGATGACAGCAGGAGGAAAGTTCACGAATGAGCTCTTGTCCTCCCCCACCCTTTGCATTTGAATTAAATGCCTCTTTACACTTCCCCACCTCTGCTTCCGAAACTTTTCCTGTGGGACTTTCTCCCTGCATATGGTCAGCAGGACACCTGATTTCATAGAATTACAGATTTAATGAATGGTTTGGGTTGGAAGGGACCTTAAATCTCATCCAGTTCCACCTCCTGTCATGGGCAGGGACACTTTCCACTATCCCAGGTTGCTCCAAGCCCTGTCCAAGCTGGCCTTTGATATGGACTCGGCATATGCTAAAAACATGCTGAGTGTTCCAGCTACAGCAAAGCAGCTTTCTAGGGAATAGTAATTGTCACAAAGTGCTGGTGTCTGCTGTGTTACATACAGGGCAGCACAGCTGAGGACACTGGATTTGGTTTCATCCTCTGAGAAGATAAAATTTCAGAGAGCCAGATATTAGGGAGAAGATGATTTATGCTGTATGAGCTTCATTACTTAATAATGTCCTAATTGTTTTGATCACCCCCTGAGAGCATCCCTAGCAGTATGAAGGTACTCAGTGCCAAAGGAAAGGTGACAGAAGGTGACAGATTTTTTTAATTTTTTTTTTTAATCCTGCCAAAGGATATTTTAGTGGACATTGAGATGAAAGATACTACACAGACAGAACCAACTCTGTTTCGGATGTGAGCGTTCTGCAATCTGTGAGCTGGGAGCCGGGGTGCATTTTGCCATTTTGCCTGCTCTTCCTGAGAGGTGGCTCCCAGTGCTGGCGGTGTGAGCTGAGGCTCCGGGCACGGGCTGAACTGCGGCAGGAGCGCTGCAGCAGCTCTGCAAAGCACCGAGAGCCGGAGCTGCCTGAGCACAGCTCGCCTGCAGAACTGCCCGCTCTGAACATATGCAATTCTAAATATGAAATATTTGTGTCTCGCTTTTTTTTTTTCCCCAGCATGTTAAGAAAGAGGCTTTGTTGATTGATTTCAGTGCTATATTCCTGTGGCATATGCCATGACATTGTTCCACAGATGCTATCACCAGCAGCATGGTACAAAAATACTCATTTTCGAAGCTCTGTGACTGCTCACAAGAAGCCTGAACCTCTCATAACTATTCAGAGAGATCTGTAAAGTAAAACCATACTCTTATGCTATATTTGGAAGAAGTCAGCATGTGTAACTTCTTGTGCATTTCAATTTGTAGTAATTTGATGCAGCAGTTCCTCCTGGTGTGCTTGTGTGTGGACATGGTGAATTGTGCAGGTTTGTGTAGTGGCACAGCATCACCTTGTCTTGTGTAGCAGCACAATCTTCCAACAGGACAAGTTCTAGAAGTGCTTCCTTTGTGCCTTCTCTTTGTTCCATGTGTGCACACACATGAACACAAACCCCCTGCAGTTTCTCTGTGGTTTGTATTTTACATGCTGTAGCTGTTCGTGTTGGGCATCTTAAGGCATTTTTAACAGCAGCTTATAAAGGAATGAAACATGAAGACAACGACCATATTTGTAACAAGTCTGTGCACAGCAATCCAGTACATAATATTCAAATAATGAGTAAAAATGCCTGTGGTGGTATCCAGGAGTAGAGGAGGTGTTGCTTTTTCTGTGCTGTGTTGGAGTGGCAGAGGGGAAATGGTGATGAAGATAAGGATAAAGACTGGTGGCTGTGTGGCATTCCTGATGCACTGCTCCAGGGCTGATAACAGGCTTGAGTTCAGAATTAGTAGAGAGAGTTTATAAATCAGGCAAGTACTTGGAAATTCTGATCTTATGTGTTTGGTCTCTGGGATTTATTTTTGTTTGTTTGGTTTTTATTGATTTACACACAGCTAATGGCTTGCTGGAATTTACTCTTAGTCTGATGTGGGATGTAGGGATATTGTGTAAGGGAGATACCTTCTCCTTTCAAATCCCAGAGTTGCTGGAGGTTAAAACCTTGTAAAAAATGTGCAACAAAGAAGTGTTAGGAACAAATTGCCCTCTATTTTCTGATCCCAGTCACCTGACATAGATCCAGGTTATAAAAATTGAATGTCTCCTGTCACTTGGGTAGATTGTTATCCATGGGCAGGAAGGATTGCTGTCACTGTCTGACCTATGATTTCCTTTTCCAAACTGGCATCACTTTGCCTTAGCAAGTGAAAAGTGTTTATACTGAACAAAGGTATTTCTGTCATGTAGTCTAAATATTAACAGTGTGAATAAGCAAGAGACAACATCCACATTTGGAAATCTTATCTCCGTTCTTTTTGCCTTTGGGCGTTATGTGCCTTCTTAAGAAATACACTTTTTTGTCTTCCTCTTTTCACTTCTGAGTCCTCTTGAAGTTCCAAAAACGAAAGTGCTTAGATTGAGATGGTTTTCTTTCCTGCTTTCAGATACTATTTTAAAGTAAACATCACACCTCATCAGAACAGAGATTCATTACATTCCTGCTAAAGAAAATGGGATTTAAGGATATACTAAAATTTAAGAACTTGATTACATTTGTTCAGACAGACAGTAAGCACCATCTATCCTTGAGTAAGACAGAAAGGTTGTATAATTAAATACAGTAAATTATAGTTTTTAAAACTGCATGCAGAGCTACATTCCTTGGAACTTCAGTGAAACAGGAGCATCTGATTCCCTTAGATGCCTTTGAAACTGTGCTAGCATGGATGAGGGGCAAACACACCTTCAGATGAATCGAGTATGCAGAGGCAACCTCAGCTGTGTCATTCTTGGGCTAGGAGGTGATTAGTTTTACAGCCATTTCTTATGCCAGCTTGGGGAGTGCAGCATTATTCATTGCAGTGTTGTGAACATTGCAGTCCCAGAAAAAGCCCTCGTAATTCCTGCGTATGCTTGTGTGCACCTAAATCAGCATTCCTGCTGAAGTTGTGCTCATTGATTGCAAAATGTCGTGTGCAAGAATATCAGAACCCTTCAGAAACACTTGAAGAGGAGCGAGGCTCCATGGAAATCAACAGGCAGAATGTGGAGGGCACATTGCTGAGGAAGCAGCATAAGCAGGAGAACTAAAAGGCTGGGAACTGCACAGCGTTTGTACCAATGTTTTGTCTGAAATACAAAGCAGGTCAGGTTTGCAGAAATGTAATTTATGGTTTGGGTTCTGGTTGTACAATCCACTGGGTTCCCTCTCCCATAGTTTATGATGTCGTAAGAAGCTACAATGGAATTAGGGTTCTGTAATTCTCAGCACCTTTAAAATGTATATAAACACACACTTTTTTTTATACTTTTTATAAAATCATAAGTGAAATTAAGGCCCAACCTGAAGTCTAATTAAATTCTTGTGTGAATTCTGTGTCTCACAAAGGCGGCTTTTATTAGCGTTGGATTGTTTGGTGTTGGTTCAACCCAACACATGCCTTGAGAACTGTGGCAGCTATAAGTAATTGAAATGGTCCTTGCTTGCAGTCTAAAATTCAAAAAATGGACACAAAATCCCATTCCGTGATTCAAGCATGGGGAAGTGGCTTTTAGGTAGGGAAGGGCAGAGGGATCACTGCAGTTTTTGAGAGCATCGCCTCCGAGGGGATCAGCTCATCCAGCTGAGTGACTGCTGCTGTGGGAATGTGTCAGTGGGATGTTTGTCAGTCCTGGGGTCAGGATAAATGACTGAATAAAACAGCAGCAGTATCAGCCCAGTGCATCCCCAGCAGGTTAGAAACCCTGCTCTTTGTAGTCCTCAGTGGTTGTGGGGTGAGGTGTAAGAAATTTGCTTGGTCACGTGGTGGTAGAAATATGGAAATGTGCATTGACCACCGGGTGTGCTGTCACCCAACCTGCCAGTGATCAGCACTCCCTTTGACTTTCACAGCTTTTGTCAGTCTGAAGCCACATTATATGTTATATTATGTTTTAACACAGTTTTCCAGAAGTAATAGAATCACAGAGAAGAAATGATAGCATGTGTCACATAAACCTGGATGTAAGAGGCGCAATACTGCGTTAATGGGACACCCAGCCTGCTGGGATACCTTTGTAAATGGAAATTGATTTTCTCCAGGATTCTTTACTGGGTGAAATAAATTAAATATGCATTTAGTTTTACCAGTTTAAAAAATGTCTTTGTTAAAATAAGAACAGTGATATAGAAACATGTTCCAATAAATTAAAGTAAGATAAATGATATCCAGTAGCTTATTGAATACAAGGAGGTTTTTTAAATCTGAATAATACAACAGGGACCTCCCAGGGGAAAAATAAAAAGCCAATGGAGATCTCTGGAACACTTTGACTAGTTACAGATAATTTTAGCTTTGATGATGTAACCCTGTATTTAGGCTTTATTTTCCTCTTTCACTTCATGCTTTTAATTTGATGCAATTCTTCTTGTGAATATTTGAGGTGGAGTCAGTTTGGTTTAGGTCAATAGGCCAAGTACGACCTTAGAAATAAGACAGTCAGCTTCCAAAAGCTCCACAATTTCTACTCAGACACTTAATAGGTTTTTAGGACACAAATGAAACTATTGTAGTCATTTTGCTGGTATAATTTACTACATTAATGATCAAAAAAGTGAAAAAACAGAGTAAAAATGTTAATTTCAAGCACCATTACAGAAATACAATACAATAGAATTTAAAAAAAAATCAGATAAATGTTCATTTGCTATAAACTGACGGTTGTTAAGAGCCCATTGCCCTAAAGCAAGCTGTGCTTGGAGCAGCAGCAGAGCAAGGTCACTGTCATTTGTGAAATGCAGATTACTTATTGGGGATTTTTGTTAATGTTTTAATAGAAAAAGGGGGTGATTAAAATGATGTTTCTTCAATAATGAAGAGTGATCATTGTTGTGGTGATGATGTGAATACTCTGCTGCCTGTAGCTGTAGTGGCTCAGGCACCCTTGAGCAGACATCCTGCAACCAGCCCTGCTCCAGCTGCTCCTGCCATGACCCTGCTGCTGGAGCTGCCCCCCTCTGCCTGGCCAGGGTGGGCAAGCAGAGGCTGAGCTGGGCTGAAAGGCTGCACTAAGCCCTGCCATGGCCATGACTGCCTCACTGCCTGTTTGCTCTCCAGCTGAAGAGGAGGAATCACATATTCTGCTTTACTTGTTGCTGGTTCAAATGTTTTGGCATCATTTAACTATCACAGTAACATAACTGTTTTCCCAGAACTGCAATCCCTGAAAAAGTTCACATGTATAAAAAATCTCGGGTGATCACAGTAGATCCTTCAGTAGCTGCATCCCTCTGATGAAAATGATATGTAAGGTGGAAAGAGGAGATACCAAAATGTAAGGGGAATTCAAGTCTAAAACTGAGAAGTGTTAAAACTGAGTTAAAACGTGGTTCCTTTGAGAAGATTTCAGTCTCTGCAGCATTAGTCAATGCAAAATAGGTTTCAGAGCCATTCCCTTGGTGGGAACTGGAAGCACCTTAACTGTTCACATTTGTTTAAAAGCTCAGGGCTGACAAGGCTGCTCAGGTTGAGGCTGTTGTGCATGTTGACATCGCGGTCTGGATATGAGTCTTGTTAATCATTTGGTTTGCTTTACTTATAAATATCTAAAAACAAATAATTTTTTTTAAAAGTACTAATTGTTGAGTACTGAAGGTATAGTAGAAGAAATTAAATTTGGAGTAAATATATTTTTTTAATAAAAAAACTTCTCCCATGCTCTTTTGCATGCAAAATAGACCTAGTGACACTTCTGATATCTTTCATGCATTCTGACATTTTTACATTTTCAGCTAGAGAAGCATGCAGTACACAAGAGAAGTGATTGTATTAGCTTCTTACTTTCTGCACTGCCTATTTTATTAAATAATGGCTTAGAAAAATAAAATAAATCCAGTTCATGCATAAAGATGAATGGAGTAGAATAATCATTGTGTGCAGAAGTTCAGCCCCTGAGTGTGGTAGGTTCTGGGAGAAGCCAGGTTTGTGGCCAGTGAGTGCCTGTTCCCATCCTACTGAGCACGAGGGGGATTTGTTTCTTTATTAGTGGTGTCTGTCCCAGTCCTGTCTGTGGAGCTGTGGACACAGGAATCTCTTGTTAAGGGTTTCAGGTGAGCTCAGCTGCTCTTCCAAGAGCTGTGCAGAAGCTCCTCTCTCACTGTGGATCAGAGCTGAGGATCTGCTGCCTCTCCTCTCCTTGGACCCCAGCTCAGCAAACACTCAGCACCCCCTGGTGTAACCCCCTGGCACAGCAGGAGAGCCTGGACTCCTGTCAGTGAGGATTACACTTCTGTCAAAGTCTTTTTAATGCCCAGCTGAGCTCACTTTGAACTACAGAGTATAGGTTTCTGTGTGCCCATATCCATGCTGGCAGCAGCACACTTGGACATGGTGATTTCTCCAGGCTTCAGGAGCTGCATTTGCTGGGAAACATCAGAAATGATAGAAAGTTGTTCTCAGGATGAAAGGGTGTGACACATAATTCTGCATCCTCTTCATTTTTATAGGTGTTTTTGCTGTGAATAGGCAGCAAGATTAAATGCTCTAATTTCTGTGGTGCACTTGGAATGCAGGCAGGGATGTTCTGCAGTTTCATGAATAGGGAAACTCCCAGAGAAGAGCAGAGACTTGGGACTACAAACCTCTCCATTCCAGTGTTGTGATAAACATAGGAATGGAACATCAGCATAGAATAGTATAGAAAAGATCAGAATAAAAGCAAAACCTTTGATTTCTTACTTGTTCAAATGCATTTTAACTTCTGAGAATGTATTTCCTCTTTAAATGGCAAGAAAAAGTAGCCCAGAGAAGCACATGGAAACCTTAGGAATTATTTAAAATATTCCATCTGTGAAATTGTTTATGATTAAAATATTGACACCAGATCAATAAACCTATGAAATTTTACCAAAGATAACTCTGCAGTGGTTGCAAAATTTTGTGGGATAATTAATATTGGAATAGTATTAACTAATTTAAGCATAGTATTAAACTATGCATGATTAGAATTTGAAATATTTTTTGGCAGAATCATAAGCAAGACACTTAATAGAGATGAGCATTCTGCTTTCTCTTGGTTCTCACATAAGTTTCTGCTCTCCAATTTCTTTGGGCATTTTTCCAGCAAAGAAAGCCCAAACAGCTCTTTCTGTTACAAGAGCTGCTGCTCTCAGGGACTGAGCCATAAAGACAAACCCAGATTTGTGATAAAATGAATGGAATTGGAATTTGCTGCAGGTACATGTATATTCATCCTAAAATACCTTGAAGTTGTGTTTAAGCGCATTATAATTTTATTGGGGAATTGTTCCAGCATTTAATATAGGAATTTGTTTATAGATTTAAATATATTTCCACACAGAATCTCTTTAAAAATAAGATGAAGCAAAAAAAGTAGATTTTTTTTATATTATGGGTTCATATTGCAGTAGATCTCAGATGATATGCTTATTTATCCTCTCCTGTGTGAGATCAAAGCTTTCTTTGTGAAATATATCTCCGTGATACAGAAAATAAGAATAGCCAGCAATAAGAGAAGAAAGTCTGATCCCCACTACCGTGATCTGGACCCCCAAAGAAATCCTCACCTTGTGAAAATCCAGCTTTAAATAGAAGCAGTCTTATTTTGATGCTCACAAACAAGCCCACTGAAGTCAGGGAGAAGCCAAGATAATATCAGTCTCTCACAGGGTAGATATTAGCCAGAGCTGTATTTAAAATTATTTCTAATTGGAGTGTGATTCTGCATATTTTGTACCCCAATGCAAATGCAGTATGCAGATAAGGTTCTTTAAAAGAGATATTCAGAGCAGCAGACACTTGGAAAACAGAGTGTGAAATCCAGGAGCAGTTGGTTGATAATTTTCTGTATTTTGTATGGTTTTTATTGACCCACAATGATTTGGTCCTTTATGAGAGAAGACACAACCTCACTAGCATTCCCTACTGTGTGTGGGACCCACTCTGTGCGGACTGCTGGGTTTTGAGAATTAACAAATGAGCTAAATGAGTGCAATAAAAATAAATCAGAGATGGTGCATTGCAAAATGGGCTTTGTTCATTTATTTCTGACATGAATGGTTTAGTTTTAATTATTTATAATCCTTCACAGTGCATTGTTAAATGTTCTGCAACATATTTTGTAGAAGTAATGAAGTTGTTGAAGTAGCAGAGCACAGTGCAGCTCTCGCACCAGCTGGGTCTGGTGGGGACTGAGCACTGCAGGAGGAGAGGGACAGCAAGGTGCTGTTTGCTCCTGTTTCTTGTCGTGTGGAAACAACTGCACTCCCAGACTCTGATCTGGACATTTGAGGTCTTCTGGTGCTGCCAGGTGGAAGTGGCACATCAGGTGTCTGATCTGGACGTTTGAGGTCTCCTGGTGGCACATCAGGTGCAGCTCCGACCCGAGCACCTCGAGCTGGCACTGTGCAAGTGTTGTGCTTAGGAGAGCAAAGCTGCTGCTCCTCCTGGCCAAACCTGGGAGCTCTCTGCGTGGCTGAATAAATCAGTGTCACACTTGCAGATGGCACAGGCACAAGTAACACCGAGGCAGCTGAGGGAGCTGCGCTGCTGCTCCTGGGGAAGATAAACAGGGACAGCAAAGGCTGCGAGTGACTGAGCACATACGGGAAGGAGAAGTTTGAAACTGCAACGTGTGCACATTCTCTGCTTCCACATTTTCACATCATTGCCTGCTCTCTCAAGTTGGCACTGGCAGACAAATGAGGACCTGGGTTTGGAGGCAAAGATTTCTTAAATAACCACAGACCTCTTTCATATCATTTTGCATGGGAACTAAGGAATGAAATTGTCTCTTTTCATGCAGGAACAAGGAAAAGAGTTGGGGCACTTGGGGAGCAGGAAAAAAATTTCAGAAAGAACCAAGTGTGATAATTTAATCTATTGTAGATACAAAAGAAACGAGCTGAAGTATATTTTAATCCATCTTTCAATTTGTACAGAGCCTTAAAGTTCACTTTTATTTCCAACTCTGCTACCTCCTGTGAGTTTGTAAACTCTGAAACTATTCCCATCGAATTTTCTGCATTTCATTGTTAGTACTTTCAGTCTGGTTGAAGTCATTAGCTACCTGAATAAAAAGCTAATGTATGAGATAACCCTCTCTGCATCTGGGTGGAGGTAATGGAAGATATCTGTTGGGAAGGGGGGTTTTGATGCAACTTGCTTGAGGCAGTGAAAACAGTCACAGAAACTCACCATGGAGAGAATCTTTTTACCTTTCATGCGAAAACTCCACCTGAAACCCTCTCCTTTGCTCTGCGTGTGTCATTGTGTTGATAATAACTTGGCTAATGTCTTACCCTTGATGGGATGAAAGGCTGGATTTCACAGCTGTTTATGACACACGTTTCCCACTATTGATGGATTCAGCACTGGAAGTAATGCAGAGAAATTAGTGTCTTCTTTTTCCTACTTTATGATAGCAAATGTATCAATACAAATGTGGAGATGCTATGCAAAAGCAATCAAATTTAGTCTGGCTTTATATGTATGTAAATGTTTTATTTTTCTGTAGTATTTATAGCCCTTTGCTGCAGCAATCATATTAATCTCTGATGACTTTGGGGAAAACCAGAAATGTTAATGAACAGCACAGCTTGTCTGGGTTCCAGGATCTTAGAATTTATGGAATATGCTTTGCAGTCTACTTTATTCTAATATCTTTCTCATGGAGCCCCTTTCCAGGATTAACACAGGATTGAAAATACAATCCTTGATTCTGATCCTGCAGAGACTTAGTAATGGCCTTAATTTTAAGCACTGATACTTCAGAAGGACTGTTCACAGTATGAAGAACCTACATGAGACTTTGCAGAGCTGAGATCCAAAACACTAACTTGCCTTAGTCTTCTTCTTAATTGTAACAGTGCACTATTTTCAAGGACAATTGCCAGCTGCTTCAGTTACAGGGAGCTGCAGAGCAGCAGGTTGTGTTTGTGCATTGATCCTACAGTCTCTGACTTCACAATCCTGGTACCATCCTGTCACTGAATCTACAGACAATGAATATTCTGATTTTCTCTTACTCTCTTGCTCCATGACAGAATGAGTTACTCTTTGCTTCTGACCATTCCAGCAGCACAGCTGGGTGCTGCCTCCTCTTCCCTCTTCTTTTCCATCCACAGGAGTGTTGAGTATTCATTAGAAAAAAGAGCAGTACTATCATATCCATAGCTGCCTCCCCCTTCAGAAGCCTCACAGTGGGTTAATCTAAATTCTGTAACCAAAAAGAAGCAGCTGGGCTTTGTAGTGCCCCTTTCTCTGCTCTCAGGGTTGTGCCAGAAAGAATCTGTCCTTACTGCATTACCTTCACCCCCTCACAGCGTGTGGAGACATTCTGAATTCAGCTGAAAATGATGTAAATGTCTTATTCTAGAAATACGATGTGCCCAGTGTCTATACCATGTGCACATTCCAGTACATCTCCTGATAGTTCTCCCTATCAGCCCTCTTCTCTTCAAGGACAGTGAGTTCCTAGAAGGTCTCCTGTCATGATCTTGCTTTCCTCTGGGCTTGCCAGAGCAGATATTGTGTTCCTGCTCCCCTGTTGTAAAGCTGCAGAGAGTTACATAAACAAGCGTAGCTGTGTCTGGTACACTGCTTCACCCAAGTGATGTGAAGCTGAAGCATTGCAGATGAGCCTGCAGTGCTTTTGTGGGGGTACCATGTAATGAGCCAATAAACCACACAGTTACTGCCTCCTCACATGGCATTTACTTTCTCCAGGGCAGGGAAAGCCAATCCAGGCTGAGCTGTAATGGTCTCCAGCAACTATAAAAGCAAAATGAAAAGTGACACTTTTCAACTCAGCAAAATATAAAAGTGAGTTCTCCTGCTCCACTCCTCTGAACACTTGAGATTTTGCTCCCAGCCAGGCCTGTCAGTTTAGACTAAACTCAGCAAAGTGCAAACCTCTGCTGAAAGCATCATATCATCATCTTAATCTTTCTCCTCACTTCTTCTTGTTTGTAAATTCATCTTTATTAGGGTTTTGGTACTCACTGTCATACTTGTTTTGTTTCTTATAACTTGGGCATCCACAATGGTTTTCCATATGGAAGAAAGGTTGGACCTCAGTTTTAAGATAATAAGGATCAAGTTATGCTAAGTCTTATGAGGCCACTTCTTGTTTGCCTCCGGTGAGAATGTCTGTGGCTGTGCTGGAAAATTTCAAGTCCTGTTTTTTCTGCATGTGTAGGTCAATATTACTGAGCCGCTTTCTTTGGGAGAGGTAGTGACTGCTGAGAACCCAAGATGAAGTATTGTAGCAGTGTACAGTACTCTTGATAGCAAATGTCTGTTTTGCAGCTGTTGTTGAAAGCAGAACACTACCACAGTCTTTAGAAATGTAAACTAATTCCTGGTCTGTTTCAGGAAATCAGGACGAAAGCTCCCCTTTGTATATCTGTGCTTTCAGCATTACTGATCCTTCCACATCTGCTCAGCAGCCTCCTCCACCAGCACTCCATGTCTAAGGTCTGGTATTCCCTTCCATCCTTTCACTTTCATCATCTCAAGTGCAATGTTCATGTATGATTTTTTTATTCCCTTCAGATTCAGGCTTTTTTATTCCCTTCAAATTTCGAGCCTTCTATTCTTCCTTGCTGTCATCTCTTTTCTTCTCTCTGAAACCATAAATTACCAGAGTATTTCCAATGAAGATCTTAGGCCAGTGACTGATATATAGTTTTTGGACCAGAACAGTGTTCTGTGTGTATGAAATCACATTTAAGACAATCTCATTACCCTTCCATTTCCATTAGGGGTTTTTTTTTTTCTTAGTTTTTTCATAGTTCTGTCCATACAGAACTATGGAGAGCTGCAGCTTTTGGCCAGCAGATCTTCACCTGTGGGCCACTAAAAGCTTTTGCACTTTTGTCTTTGCAAGAGTTAAGTCTTCTGAAACTTATGTGCCCATCTTCACTGCCCCTCTCTTATCTCCAAACCCTTTTTGCCTAATTGCTTTGATTACATCATTGCTTAGTTACTTTGGTTGTATTTCCAGACACAGGCTATGTCCAAATGTGAAACATTTTCTAGACCTTCTGTATTAAAAAATAAATTAAATGGGAAAAAATCAGATTACCTTTTTCAACTTCTCTGACATTTTGTGAGCATCTTGCCTCCTAGCAGTGACCACCTAGATTCTGTAAGAACAGAATACGATCAAGGTTTCAGAGAATGTTTATAGGAAACCCAGTCCCTGCCATGTCAGTGGAAGACCGATGGTTTTCCAAGCAGCTCAGCCTTCCTGACAGCCTGCTGTCGATGTGTTAAATCTCTTAAGACCCAAACCATCTTGTTCAAACACTTGACTTTTCTCCTGGGAAGCTTGCAGGGCCAGAAATGGATTGCTGACCATTCCTGAAGGAAGTATCCTGTCTTGTTCATTAAGTGGATGATGCTAAAAAACCTTGAATTACCTATTAATGAGTGGTTAAATACAGTGAGAGCAAATACACTCTGTGCATGCTTTCATTTCTCATGCTCAGAGAAATACAACAACGTGAGTTACAAGACAGGCATGACTTCTGCTCAGGAGAAAGGCAGGCCAGGCCCTAACAACAGGGAGATAATTAGCAAAAGGCTGGCTGATGGTACATTTTGAGAAAGAATTCTTTTGTTGTGGATAAATTTTCAGGATTAGTGTGGGTAGCTGTTAAATTCCTCAGTTATACTGGTGGAGAGAGAGCTCAAATAGATCCATGATAGAATAGAGAATTTAGCTTGTTTCATGGTGTAAGGGTAAGAATTGGATACAGAAGTTGCAAGGGGAATATATCATTCCCTAAATCCTGATATAAAATGGTAGTTCCCTCTTTCTGTCAATACTCTTAAAATTATTGCTTCTTTGTCTCACTGAAAGTCCAATTTAGGAGTCACTGGGGTTTCTTAAAATTTACAGGTTTCACTCACTGGAATTTTAAGCCTACAAGTTTATAAGCAGTTTTTCATATTTTGTTGAGCCAAAAGAGGATAAATGCATAATTTCATATCTTTTCAGAAAGAGACAATATGGTTTCTTTGCTCTCTCCAAAACTTTTTAGACTGTTAAATAAGTCTAAAGCATTATGCAGTGCTGTAAATTTTAGACTTTTTTTTTTTTTTTTAGTTTTATATGAAAGGACTGTGCCTGTCTCTCTGTCCTTTCTCTCCTTTATACAAAATATAGTGTAGGCATATTTCTATGGATGAATGGAGGTCAGTAAACTCAGCAGTGGTCTGATATGTTTTACACAAGAATCAGTGATTAACACATCAAACACATCAGGTAATTAGTGCAATGTCTCATAAAATCAGGCTTCAGTTTTATTAGATATCATTATCTATTAATGTAATAAATTTAAGAAGTTATTAAAATCGTGGCAATTTAGATCTACAGATATAAACCTAGACCTATGTGTGCTTGAATTAATTTCATTTCCATTACATATTTTGAGATGGGTTATCTGCATTCTATTACATCAGGTGCATCAGAAGTAACTCCATGAATGATAAGTGAATTAATGTTCGTTACAAATTTCATGGCCTATAATGAGAGTGGGTATGTGGGCATTGGAATGAAGGGAAAGTCCTATCAATATAAAGGTATTAAATATTCTAACACAGAGTTGTCATGCAGTGAGAAAGCACAGCTTCCAGAAACCTACACTATTGTTTCAAAGAAAAATTTTTAAAAATTCCAACCCAGGTATTCATTTATGGATCAATAAATAGCAGTCATATAGTTTTATGGCTATGTTTAGTCTCACATATGTAAAATGTGCTGTGATATATGACCAGTATTTATATGCACCCTAAGAACTTTTACAGGAATTCTCAGAGTCCTTCCCTTGGGAACTACACAGTTACAAAGAAAATGAACACGAGATCTTGGGAGAACAAATACACCTAAAGATAAAAAAATAATTTAAGTAGCAAGTCATAGAGAAATCCCACATACTGATCAAGTAGGACATCAAAATTTCTGTCAGCTCAGTCACAGGGGCCAGTTCAGTCTCACAGGCTGTTAAAAACCTCTGATGAACTCTCCACTACCTGCTGCTGCTTCTGCCCTCTTTCCCTTGCTTGGAAAATACTAGATGTTCCTAGCCTGCCTCAGAATCCTCTGCTTTCAGAAATGATCATTGCTGTTTTGGCAGAATAACTCTGAATGTGATGTTGGCTAAAGTGTGTTCTATTTAAGGGAAACAATAAGGAGAAGTAAGGCATAACATGGTAATATCTCAGTCTGACCTCTGGGATCTGATAACTTTTCTATCAAATTGCTAACTTAGCCCAAGTTGCTTTTGGCAAATTCCCATTTCATAAGCTTATCTCTGTTCTCTGTAGGGAACCAGCTCCTGTTCCTGCAGTGGAGCCACATTTATGTAAGGATGGCTTCAGCTTCCAGCTTTGGGAGTGTGCAGCTGCTGTGGTCTGGCAGAGATGGATCTTTGGTGTGACTCAATACAGGAATTCTTGCTTTTCTAAGGTGTACTGATGATATGCTCACATGGAGTTTCATACTCTGGTTTTGACACATTTATGTAACAGTTTTAAGTTCAAAGCTGCTGTGGTTCTCTTTACAGAGGAGGAGAAAGAAGCACTGGTGGATTCCGTGAATCATGGCAGATGCAGAAGACCTGTAATGAAAGATAAAAATCCTTAACTTCCAGGTCTGTGTTGCATTCACTGGATATTTAAACGATGGAAAATCTCCCTTACCATTCAAACTAAATGGATTAATATTTAACTCTTGGTTTAGAAATTACATTGTTCATATAATTAATTAACCCTAACTTCGTTATTTCTGTGTGGTATCTTAGTGCTCTCAGCACAAGTTTTCCTCCTCCTGACCTTTTGAAGAATCTGTATAGATTTGGAAAGATAAAATGTTGAAGAATGTGAGCCATTAAAAACCTGCAGTTGTTTTCAATTTGTCTCTATTAAAATATGCATACTTTTAATTGGAATAAATGCTGACCTATAAAGAAGACAAGAAACATTTCCAAATTCAAACAAACGAACAAAAAAAATAAGTAACTCACCTCCCCTAGCATCTACTAAATTTCAGGTTTGATAGATTATCCTTCACATTACAGATATGTTAAATCCTTCAGTCTAATATTCAGAGTCGATATTGACAGTCCTACTATCACATAAATGGGGAAAGATTACTTTCTGTTTTAAGCAAAATGTGAGATATGAGACAGATTAATTTATTTAGAAAAAAATTTTAACAGAAGTTGTTGAACTAAAATAATTTTTTTCCAGTATTTGTTCTGGTGACAATGATCTGAATTCTATCAATTTTTTTTCAATAATAGTGATTGGATTTCTTCCTATCCTTCTTTATTTTAGGAAAAAAAAATGTTTTAGAAGTGTCTGCCTTGCTCTCTTAACTTTTTCCAGTTGTTGTGGTGGTTTGTTTTTTTTAAATAGACCAAGAAATTGAACTGTGTGAACAAACTATTTTTACTGCTTGTAAGGGAGAGGAAATATTCCTTTCTTATCTCTCCAATACTTTGTCTCATCCACTGAGGATGGATATGAATATATAACTCATTGGTTGCTGTGAAACTAAATCATTTGTCTGGAAGGTTTAAAGATCCTTGGATTTTAAGCCCTATGGACATGTAATTAAGAATATATGGAAAATCATAAGCACCTGAGCTATGGCTCATGTCCAATTTTGATGAATCATGTAAGTGTAAGGGAAAAAAATAGTTGGAATAACAAATAAATTAACTCTGACTCTTCTGGAGAGAGCATCACAGAGTCTGGAGTTTCTCTCCCTTTGACTTCAGGAAGGAGCAGAATCACAGAACTGTAGAATCCCAGACTGCTTTGGGTTGAAAGGACCTTAAAGTTCATCTTGTTCCACCTCCTGCCACGGGCAGGAACATCTCCCACTATCCCAGGTTGCTCCAAGCCCTGTCCAATGTCCTGGAGCAGATCTGGAACAATTCCAGGCATGGGGCAGCCACAACTTCTCTGGGCAACCTGTGCCACCACCCTCACAGAGAGGAATTTCTTCCCAATATCCCATCTGTACCTACCCTCTTTCAGCTTAAAGCTATTCCCCCTTTTCCTATCAAAAACCCAGGTCTGGGTTCTTTGCTTCAGTGGAGGGCTGGTCTTTTGTGCCATGGATTGTGAACCCAGATCCCAGAATGGATTTGGACCCAAATTTTCCACAGTGGGTGAATATGCTAACAGGTGACTGGGATAAATCCCATAATACTGTCAAACTTGACAGAGGCTGTACATTTTGTGCAATACCACGTAAGCCCACCACTGTCAAATGAAAGAGGGAATTTAATGCTCTCTGTTCCCCTCTGATATATGTTTGGCTGTCATCTTATTTCATAGTTGAGGCAATTGAAACACTGTTTAAATGTGTATCATAAACCTATAGATGAGAACATTTCCCTGCTGGATTTAAACCATTACCCCCAAAGGTGTTAAAGAAACCATGCTGTGTGTCACTTTTTAAGATCAAGGGGCATTTTTGATGTTAATGCCTAGGAAAGGCAGATGAACACTAACAGCTGCTTATGCACAGACTGGTGAATTGAATAGGGAAATACTTCTGTTCTGGAAGTCAGATCTCCAGAGAAAAATGATAAATTGTGAGCATCCTTAAGTAAGAGTGATAGTCTCTAAGGATAGTTGAGCAAGGCTGATAATATAAAATATGTAAAATGGGGAAAATATTTAATACTTCTGTTTCTCTGCTCTAAGGAGTTGGAAGGTTTGTGTTAACAATATATACGGCGCTGCTGTGCTCAGGCATGCAGGAGAAATGCAATATATTAGTTCTCAAATCAGTAGTTTGTGAAATGCGTTTCTGGTATCCAGGGATTTTCAGGACTGTTGCACTGATAAGGAGTCAAGGGCAGTCTCCTCATGGGCTGGGATGGCTGTCTTGGGAGAAAAAAGGAACAGAAGGAAAGGAGCAGCAGATTAAGAGCTGGACATCTTAGTGTTTCTTTACTTCCAAATGCTGATTTTTTATTAACTCTTCAGTTCGCAGATATTTAAAGCTCTGCAGCAGCTTCAGTTCTGACTTAGAGATGATTAATCACCTCTTTAAAAAGCCTTGTGTAGGAAGTTGTGGTGTATAAGGAGAACCTTACACCGAGGGAAGTTTGTTCCCATAGGAATTACATGTGATTCCTGTGGGGCAGAGAGGAGAAAGGAGAGAAACTTTCCCTGTGGTCCCCAATAACAATGTTCTGGTATGAAAGTCACCCATGGGAGAAATGTGTAGGAGGACAGCAAAGATGGGAGAAATATCTAAGATTCCAAATCTTCTCCACTGGTTGATCACCTAATAGAATAACCTTGAAATTTTTTCTGGCTTTTTTGTGCAAGGAACCCAAAGTAAAAGCCTGGGGGAAGGGAAAGTATACAGCACCACCAAAGGATTTAAAATGCAACCTCATTCAGGTTGTTCCAGCAGGGCTCAGATCCTGCAGAATTAGACCAATTGGAAGGAACTAAATATATCATTTTTTTCTGAAGTCTCTGGGAAAGAGGGAGACAGCAAACATACCAGGTGGGTCCTTCCAGAGGACTTTCAGGTGAGAGGAGTTCCTTTGAAAACAGAGGTACAATTTACTGTTTCCTGAACCAAGTTTAATGAAAGAAATCTGAGAAGCTGTAACCAACACCAATAACAAAAAAACATATTGTTTATTGCTACCCCTTAACTGGACAGCTTGTTAAACTGAAAGTTCCAGTAGAATTTTTTTTAATTGTCATTGTTACAAAAAAAGAAACAGAGGACAGAGACAGGTATCTTTTTGAGGCAATTCTGTTTTTTCACCCAAAAAGAATAAAAATAAAAAAAGGAATATTTCTTGCTTAGAATTCTAGCAATCAGGCTTTAAGACCCTGCATTTCGGCCAGGAAAGCCCCTGGTTCAAACTGCAGTTTTTTGCTGTATTTTAGGTGAGGCATCTAAAGTTTTTCATGTTTTCTGGTTGCCTAATGGTTGAGTATTTATTTTCTACACTTACATTGTGTGAAACACATAACTTCAGTCTGCCAGCCTCAAGGAACTGCAGCCTCACCATAACACATTTTTTTATAGCTTGAGGGAATTTTTTACACCTGAAAACTGGGATTAAGACTGTAAATTCTTTTTAAAAAGAGTTGATACTCAGTTACATGTGGCTTTGTGATTGATGACTGTATGCTGCTCAGCTAATCTCAGTTTGCCAGTAAACCCTTTATGACTATGAGATTTTTAGGTTCTTTGATTTCTATGATAAATTCCTTAAAGCTGCTCAGGATTTGCTGGATAATTGCTTCATCTCTATGGTGTCACTTTAAACCCAGGGAAATGTGGCATCTTCTTTAAAACAGTTACTGTGTTTTTTGATCTGTTTGTAATCTACAGCATTAAACAAAGCAAAAGCAGGAACAGGAACAAATGATACCTAACCCCTTGCTTGTCTCTGTAAGGCAGTTTCAGAGTGTGCTGGCTGATACCTTGTTTGCTAAAGAAATCAAGGACAGAAGGAGAAACCTGTAATGAGACTTGGTGAGTTTTGATTTGAATTTTTAGCATGTTTTTCCTTTCAGGTTAGGAACCATATGTGGAAGATCTGTGATTTTAAAATTGAAGTGAATCCACAAAGGCTCCTGCCAGCAGAGTTAGTTTCTCTGGTTGTGCTTAAAATGGTTCCTCTGTTGCATGCACAAATCAGCTTCCTCTGTGAAAGCAGCAGAAAGCTCAAGTCAAAAGTGACTTGTATTGGTTTTGATGGAAGCATTGTAGGCCATGATTGTTACAGCTCTGTTTCACAGTTTTCCCCCAAAGTTTCACTGACTTTTCCCCCGGTCAGAAACTGCAGAAGCTCACCTGTGCAGTTGTCACATGGAGAGATTTTTGGCTGCTCAGAGCAAGAAGTTTTCCTGTATCTTGTCACATGCAGCTCCAAGTTTGTTCAGCAGTGAATTTTGGTAAAGTTGCACAAGAATACAAGTAACACATGACATTATAGTCCTCACTGGAAAAAAAATTGGTAGGGGTGTAGCATGTTCTGCTATTGCTTAGCAGGAGACAGA
The DNA here is from genome assembly GCA_013397375.1 of Toxostoma redivivum. NCBI lineage: Eukaryota > Metazoa > Chordata > Aves > Passeriformes > Mimidae > Toxostoma > Toxostoma redivivum. The sequence goes on from VXBI01008831.1 coordinate 528,326, forward strand.
AATTCCTGCCCTCCTTAATCTTTGAGCTCTTGATATAGAGAACTGGAATGACTTCCAGAATCCCTTTCAGAATAATCCTTATGGATAAACTTAGACCTTCACCAGTTGAGGTACAGTTACAAACATGTGAAATTAGAGAAAAAATAAGGGAGGACTGGAGCAGAGCTGCCCACCACATTTTGCTGCGTGGAATATATTCTGCACCTTTACAATTTTTGCAGGCTTCAGATTTTTAGTTTGGTAAGAACACTTTATGTGTTATTATAGCAAGACTTTGAGCCATGTGTTTTCTTTATTTTCTTTACATTTCTTCTTTTCACTGTATCACCTCACTTCCTCTATTCTGCTCTTTGAAGCCACTCTATCCTTTGATAGTTTTTCCACTGTTCTTTTGTACTTACTTTCCATTTGTTATGTTTATCTTTATTCTCTGCTGAATACTTTTTCCTTTCTTATTCTCTCCCTCCACTACTGTCATCATGCTTTCCCCCCCCACATTTCTAAATTATCTATCATAGCTCGCTTATGCTTATTTTTCTAGTGTTTCTGATTTTATTTCTGTTATTTTCTCTCAGGAAATAAACACGTGCCTATGCCCATATATACATAGTTGATTTTTTCTAGTCACCCTCACAGAAAAACTGAACCTTGCAAAAATCATGAGGGAGCAGAAGGTATTCAGGCAGCAAAACCCGTGGGTGACTCTGCTCAAATTTCCCATTATTGTTCCTGTAATTTGATGTGTTTGCACTTGTAGTGGACTGGTGATCACCCTTGCACACTGGCATCCTTATTAAACTTATATTTTCTTTAAGGGCTCTTCTCTCTGTCCCTCACACATCCAGGATGTGACCTCACCTGTGCACATCTGCCCAGTGTAAAGGTAAAACCTCATGAGTGACAGGGAGTAGAGCTGTACCTGTGCCTTGTATCAGAACCAGCACACCACACAAGGTGTTCAGGTTCAGGATCCCTCAGCAGAGTGGCAGCAGCCCTGAAGGACGTTTCTTGAAGTGATGGTGACTTCTGGTCCTGCAGGAGAACAGCAAGGACAGGGACTGAGTGACTTTGCTCTGGTGGATTTGGCTGTAGGGAGGCTCCTGGTTGCAGCCTAGAGGCAAATGTCCTCTGTGAGACCCACCAGGGTTGGGTTTGCATGTTGGCCTTAAGCCTCGAATCCAGTATTGAAGCAATACAAGATACTGCAGCTTCTTTGTGTCAGCAAAGACTCCCTTTGGAAAACATATTGTTTAAAGCATCCTTCAACTGTAAAATAATCTGATGCATAAAGCAAACCTTGTTGACTACACTTTTAGTAAAAGAAGCTATTAATAAAATAGATGTTTTCATGAAAAACCTTTGAAACCTTGGGAAAACCCAGAACTCCTTCTGCCTGGAACTGTTGTTCTTGAAACTGTTTTCTTCAGTTCATTCTTTTTCTCTCCCACCTGCTTTCTATCAGCAAGTGCCCTGAGACACCAGGGCTGCTGTGCTGTGCTGGGAGAGGCACAGCACCAGCCAGGCTGGCATTAGGCACATCCCCTTGTGCCCAAGGAAAACATGCCCTGGAAGTGTGTGGAGCTAGAAATGAGGCAGTGGAGACAGGCTGCTTTTCATGCCTGAGCTGGGTGTTTGTGTTTGGGTCTCCACCTCTGCCCACTGCTCTTCCTGGGGAAGGGGCAGCAGTGCCTCCTGATTTGCCTGCCTGGTGCGACAGGGCTCTGCTGTCACCTGCCTGCAGAGTCATTTGCAAACAGGCCCTATCACTGGGGAGCAGAAATGTGTTTTTTTCAACCCGAAGCAGATTTATAGTCTGGTTTCCTGTCAGATCTTTGCATTTTCCTTCTCCGCCCCTCCCAGTCTCTGACACACTTTTTCTTACTTTCTGTGTGGCTCTTTGCTCGTTCTGCCACCAGTGCCCCAGCCTCTTTCATTCCTGATTCTCCCGAAACTTGTGTACTTTGGGGGCCAGGGGGTGTTTTACTCCTTGTGTTTCTTTTACTTTTTCAATAGCTGCAGGGCACAAATAACCTCTCCAAGACTTCTGGAGAGACACTGCCAATTGCATGGAGGCGACGTAGAGAGTGCAGCGTGCAGCAGCTGCAGCGAGCCAGCCGGTCACTCATGAGCACCCAAGGTAAGGAGAGCAGCTGGCAGAGCAGCTCCACCTCCCTGCTGCCTACCACAGCACTTGGCTCTCATCACTGAAAGTTCCATTTTCACACTTTGTGCGTTGATATTCAACAGTTTCTTTGAAAATGGTTCCATTCGTGCTTTCCTTGCTCTCAGCAGGTCTGGTACTTGGTGTGTGCTGATCCTGGGGTTCAGGGAGCAGAGAGGCTGTAGCTGGAGGTGCAAGTGTGCACTGGGAAAGAGAGTTGATGTGGAGGTCTAGAGAGGGGACATGAAGGACAGATCATCAGCACTGGTCTCCAGGGAATTTCTGGTTCTGCCCATAGTGTGTTGTGCCATTTCTTTAAATCTCTTCACTGAGATTTATGCTTTCTGTTAACTAGCAAAATCCTTGTTATTTGGTTTTCTTCCTCTTTTTATTTGTTCTTCTCACTTCGTTTTTTCTATTCTCAACCCTCTATTTCTTATCTTTCTCACCATCTCTTTATGCCTTTTTATGCCATCAAGAGTATTTTCTGTGTGACAAATATTTCCCTTCTCCATTCCTTTCCTTTGCCTCTGCCTTCTTTCATGCCTGTGCAATAGACTGTACATCCTCCCTCAAGTTCTCGGTCTCTCTCCTTCCCCTCTGTCAGTTCCTTCTTGCTCTTGTGTTCCCCTTTCCCACTGTTCCTCCAGCTTCAAACATGCCCTCCTACTCCCTGCTCCATCCCCTCTCTCCTGTGTTTGCTGCCCTGGCAAGATCCTTTTGTGAGATATTGCCTCTCCACTAGGCTGTCCTTGCACACACATCTCTTTCCTGTCATTCCCTTCCATGGATATGAGCAGGATTTGCATATTTACAATTTTGGGGATGCATCCCAAAATAGGAGACTTTCACACTTGCATAGCTTCCTTCCAGTGCCCAGACTAATATTTAGTCATTCTCAACAAATAACCTCTGTCATCTTGTCCCTGTTTCTTTCTGTCTCACAAACAGCATTTTCTAACACCTGTAACCCCCTTTGTCTTCCTCTCCACTCTCAAACAGAGCCTGCCCTGACTTTGTATATTCTATCCCTTCTCTTTCTGCCATCCCACTCCTTCCTACCTCCTTACCACAACTCTCCACCAGGTTTCTCTATCTGCTTTTATCTTCTTATTGCATTCAAACTGGGAGGAACTGCTGATTCAGCTGGGCTTGCACTGCTGCCTTATGATTCCTGCTGCCAGCCTGCAGGGGAACCAGAGGAAGTATTGCAGTCTCTCAGCTCCTCTTTCCTCTGCAGAATATGCCACCTGAGCAGAGAAAGAGTGAAGAGACTGAGGGTAGATGAAAACATGGGAGAGCACAATGCAAAATGCTTTGAAAAACTGTAAAAAATAGCTCTAGTAATTCATAAGTCTCTTTACTAAACTTAAAAAACTTCTGGAATTCCTGCCCCACAGCAGAATTTCTGATCTGACACTGGCATAGTTTTTGTCCTTTTGATTCCTATGGGATTCCAAGTCCCAGAGGTAAAAGTTCTCAACTCCAGTGCTGTAGTGGCAGTTACTTTTCTCCTGGGATCTGGAAATAGCTCATGTCTTTTATACCACACATATTGGTGAGTCACCAAGATCAGACATGGCTAAAAACTGCATCCAAGGACAATATCTGGGATTATTCTTTGCTTAAATTTGTATGCTTTGAATCAGATATGACAAATAAGTGCATTTCTTGGATGAAGCTTTTTAGCCTCACCTTCCTGAGCAGGACTTTTGAGACTGAAGATTTATTTCTATGGATGTTCTGGTGTGGTCTTTTGGGAACTGAATAAGGTTCACTTATTAAACTCAGCTGAATTAATAAGAGAATTATTATGTGGGAGAATTCTCATAGCAATCTGTCTGGCTCTCTCAAATTGTCCATCTTCTTAAGAGTGAAAGGAGCTTAAATTTTTATGTTTGCAATTATAAGATATCCTTTCTGATTCAGAGGTAGAAAACTGTGGCCTTTGAGCTGTGAGCATTCTCTTCTGAATACAGAAACAGGTACATTAAAATATCTTTGCCTTTTGGAACTTGCAAAAAGCCCACAAGCCTAGAACAATAAAATAAGAGATGCTCATTTTATACATTCAGGTCTAATATGACTCTTTCTTACTTTGTTGCAACTCATCTTGTGATGGGAACAGCATTTTTATTCCTTTGAGTCATTCTACAAAACTTCTGGATTTTGTGCCTTGTTTTGTCAGTATTTTTTGCCCCTATTACTGGTTCTTTTTGTAAAGGCTCCCATAAATAAATTGGCTGAGACAATGTCTCCTCTCTCTCTCTCCATCCCTCCTTTTTCTTTTGCATGACATAGTTTGCTTGTGTTGAGTTAAAAATGGACATTGTCAAAGGTGTGTTGAGACATTTGCAAGGGGACCTGAAGGCAAAAATTTCATTTTTATGTGTATCTGTGTCCAATTTCTTGAATCATGTGTCTGACAGAGGAGAAATTTGAGCAGGAAAGAGCCTTGAAATTTTCTATCCTCCTCAGCAAATTGCTGTATCAATAGAGCCAAACCCCAAAACAGAAATTCAGAATCACGTGTTTGACTCCCTGTTCTTATGCAAATAGTTACTTCCAATTAGATTTAACTCTTAATTAAAGTTACATAAACTTAATAATAAACTTCCTTAATAGTTTAGGAAAAGGAAGAACTGTCTGACTGCACGTATGTTACAATTAAAGACAATTTAGACCTTCTAGAGAAGGATGAATCCCAAATAACTGGGATATGCTGAAGATACCAGAATGCCATATACCAAATGACCTTGGTTTCTATACAGTTGCTTGGTGAAAGTTTTCATCAGATAGATATATGGGATGATTGCTCATGGAGAATGAAATTTATAGAGATCCTTAGCTACCCACTTGTTAGCAGATGGCTCAAGTCTCTCTTTGATATTGAAATACATCTTTGATGAAATACGAATCTTTCACTTAGATATGGTCATTAAGTTGTGTAACTGATGGTGGAGTTTGACCTATGGCAGCTTTCTTTGGCAGTAGCCTCCATAGCAATCCAAACTTAAAAAGAAATATGGAAGTATGCCTTGTGATTTTCAAACTGAAGGGTAAAACCATAAACCCCACCAAGTTTGGTCAAGTTTTGCCACTGATATGAGAGAAAAAATTTTTGTCTCTTGTTTATTTTGCCACTGCTGTCTGTAAGATTTGCATTTGCAGAACACTGTCTGCTTTGCTGTGAATCCAGCATCTGCAGTGAATCTGAAATTCCTTTTTCAGAACAAATTATGGGGTTTTACAGGTCTACATGTAATAGGATTCGCCATCTCTACCCTTCCTCCAGATTTTCTCTTAAGTGCTGCCTTCACCCTCTAGTTTGGCAATGAACATTTTCAGGAAGGTAACCTTTCTGCTTGTGATTTGTTCAAGGACTCTGGAATTATAATGGTTGCTGTCAAATGTATATAATTGGTGTCTGTGGCACACATCCAATGAGTGATAAAAGCTTCGTTGTCTCTGCTGCTTTAGTCTGTCTTCTCTCCCTATATCACCCTCTCACTTCTGCTCCTCTCAGGCAAGAGCAGAATGCAGTGCCAGGCTGTTTAAAGTGCAGTTAGACAAAACAGCAGCTCTGCCAGATCCCCTCTCAAGGAGTGTCCCAGCTCTGGGCAGTGGCTTCCCTTGGCTGTGGTTTGCACACTGACTTGAGTTAAGCACGATCTCCTCTGAACTTTGATTTCAAACACCTCCCTTCATAACTTTCTGCCAAATATTTGGGCTCTAGGAAGGGCGATAGTTTGTGAGTACCATGTACTCACAAGCTTAATGATCTGTATGTAACATTTTACCAGCAGGTTAGAACTTTGTACTTTCATATTCAAAAAGCAAACACAGATTACTAATAGCACCCAAAACTGGCAATATGTTGTTCACTGTCTGCTCCCCGTTCTGAACATGTGGTGAGGAGAATATTCCTGTTATGTTAGTCCTGCAAAACCTATTTTATCTTCAGAGCTGAATGGGGCATTACTTCCTAATGCTGTCTACTTCAGTGAATCTGTTAAGCAGCTCAAAAGGAGAGAGAAATTTGTCAAATCTCACTGGAAATCTATCAGAAATGTCAAATCAAATGCTGTAACATTCTGGTTTTGTCAAAAGGATATATATATATACAGCTGTGTGTGTGATATTATTTGTAGTAATTGTTGCCTCACTGAATTTCTCTGTGTGAAGTAACTTGGTGTTGTATTAAGGGATGTGTTTGTTCTGGTCCCTGAGGCCAGCTTGGCCTTACACACAGGTGCTTGGTATTTGCTCAAGTCAGCCTTGTTTTTTGGAGTTCAGGGGAGGAATTAGCTTCAGTGTAGCCAAGGAAAGGATTCCCACTGACCCTCTGAGCACTGGGTGTTTGCTGGAAAATTTTCCTTATGTTGTAATTGGGATGCTGTGGACCAAATGTAGCATAAGGTTTCTGTTTAAAGTGGGATAAGGATTTTTTTTCCATCTGCATGCAGAAGAAGCTGTATGGTAGCAGTACATATATGGTTGCCATTAGCAGCTGAAGAATTGTTTCCACTTCATTTTTATAGCTCTAAATGTGTAGAAACATCTCCAATCTGGCTGTGCCCATACTTGAAATCAGTCTGAGTGTGCTTAATAGGTTGTTACACACATTTAATATATTTGAGCACAAAAATAAATTCCTCCAAGATTTGAAATACTAATAAAGGCAGCTATCAAATATTTCCCTCTGGAGATTCTGAATCTTGATGAAACTGGGAAAACACCCAAAGGTTGTTTCAAGTCTTTTTACACCAAGTACATTTCCAGACTACAGTGAAAATGGTGATTGAAGCTTTTCTCTTTGATCACAAACTGAAAAATGATCACATTTGTAAGATCATTTGAAGGCTTTTGGCTTTTAACAACTCAATTCAAATACCAGTGACCTACACTACTTGTTGACCAAACTGGTCCATTGCATGCAGTCTGTGTTTAAAAGAACCTTTCCTCCCTGCTTGCAGTTTTGTGTGGATCCTTTCCAAAGTCTCCTGGTGCATCCCAGTCTTTTACAAGAACAAGTCACAGTGTCTATCCAGCATCTGCTTCCTGCATCTCATTGCTTGGCTTTTTCTGAATCACAGAATTATTTAGATTGGAAAAGACCTTTAAGGTCATTGAGTCCAACTGTTAACCCAGCACTGCCAAGTCCAGCACTAAATCATGTCTCTGAGCACCATGTGAAGGTAGTTTACATTCCATATGTTTTTTGTAGTTTATTATGAGGTAGTTAGTGAGATCATCAAACTCTTTCACTAATGATTTGCAGTGACTGAAAATAGAAAATTCCATTAATTTTTCCCACCTTCTTTGGTATTGCTGAGCTGATTTTTCCTGAGGAAAAAAATACAAGCTGAAGGTAAGATTCTTCCGTGCTCCTACACTGCTAGTCTTCCTTCACAATTCCTGCCAAAGCAAGTCAGAATAAATCTCAAAATTTAATTGTTTAAGAATCTTTTGTGTGTGCGTCGTTCTTCCAGTAACATATTCATGTATTTCCAGTTACATATTTTTCAGAAAGACCCAAGACTAACATGTTTTATTTTACAAGGTTTAATTTCCTTCTATCTTTTATGCTCTCTTTTTTTTTGCAATTTATGCCATGAAAGATACCAATGTATTATGAAACAAAAAATGTTTAAACTTTTGTGTTAGCATTGAAAAGAATGTGTTTTCCTTTTGCTTGAGTTGTTCAAAAAAATTGAAGGAGTTTTGCATTTCCCGAAAGGATGGAAAGGCTGAATCTGTTGGGTTTTTTAATCCGCAAGTCTGTGGCCTGAAGGAAAAGTGATACTTGAATATTTTCATATGGAGTGTTACACTGCAGAATAGTGTTTTTGTGACTCATCCATATCCATACTGAGAGCAGCATCCAGGCAGTTTTGCTGGATTAAACACTATTGACAGCAGCACCTTCACTGAATCACTGCCCAGCAAGGCTGCACACCTGGGAGAGCAGGGCTGGCTTCATATTGGCCTTAGAAACTATGTGAGAATACAATATCAGGAAGAATATTCCACCTGCAAGGAACAACTGGAAAATGCTTGGTCTGAGACAGAAGTGATCAGAATATGAATGCCCCTTTAAAGGCTGTGGATTCAATGACAAGCTCCTGATACCTTGTAGTATGTGCTGCAATGCAGAAAAATGTAAACTCATTGCAACTGCATCATTGCAACATGATAATAGTGTAGGAGTCCAAAGCTATTTGAGCAGGGTAGTATTAGAAATCTTGAATGCATTTAGAAATTTTGGCTATTAGATAGCCAATGCCATCAGCACTTTAAGTAGACTGTCTGCACAAAGGGACTGAACAGTAGAAATTATTTGAACATTCAAATATTGTGAGGAAAGAACATGAGAAAAGGCAGAGGGTGGTTTGTTACTGCTCCTTTGGTCCTCACAGAACATCCCAAGTCCTCCCTCCCTTCAGCCTGACCAGTTTGTCTGACTCCCCTCACCTGTCTTGTCTCCTTTCCTCTTCCTCTCTGATTCTGGTTCCCAGCCCATGCATGGGAGTCCCATCAGGTGAGAGAAGGCATCTGGCAAACTCCTCTCTGTCCAGCAGACTTCAGAGCTGAAAGCATCACTCACCTCCAGTTTGTGGCAGAGGGAGGTGAAGCAATGCCCAAAGCACAGCAAATGAACAAAAGCCCGGCTGAAAACAGAGATAGGCAATTGTGTTTTAGCAAGCTCTGAACTCTCTAAACAAAATCAGATTTTCATTTGGGATATTCTTGCAGTTCTTTTCTCTTGTGGAGAATGTTTCACACATACAGTTGGTTGTAGTAATGCAGGCTGTTTGGGTTGCTGTGCTGGATTTCAGCTCAGAGCATCAGCTTCTGTGGGCTGGGCAATGCCACATCCTGGTGTTCTGTATTATGTTGTCTGTGTCTAGAAGTGGCTCCTGCCCACCTCTCCTCTCCCCTCACGTGGAGGCAATGAACTCTGTAACCCCAGACCAGAAATTTGCTCTACCTTGAATTTGGCCTTACGCAAGCCCAAGAGAAACTGGACAGCTTCTGCTGCCCAAACCAGCAATCCTTATTTCTTCCAGGGAAAGCCAGTAGGTGGTTGAATGTGGATTCTGAGCCACCAGCTGGATCATTCTGTCCTGAAAAAGGAACAGCAACATTTTTGGCTAAGTGCTAAAAGTATGCATATAAGGATCCAAAAGGAGCATATGGCCATTGCTTTAAACTTGCCTTGTTCTTTAAAAATATGCTTTACCAGAATTATCCATTTCAGGCCCTCTAACTGAGGAAGTTTAATTCCCTCTTTTTTCCTTGCTAGAAAAAGTGGCATCATAAATACCAGAAAGAAACAGAGTTATTTCAGGAATTTGAACTGGGGTAAGTCTCATTTACAGAGACTTCCATCACCACTCCACTGACAGTAGCAGGGACTGTGCATCAGTTATTTGAAGGAAGTTGTTGGTCCTTGCTCAGTTCACCTGAACTCCACCATTCAGCACCAGCACTGCTGACAAAATGGGCAGTGTTACCCCAGTCAGTTTGGTAATAGCACGTCTGGGGGTGGCTCTTTGCCATTGCAAGTGACTGATCATGTAACAGTGATATGAAACTGTCCTGACTTATATAAGTAACCAGGACCACTGCTAATGAACTGCTTTTTACGCCAGAGAATGTTGTCATTGAGAGCACCCAAGGGGTTTGCCCACTCACAGAGTTACTGCTGAAGCTCTTCTGGCAATCCAGGAGTTATTAATGATTAGTCGCTCTCAGGAAAGGTCTGTAAACACTTCCTCCCACACTGATTGCTGTGAACAATTTCAGTGTGAGTGTGGGGAGAAAGCACACACAGCTTTGTGGTTATTGCAGTTCCCCAGCCCTTGCAGAGCTGTCCCACAGCGTTTGCCTGTGTGGCACCGAGTCCCCTCTGCTGTGATGTTCTGTGTTCACTGAGGCAGCGAGTGGGGCACCAGGAGAGCTCCTGTCCCTGCCTCCAGCTCAGATGACTGTGCTGCTGTGCAGGGAAAGGCACTCGTGGAACCCCCTCGTGCCCCTTGGGAGGGTGAAGCCAGAGCCAGAGCTCCCAACCTCTCCAGAGCTCAGGGAGAAGGTGGCAGAGGACACACCCAGCTGACAGAATTCCACCCAGTAATGCCAACCTCAGTGCTGATATCAGCCTGGGACACAGCTGGTAAAACTGCTAATAGTGGAAAGGCATTCCTATTTGAAGAGACTTTTAAAATTCTCCATATGTTTAGTTTAAAAAAATTCCTTTAATCTTTCTGATGTTTGCAGTACTCTGGAGAATAATGAGAGTTCTTTTCTCATTTGATGAGTCTATTGCTTTTACAGGATTTGAAACACTTGCTGACCTGAGTAGCTTATGACAAAACAGGATTTTCAGTTCAGATCCAACTTGCTCTGCCTTGCTTCTTTTACTAATTCAGAGTGAACCTTATCTGTTGTTATTTTATATTTCACATGATGGGTATCCTGATGGAGTAATTACAGAGAGAGGATAGAAGGTCTTGCTCTCAGAAAGGAAACCTGTGAAAACAGCCCATCATTCTTAAAAAGCTGAAACATGAGTGGAGAAAAGCAGGAGTTAAACTGGCTTCTGCATAACAGTTGCTTTGTCTTACGCTTGATGTTCCATCCCTGTGCTTAATTCCTCAGTCTTGTCTTCCATGGTGACTTCGTTAGCAATGAGATGCTAATTAAATTTCATATTTACGATTAGAAAATAAAATCATTGGACCTTTTTTAAATAGATTTTTATGAGTTTTGGCTCAGTTAGCTGAGTCAGCAGCATGGATTCTGCAAGGCTGAACTCACCGGCTTTGAAAAAAAAAAGATAAATAGAGCAACTAATGATGAAAGGAGAGTCTAATCTAAAACCTCATACAGTTTCTACACTGTATTAGCTTTTGAGCATAAGAAAAATAAATTTGTTTTGGTTCCTCTTAGAAAGTCATGTAGAAAGAACCCTTCTTTTTTATGTCTCAGCTTTGAACAGCTTAAAATTTCATTTAATTCTTAAAATCTCAGTTGTGGCTGGAGACAATATGCTGAAAAGTGATTGATGCATCTGCAGTGTTTGTCATCACCTGTTAGCTAGCAAAATATTTATTTCACAGCTTAGAATTAACACAGGTAAGCACTGGCACACAGCATCTGCCCTCTTCCCCATGGAGTGTGCACTGCTGCAGAGTTTATACAACACTAGAGAACCAGAACTACTTAAATACTGCTGCCAGCCAGATTTATAGGTGCTATAGACAGCAGTTCCCTATTCATATAAAAATTAGCACCTCACAAAGCTTTAAAGGCCCATTTTTCCAACACCTAGAATTTGAAGAACTTTCCACTTGTGAGAAGATTTTTGAAAATGCTCGACTTTAATTTAAGTGTGTACAGAAGCCCTGATTTTAAAAAGTGCTTAACGCTCAGCAGCCCTGTGATTCATAAGACCACCTTATCCCACACTCCAAGACAAGGCTGGCAAAAATCTGGCAATCTATTTTGATGCCTAAATACCACCTGTGCTCTTAGAAAATCTGAGCCTAATTATGAGTTGTGCCCTGGAGCAGGAATGAGAAATAGGGGAAATCAATCCTCACGCGTGGGAGCTGTTTGCCTGTGCTCATCTTGTGTGTAACCTTACCCTAGCCACAAATGCAGCATTGCATTTAAAACAAAGGCTTTTCTGCACATTCTGCAAATTATTTTGTTGTCAGCCTGTGCTAAGGAATTGTTGTGCTTCAAGGCATAAGTTAGAAGAATAAAACGAACTTCCCATGATTTTGAGTTGGTTACCACCCTTTGAACTATTAATTAAACATTTGAAAATCAGGGTTTGGGTGCAAATAATCCTGCAAATCTTGCTTTTGTAATAGTTTTTGTAGATGTTGTTTTAACAGCAGCTGCCCATCCTTAAGGGCTGGGATGCTCACAGGTGGAATGTAATTCTGGCCTCACTTTACAGTTGTTATTTTCACAATATTTATTTCCACAGTCAGCAGAGAATTCAATGCAATTCTCATACTTCTTCTTACTTTGACTCATGGTCAAGAGCCACACTAGGTGAAGACAAATAGTCAGATTTATTGCTATTTTAGTACTTTGTCTCTTTGGTCTTTAAAAAAAACCCCACACATTAACCATGAACTGAACCAGACAGAGTTTCCTGATGAGACCAGAGTTTAGTCTCTTCCCATGGTTAGTTAATTCTTTGGGGATGAATTTTCCACATGAAAGCTTTACAGTATTTTATTCCCTATCATCAGAGCAATGGGCTTAGTTATGGAGAGAGCAACAGAAGATGCTTAATTCCTCCTTGCAATGCTTTGAACATAGAAAATATAGAATTGCCAAGCATTTGGCATTATCTCTTCCCCAAGACAGCAGGACAAGGTCACGGAGACATTACCACTACAGAAATAATGGACAGACAATGTACAAACAGACCATTTTTCCTTTAGATTGCTATAGAAGTGACTCACAGGAGCTCTTCTGCAAGACAGAGAGCAAATTCTCACTCTGTTTTCCAGAGATTGCCTTCCTGCTCTTAATTGCAAGCCTTTGGTGGCAGGGGATGGCTAAGGAAACCCAGCTGGGTTCTCTGCAGGAAAAAAAGGACTTGTTTGAGGTCCTCCTCAGGCCCTTGCTGCTCCATCCAGAGCTCCCAGCTCCCCATGGCTGTGTGAGCACTTCCTCTAAGACTTCCCTCAGCAGCAGTGTCACATTTGAAAGTTCTGCTCAGAAGAAAAGGGAAGTAAGGCAGCCCCCAGCACCTTTCTGCCTGCTATATATAGACTGCAAGTCTGAGAGGGAGGGTGGCGGGTGGAGGTTTCCGGAGCTGCATGTCACAGTCCCACTACTCTGGTGAAAAAAGAGAGAGGGCACAGAGCAAGAAGAGGAGGTGACCAGAAAGCACAAGCAGGGAAGATCTATTCATAAAACAAGCACAACCATTTCCACGTACAAGGAGTAAAATATCAAGTTCCTTCTGATTCCTGGTGAGGGTTTGCCCTTCCTATACCAGGCTGCTGTGATTTACTGTAGGCTTTTTCTCATCAAATGGCATCCAGTTGTCCTGTGTGTTGTTGTGTGCTGCTGGCTGAGATGTTCCTGCAGCTCTGAGCAAGGTGCAAGGATTTGGCCAATGAGCAGAGCACCCAGGACTGTGGCAGACTGTGGCTAGGAGTGGAGCTCACTTCTTCCAGTGAGGTGTTGGTACTGTAAGGTATGTATGACGTTGTTCCAGCTCCAGTGGAGCTACAGCAGAGCAGCCTGCTCTTTAAAATTAGAATCTATTTAAAAGCAATGGTTACAAAGAGGTCAAAAAGAGTAATAAGGTGTAGATACCTGTTCTACCTAGATAACCTATGCATTTGCATAAAATGAGCAGATTGTATGTGTGAACCATGGGAGTCATCACCTTTAGAAGTCTGGCCATGTTTGATCCAACAGGATATGTTGTTGAAAGTTAGAAGCCAAACATAAATGGGTAAGTTTTCACAGAGCTGAATGGCAGCTTTGCAGAGTATTTAAGATATTTAACTAAATAACATTTTCGTCACAATCAGTGAATGCTGTTCTTGTAATGAGTAAACAGTTTGCATGGCTGTTGTTTTTCATGTGTTTGGAGCAGTTTGTTAAGGTTGATCTTAAAAGGAGGGTTATCAGAGTTGGTTTCTTATTTCTTCTTTCTTTGTATGTTGTGTGTTTTTACTGGCTGTGGAATTCTTTAACTGTTGGAGCTGTATCAGGGGAGGTTTAGGTTGGTTTTAAGGGAAAGGTTCTTCCCTCAGAGGGTGCTGGGCACTGCCCAGGCTCCCCAGTGAATGGTCACAGCCTCAAGGCTGCCAGAGCTCCAGGAATATTTGGACACTGCTCCCAGGGGTGCACAGGGTGAGATTGTTGGGGTGTCTGTGCGGGGCCAGGAATTGGACTGGCTGACCCTTCCAGGTCCCTTCCAACTCAGAAGATTCCAAAGCTCTCCGATTCTCCATATAGGGTTTATGACTTATTTTCCCACCATGTTATAAAGCCTGATATATGAAATATTATTTTCAAACTTTCCTGGGCCATGGTGAATTACAGTGAGATTATCTGACAGTATTCAAGATTGAAGTGTGACCTTTTCTGTTTTAAGAATGGCCTACACATTTACTGTCAGTTGTTTCCAAATCTGGAGATTGTTTAAGTGAGTGCAGTCCTCTCCTCGAATGCATTCTGTGTTACCCTTTGACTGGAGATGAGAGTATCACCTAGAGAGGATCATTATGTGACTAGATGGAAAGTGTTCTTCTCTCTGTTATTTTTTTAAACTTCTGTAATGTAAGAGTTTGTAGAAAATGACAATTTTTTCAAGAAACAGACTAAGTAGGAGTTTTGCTTGGCAGAGCTACAATTCTTTCTCTCTTCCTGATGTGAACTTGTATTAATAGAAGTGAAATGTTAACACTGATAAGAATCAGGCTGTCTGTGCCAGGGTTGTGTGGGTTTCATATGTACCAGTTAATGAACCCTTGTCCTTACCAGGTTCTTATGTAGCTCATTCTGTGGAGATTCCTCACAAACACTGGCTCTCTGTGCCAAAGAATGTGCTGGATTCTGTAATTCAAGCACACATTTACTGGGACCTAACCTACTGTCATCAAACCATTTGCATCTTTGAGCAACTTGAATTTTTAATTCAAGACTCCTCCTAAACACACAGGACTTGCCCCCAGCTGTGCCTCCACCTCCTCCTGAGCTGGCAAGAATCTCATTATTAGTTGTAAAAACAAAGTGAGTCAGTCTAAAGAAAAAATTAACCTGGGACCCAGTAATGACTTCTAAGGCATTTATTGAACCTGCATTCTCATGAGCCTCGGCGGCCCGAGGACGAGAGCTTCTTTCTTAGATCTTGGCTTTTAGCACACATTAGTTGAAAAGGAAATGCTTGTGTCAGTAGCTGATGCTCCAGAACAGAAGGGCAGCTATATAAACATATTTGTACTACGTTAGCACAGAGATTTCTGCTGCCCTCCTCATCACCGTGCAGAACAGGATGGAGCATGTGTAGATTAAAGCATTTATTAAATGTCAGGCACTCAGCTCTCCAATGCTACTTTGCAAATCCTTTAAAATAGATGCACTGAAATTCTGTGGTAAATTATTTATTTTAATTACTGTGCTATTATCTTGATTTGCATGCTCAGAAGTAATGCTGATTCCTAGTATTTTGGGGTCTGTGGCAGGTCCTTCCTTATTTATTCCCACATTCCTTGCCTATGCCTTTGTAAGGCCTTTCCTATTCTCATCTCTGTCTCACTTTTGTTCCTCACTTTCATTCTGTTGAGTTCCTCTTTTTCGTACTTTCTTTTTCTTTTCCTGTTCCTTATTTAATGTTTCTTTTTCCCCAACCTCCCCATTTTTCACCCTCAAATTTCATCTTGCTCTCGCGTCTTTTTTTCCTACATCTCTCATTGTTCATGTCTCTCATTTCTCATTTATTTTTACACATATTAGTATCCAATAACGGCAGTATTACAGTTTCTGAAACCTGAGTATCAGATTCTCAAACAATTTGTGAAAACAGAATAATACTCATCTAATCACCAGTGTAGATATTGGCACGAGGAGGACAAATCTCTCTCCATGAGGGAACCCAAGTGATTTGGGGTGGCTGGAAACCAATCTTTGGAGAGCATTCCAAGGTGGAATGAAGAGTTTTGAACAGAGCATTTTCCATTCACTAGAGAGGAACTGGATTCTAAATTCATGCCTAATTCAAAACGGTGAGATGAATCCACCCCCAAAATTTGCTCCTCTCTCCGAAGTGCTTAAACTGTGTGTCACTGCCAGAGCTGGAAGCAGCCTAATTGTTTGTAGGAAATAGTGACACACAGAGAAAGGACAGTTGTCAAAACATCGTTTCAGCTATTTGCAGAGGAGGATTTTTCCATTGTCTTTGTTTATTATCAATAATGTGTGTGCTACAAGCAAAGCTGATTGGATGCTGCATGTTGGAGGCAGCACAGCCTGCTCTCAGTTGGTCATTGAGCAAAATGAGTCATTTCCTTCCTGTGAGATCAGGTGATGGGAGCTCAGAGGCTCTAAAGCTGCCAGACTTGAGGAAGAGGTAGAGCAGATACTGCCAGCAGGTGGAGTGTGAGGTGGGAAAGCACCAATCTCAGCCTTTTCTGAAACAGAAATCATTGTAGGATCCTAAGGAGCATTGCTGCCCTGATTGGGGTCTTTGCAACAATATTGCATTGGGCAAAACAAGGTTCTTAATGTGTAAATAGTGTTTTCCTCCAGAAAGCAAGAGGAATTGTGTAGAATTTCATTTGCAATTTCATTTGCAAAACACACAAAAGCTTAGCGGGGTAAGTGTGGAATTCGGTTCATTCATTGTTCAGCTCTTAGGCAATTTTATCCTGCAGCATTGAAAACTTGTCTGTCTTTGTAGTTGAACACGGTGTTTTCTGGTTTAGGTGGCTCTAAGCAAACTGTTGGGTGTCCTGACTGACAACACCAATAATTGATCTGTTCTTTATGTATGAGTTACCCCTCTTTTGGTTTGTTTTTGTTTTTTTTTTTTTTTTTTTTTTTGTTTTTTTTTTTTTTTTTCTGAGATAGGGTTTCATATGGATCTGTTCTTAGGAAAGTAAATAAAGACAAAGAAAGTGATAATTAAAGGGAGTTCCAAGAGTATTAATTCTTCTGATCCCCTTCTGTTAGGACAGGAATAGTGATTAGACATAAATCTCTGATTTATTCAATTGTTTGGTTTGTTTGGTTTTGGTTTTTCAGAAGTCCTGAATGAGAGTAACATGATAGAATCTTTAATTTCTTTTTCTCTGGTTTGGTTGTTGAGGTTATAGTTATGAAAATAAAGGGAATTTTCTTTCTCTCTTCTGGAGCCAGATGAAGAGGCCTCTAGAGCTCTCTGAACCAGTTAGGGAGTTTGGTTTGCTTCCTTCTCCCTCTCTTCTGTTCAGACATGGGAGAACTACTCATGTTAGCTACTGAAGATCTAGCTTTACCTCCCTGCAGCCTTGCAGGTCTGCTGGTGTTTGGGGTTTCTTCTGTAGGCTGTGTGGAACAGGCAGATTGACTCAATGGAATTGAATAAGACATTTTTGTGCAAAAATAATCCTATTTTGTGTTTAAAGCTTCTTGTTCTTCTATTACTTTGGTATCTCTTATTCTGTATTTTCTTTTCTATTTTGTTGAAATAAGTAAGCTGGTTGAATCTCTTGTATAAAGAAGGAATTCTGAGATACACAGAATGGCTCTTTTCATGTGCTTCACTATGACCCAAAACAGAAATACAACCCAGCCCAGTTAGCAGGACTGCTGCCTTCAGAAAGTGTTCTGAGGTCTGCAGAGTCTGAAGTAATAAAACTGTACTAATAATAAATATCTTTCTGAGAGCTTTCCATCTCAGTGGTTCCATGTGCTTTGCAGTCACTAATTAACAAGTCCTACCTTGTCACAAACATACCCATTGCCAGCCTTGTTTTCAGGTGGGGACACTGAGGGAGAAAGAAAGGGTATAAAGTGCAAATTCTTAAAGGCAGAGGAAGACACTGCCTCGTCTCCTTCAGGAGTCTGGATTTAACATCTGTATCGGAAAAATTGCAAGGATAGGTAAGCAAATTTAATAGTCTTTATCAATGTTTAAACCTTTTAAAAGTGGTTTTCAGTACCACAGAACATCCAGAGGGCAGCCAACATAATTGGAAACTGCTGGTATTCAGCATTTCAGAAAGCCTGGAAGACACACAGAGCTCTCCTGTCCTTAAGCAAAGAAATATAATTTCCTTATCACACTTTAAACTGTGACTTTCCTCTAAAAGTAAAAATAGCTCTAAATCCCTTTGTAGTTTTGTGGTTCTCTGATATTGCAAATCTGCACATATCCACACAAGCAGCTTTTGAGAAAATCACCCAGTTGTTACACTTTGTCATGTGAGGTGCTGTACAAACTGCAGGGAGAAAAGACATTGCCCCACGGACTCTGGAGATGTGCAGAGAAAGAGGATGTTCAACAACACCCTCAAAATGCTGAGAATAATTAAATACACAATTTCAGAGTGTTTTTTAATCTTTATTTTTGGTTTGAAGTATGGTGATTTGTATGTAATTCTTTCATACTCAGCATTTAACATAAAACGGTGTTCTTATTAACTTACAATATGCAAAACATTTTGTGTGCTGTGGTTTCTTTTTAAATGCTGCCAGTTCTGTGAACATCAGTTACAAATGCAGAAATCCAAATCATAACAATTGATTACCTCTTCCAAAATAAACTTTCTTCTGCTTCTCAGTACAAAGAGAAAACCCTTTTTTCATATTTCACAAAGGGAATATCAGGAAATCAGAAACCTGAGCTGAAAGCTGCATTTGCACTCAGCTACATGGCAATTCCTGAGCATTGACAGGCTTGCAGGAATTGAGAGCACGGGGATGCAAATAATTGAACAGCTGAAGGGTTAATTTCTGCACCATCATCAAACAAAGCACAAAAACCAAAAATGAAGCTTTAGATGTGACCTGATGATGAGCACTTTATAGAACCCCTGGGTCTGAAGCCTGCAGGCTTTATTCCCTTGATCAGTGGAGAGTGTCACTGACATATGAGAGTGCAGAGTCTGAGTGAGAACAGAGAGCAGCTCTAACTGCAAGGTGATTTGTTCAGCTGAAAAATACACCACGAAAAAACCAGCAAACATCCAGAACGATTCATTTGTGTGTAACAGCCAGCAGAAGGATAGTCCCTGAGAGAGAAAAGGAGACAAGGGAAGCAGAGTGTTCCTTTTAATGTAAAAAGGGATCCTCTCTTTTATTTGTCTGCATCTACAGAGACCTTTGAAATAGATGGAACTAGCTGAGATTATTACTGGATTAAGCTCTCCTGCAGTTAGAAGCTATTTTGTATACTAACTACTGAAAGGAGCAGCAGGAGAGCAATTTTTAACTGCTGTGGTGATTTCTGATTTCTTTTTGCTTAATGTCTGTTGAAGTCAGTCCAAGTCTGTGAGTTCACACCTGTGATTTGTAACGGATGCCATAGTATTTCTATGACATATCACAACTCCTGGATGTGTTAGTTTACAGCTCAAGAGGTGTTGGAATCACAAATTAGATAATGGCAATAAAGATCAGATTAAATAAGTGATTACACATTTGAAATAATTTTAAATCTGTCATTTTTATTTTATAAGTGAAAACAACTTTTCTGCAATATCATCATAGGAAGGAAGAACAGAAGCAGGGAATTAGGGCTGTAAAACTATTAGAAAATGCATGTACTGCTAAAAAACTTCTAAAATTAAAGCCAGTAATACAAGACCTTTATTGGTTTCCCACTGAGTTTCAGTTGTTACATCTAAGTTTTTGACCAGCACAGCAAAATTTCAACCAATGGCAAGCATTTTGTTTGCTATTCAACACTATATTAAATACTAAATCAAAGAATTATTTGCTCAGTAGGAGTGGTTCTACACTAGTATCAGCTGTTCATTGCTGTTTTCTCTGGAACAGCTCCACAGGACACTGGAGCTCCATGGGGGTTGTGCTCTCAGACCAGCCTGGCCAAAGACTCACACCAAAGGCTCCAGGAGGGGGAGGAGTGAGTGATACCTGTGCCACATCCCTGGGAGATGCTGGGCAGCACAGGCTGTTAGGACACAGCTTAGCTGTGATTCTGGCAGGGATTTCCAAGGTGGAATTCCAAAGAAGAAAGCAAATGGGAGAGTGACATTCCTACCTCGCAGTGAAGGACCACTCCACTAAATGAAATTTCTCAGGGCTTGCTCTCCTTATTATAAACTGTGTTTAGCAGGAGTTTTCTACCAGGAATCTTTTAAAATTCTTAGCCACTCATCCAATATAATTATTACTTTCCCATTAAACATTATGTCCCCAAAATAACAGTATGGATGTATTATGCCCATATACAAGGGACTATTTGATAAAGATTTTTTTAATGTCAGGTAAAAAAAAAAAAAAGCATATTCATGTTGAGAATTACGCTGATGAGTGAACTCTTCTTTGAATCATTTAGTGGAGAAATCCCTTACTAATGTCCTGAGGGAACTGCTGACACTGTGCAATAATTTCTGGTTCGGTGCAGCAGATTACAAGATATCTGCATTTTATGAAATTCAGGCAAGTGCTTCTTTTGCACTCTGAGGTCCATCTGTGAGCTCCCTGGTACGCTCCCAGAAATTAAAGGGCCTGTGACTCTCCTTTTTTCAGCTGCAGTGGATGGCTGTGGCTGTGAGCTGACTGAGGTACTGTGTGACCTTCTGCTTCACTGCCTTCTACTCCCCAAAGTCCAGCTTCTCCAATTATGTAGCATTTGTTAAATTCACCTTTGAAGTGAAATACAGTTACTTCCAGAATAATGGTGGAGAGTAAAATACTGTGTGAAGACTTCAGATGAAGCTCTTTCACCTTTAGCATTTCTCCCATTGCAACCTGCTTTGTAAAGGTTTTTCTCTATTGTTTTACCTTTATTCTGCTCATTGTTCAGTGTCATTTTTACCATACATAAATACTGGCATTCAGTACAAATTTCACCCAGCCAGTGTGGAGTTCATAAGATCAGGGAGATCTTTCCCCTAACTACAGCCTTGCCCCATGATTCTGCATCCCATTGAACTGCCCTAGTCTTCCTGGCCTTCTGGAGACTGCTGTCTCTCCCAAAATATGTAATAGCAGTCACTGGAGTAATGAATCCCTATGCAAGCATCAAAGCAAATGTGGAATAAGTGGCTCCTAGGATGTGAAACTGCAAAGAAAAGAATTCTGCTGGAGTACAGGAGAAGAACAAAGCCCCTGCCAATACTCCCCTAACTTGTCCATACTGTGAAAAACCATCCCATTTTTTCTCATAGAGATATTGAAACCCAGACTAGGATTTTTGACAAATTGGGAAAGCTTTTAAAAGCATCAAACAGAGAGCATACATTTTTTTGTAGGAATATTCTGTATGTCATTATGTGAGAACACTGACAAACACATTGTTTAGCAGATTAGCACTTTTGGCTTTAGTTTTCAAAATGAGGAATTAATAGCCCCTGGCTATGCAGATCGTGATCTGGTTTTGCTCAGGGATGCTTGGTGTAACACAGGCTGCTCCCCAGTTCCTAAAGCTGCAAGCTGAGAAAAACAACATGTTGCTTTTGAGGTCTTTAGTTACTGATTACCAGCAAAACCTCATAAAGCAGAGCTCTCGTCTCATATGATCCAAGAACTGCATTTTCTTCTTCCACCAGAGTCTCTGAACTTGAAATACAAGCTTATGTTCCACGTGCCACCTGGATCACAAGGTCCTGTGAAAGCTAGAATGCAAAAATAGTACTAGTTCAAAGGTTAATATTTATCACAAAATAAAGAAGGAAAGATTTGGTTTTTTACAAAGTTTCTTTAGTTTTAACTTCAGTACAAGTTTTTTTGCCTCACTGTAGCCTGCCATGTAACCTTTTCTAATGAGGTGGGTACAAATTAGGAGCTGGCAGGAAATTGCTTCGCAAGCACTCAGAAACCGTGTGACAACATTTGCATGAGTCAAGAACGTTTTCAGACTGCAGTGACACAACGCTGTTACCTGCCCCCTCCTGCCGGGAAAGGCAAGGTCTGAGCTCTCAGGTACCTGCATTGCCACCCCTCAGTGCATCCACAGCCAGCTGCAGACACAGACCTGCCTTAACTATTCTAGTGTGCAGCCACTTACAGGTGCTGGCTCATCACATCTGTGCAGGTTCACATCAGTACAGCTTGAGGGAGCAAAGGAGGTGAGGATGAAAGCCTTCATTGCCTGCAGCCAGTATTTGTCTTTGCTCTGAGCTCTGCAGGTTCATTCCCTTCTTGCCTTGCACTGTGCCCCTTGCCATTGCCTCTCTTGAGCAGAGACATCCTCTGACTAGAGAGCTTGGTGGAGTTGGCAGAGTGCAGATTCATCACTGGAGAGCAATGAGAAGTAGTTCATAGGCTCAGGATAGCACTTCTGTGAGCTGTCATTTCCCAGATGAGCTGAGGACAGGCTGCACTTTAAACAGCTTCAATATTGGGCAAATTCAGCATTAGTCAGAAGTGGTTCTGAGCTCATCCCATATGACATGGAAACACAAAAAAGTACCAGGATTGCAGCTATCCTGCTTGGTGTTCATTTGCCAATTGTGTCCTTTGTCCAGGGGCAGAGCCAGAGATGGATGACTGCCTGGAGACACTGAAAGATGAAGAGGAGGCTTTGTGGGAGAATGTGGAGTGCAACCGGCACATGCTGAGCCGCTACATCAACCCAGCCAAACTGACCCCTTACTTACGGCAGTGCAAAGTCATCGATGAGCAGGATGAGGATGAGGTGCTCAACTCACTCATGCTGCCCTCCAAAATTAACAGAGCAGGTAATTATCTGGTCTGTTGCTCCATCTGCATCACTGAATAGCTTTGCTCTGCTAAGTCTGGAGAGAGCCTGAATCAAGTTACAGATTATCAGATGGAAACTCTTTTATCTTATTTACAGGAGGTTTGATGTACAGTGGGATTCTGCTGCTATTTTGATAACAAAGACTCTTTCCAGTGCTGTGCAGACTGGAGCTCATGGGGTTCAAATTCCCATCAAAGCCTTGGCAAATATTTCAGTTAACACAAGCAGCAGTCAGTGCCATTCCAGGAGTAGCTTTTCAGCTGTCTTGCAGTACTTTGTGATTTGTCACTGGAAGATCTGCCATCCCTGCCTGGTAAAGGCTGCACTGAATAACTTGTCCTTTGAAATTTCTGTTCCAGAGACCAATTTGCCCACACTCCTGCAGAATAACGATCAGCACAAACATATAGAATTGGTGGCATTACTTTATGGGTTCAGCTGAACTCAGTTAATCAGCCAGATTTTGCACAGCTCGTTGCCGTGGCAGAGATGAACATCAGGGATGTGGTATTTGCTTGTGCTGCTTGTGGGGCTGATGTGTCACCTCTCTGCTGTCTGTACCCAGGCCGACTGCTGGACATCCTCCACACCAAGGGCCAGAGGGGCTACGTGGTGTTCTTAGAGAGCCTGGAGTTTTACTACCCTGAACTCTACAAACTGGTGACAGGGAAAGAGCCTACACGGAGATTTTCCACTATTGTTGGTGAGTAGAATCAATCACAAAGGAGCCTGTTGAAATAAAAGACTCTCTGGAAGACTACCTTGTTTTTTTTCAGGCAAGAAGTGGAAATAAAAGCTAATCTTGGTGTAGAATGCTTTTCAGTCCCCTTCAAAGCAAAATGTGGTAGGTAATGTATAAAGCAAAGGGATACCCCAGCTGTCTGAATGAAGCTGAAGAGCTTCAAATGGAGTGATAGGCATTACCAGAATTCTCAAGAAAAGCTATGTTGGAAAGGTGGAGTAAATTACTGTTATTGACCACTTACACATGTGCAGCACATTTGAAGCATTCAGATTAGTTGTACTTGTACAGATTCCTTTTACAAAGGTTGTGCTATTTCCACAGGCTCAGCTGAAACAAGACAAATGTAAAGCCTTCATCTTCTATCCAGACAAGCTGTATGTGTCTATATTGGGATTCTGATACCAGTGTGCTGTGTAATATTTGTTCTGTCCCCAGTTAAACATACAGGTCTATAGGTGTGTGAATTTGTATAAATTCTGCACCTCTGTACATATTCTGGGCCATTTGTTTTTTACATAGTTCTGCTGATCCTACTTATTACCTTATTAATAAAGTGATTTAAATAAGTTACTTTAGCAGACATTGATAAGCTGCTCAAACATTTTCAGTGGAGGAAGGACATGAAGGCCTTACCCATTTCCTAATGAATGAGATCATCAAGCTCCAGCAGCAAGTGAAGACAAAAGACGTGCAGCGCTGTGAGCTCCTGGCCAAGTCCCGCCAGCTGGAGGATGAGCGAAAGCAGCTAAAGCTGAACAAGATCGAGCTGCTGACCTTCCAGGAGAGATACAACAAGATGAAGGAGGAGAGGAATAATTACAACGATGAGCTGGTCAAGGTGAAAGATGAGAACTACAACCTGGCCATGAGATATGCCCAGCTGAGTGACGAGAAGAGCATGGCTGTGATAAGGAGCCGGGACCTGCAACTGGAGGTGAGATAAATGCTCTGGGCAGCAATGGAGGGTGCCAGTGGCATCTGGGAAAATGAGACCTCCTGTGACAGCAGAAAGATGTGGAGCTCTCATTTGCTTTGCTTATCCAGATGATTGAAGGCATCTGTACTGTACAGAAATGCCAATTGCAGTGAGGTGAATTAATGGCAGATAATGAATTAACGGAATGGAAGGCAAGTAAAAATAAAATTTGAAACATAACTGCTTGCTGAAAACATAATTTTAGCGTTTTTAGGCTCAGTAATATCTTAATATGTTATCCAACAGCACTACTGCTGCTGGGGATTTATTCAGAAAGATATTCTGAATTTTCTCCTGTTTTTCCTGATCCAAATAGTCCTTGTGCAAAAAACACAATGTGTGGTCAGCCTCTTAAGTGTTCATTCTGTTTCATATCTCTTTATTTATTGGAAGATTGAGAATATTTTTTTAGTCCAGCTATTCTAAAATTTCCCAGCCAGCCCATATGAGTTGTAGCTGGCAAGTAGCAGGTTTGTACTTGAGACTTCACCAGTTCAGTTGTGGACATTCAGCATGCAATTATCGACTTCTCCTTAGCATCCACAGTTTAAGCCATTTTTCCCCCTGTGTTTTCCACCTGGAAGTGAGAACTTTTTCAAAGCACTAAATGTCAGAGCTAGGAAGAATTCCTTTCCTCTCCTCTTTCTCCTTTTCACTGCCCGCTGGCTGCTCTAGATTGACCAGCTGAAGCATCGCTTGAACAAGGTGGAGGAGGAGTGCAAGCTGGAGAGGAACCAATCTTTGAAGCTGAAAAACGATATTGAAAACCGACCCAAAAAGGAGCAGGTTCTGGAGCTGGAGCGGGAGAATGAGATGATGAAGACAAAAATCCAGGAGTTACAGTCCATCATTCAGGTATAAAAGCAGCTTGCTGCCTTTAAAATCCAAACTCACACATACTCCAGTTACAGTGCAGGAGGTGTTGGCTGAAACCTCTGCCTGCAAAGCTCCAACCAGCATAAGTGCAAAGTTTGGACAAACAGAAGGCTGCTTGTACAGCTCCCAGCTGCCTGGAGTGCTCCCTGTACAGACACATGCATGAGGAGGAGTTCTACAAAAATAGTCCTCTAAAAAATCAAGTGTACATGAGAAATTGGCTCTTCCAAGAGTGCAGTGTTTAATTGCTGAACATTGTACCAGCCTGTCACTACAAATCTGTGTTAAACAGCCAGCACAGAAATTTCTGACAGTAGCTCTGTGTACCCCATGTTAGGCTGTTGTCGTATCTTTGCCAAAAGGTTTTCATGAAGCAGAGGATGATAAAGGTTTCTGTACTTGAGTGGTCAGTAAGCACCAGGGTGCCCTGCAGAACCCTGCTGTAACCTGTACAAGAAGCTTCACCAAGCTGGGTTTGTGCAGGTAGGGAAAAAATTTGATGTGCAGCACATTTAGGAGTCCTCTGTGAAGAACTTAGCCAAATATTGGGATATATGTGAGATTACTCTTAGCACTTTTTTAGAAAAGGCTTGTGGCATTTTAAAATGACACGTAAAAATTATCAATAGAAGGCCTTTCAGAAATGGCTGTAGCCTCTAGCAGTGCCTAACGATTCTTAGTTCTAACACAAATCCAATTCAAAGGTAGAAAAAGAGTGCAGGGTAGAAGATTCTGGAAGCTCTGGTCCATGTAGGTCTCTTATATTAATTGAAATGGTCTTACAGCTCTTAAAGAAACAGTGAAATAGCTAAAAATAGGATTTAAATTCTCCTAAGTGAAAGTATAAATAAACTCAAACCAGTTTGGTTTAGGAATGCTTAGGTATGCTTAGAAATACTGGATAACCAAAATGTCCCTGAAATCTCCAACTCAGTCTAGGTATTTTAAAAACAAATATGCATGTTCCTTGCTAGCATTTTATTCTTTTTTCATCTTCCATTTATGGTACATTTTGGGTGGCAATTATGTATTGGAACCTGCTTTGGTAATCTTGTTAATTTTAAATCTGAAAGAAATTATATTCCTGGACAGTGTAGAAAATGAAGCCATGGTACAAGACACTCCAGGCATGTTTAATATTCTCTGAGCACAGCCCTGCAAAGCCTGTGCATGCCTTAAAAATTCTCCTGAATATTTTCTTAGGCCCTGCTCTTTGGAAAAGGGTGATTTTTGTGCTCAGTGAGAGCTGATTAATAGAAAAGAGTTTTGAATACAGGGCTTGGAGTGAAGAATTGTCAATGCATCCAAACTGGATCAAATTATAGCCAGTACAATAGACCAGTAAAACAGTTCCTTCATCAGATTGTTCTAACAGCAAGACAGATTTTATTCATCTTTTCTGACACTGCTTTAAAATATGAACAAATGTCCATCTCTGCTCCTGCTTTCCCATTGCAGTACCTTGTTCATTTGCTATTCTTCTTGCTTTTTACTGTCTCTGACACTTCTCTCCCTGCAAAACTATTTTCTGTTTCTCTGGCCTGACTCTAAAAAATGTCTTTCCTCAGGCTGACAAGAGGGGTTTGCCAGATTCAGACAAAGCCATTTTGGATATTCTGGAACACGACCGTAAGGAGGCACTGGAGGATCGTCATGAGTTGGTCAACAAGATCTTTAATCTCCAAGAGGAGATTCGTCATGTGGAGGACTTGAGAGACAAGGTGAGGAATGGAAGGGTAGAGAGATGGAATATCTCAGGCTGGTGCCCAAAAGGCCTCTGAGAGCAGTGGTGGTTAACAGTGTGTCATTTCCAGTATCTTGAGGAGAAAGAAGATTTGGAGTTAAAGTGCTCAACACTAGGAAAAGACTGTGAGATGTACAAGCACCGCATGAACACTGTGATGATACAGCTGGAAGAGGTGGAAAAGGAGCGGGACCAGGTATCTCACAGTTAAAGTAGGGGAAAATCAATAGCAAAAGCCTCTATCTGTTCTGTGTCACTTTGGGGAATTGTAGGTAATTGGGCCCAAAACTGTTATAAAATAAGCAGTTCAAAGAATTACTTGTTGGGATTTGCATTATGGTAATTAAACACAGGGTAATATTGGGCTGTTTCCACAGTGTGGCATCTGGCAGGCAGGACCAGGATCTTAACAGCAGCTCCTGCAAGGCTTTATGTCAGTGTCAAGTCACCCCATTTGCACTCTGGGACACTTTCCCCCCAGCCCAGAGGGAGCTGTTAATGAACCACCCTCATCATCGTAATTTTTAATGGTGCTGCTGTGGCACATCCTGGTCCTGATTGCTGTGTTAATGGGTGACTGGGTACCACTTCTGAAGTCCCTGTTGCCAACACCTTACAAACAAAAGCAGCAGGAGGAGGTTGAGGTGCCCAGGTGCCAAAGAGGTTTCCTGCCCCTGCTGCAGGCGTTCCGCTCGCGCGACGAGGCTCAGACCCAGTACTCGCACTGCCTGATCGAGAAGGATAAATACAGGAAGCAGATCCGGGAGCTGGAGGAGCGGAACGACGAGCTCAGGATCGAGGTGGTGCGGAAGGAAGCGTGCATTGTCAACCTGGAGTGCAAACTCCGGCGCCTCTCCAAGGACAGCAACTTCCTCGACCAGGTACAGCTGAGCAAGACAGACATCAGCTCTTTGGTTAAGATGCTTTTTGGCCTAGAAAGGAGAGGGGAATTTTCTAATTCTTTCCATGAATTAACTGAAAAAAATAATCTCCTCCTACTAAATGTCAGTATTGTGAATTCTTTGCTATAGTGTTTTTCAAGTTTTCTGTCATGCACATGGCTTCCCAAAGGCTGCCGTTCCACAGCTTGACTTTAAATGGAAGGGGAGAAATGCAGAAGAACAATTATTTTCTACACTGGGGTAGAAACTACAAATATTTTTAGGAATGTGAGTGAAAAAGAATTTAGCCTGTGACCAGAAATCCCCACAAATCTCAGCCCAAATTACTTCTTGGGTCTGGAGCCACATCCTACATGAGCTCCTGAAGCACTGGAGTTCCAATGGGTTCAGTCAGATTACTCTAAAGGAAGGTCATGAGCTGGACCAAACTGGTCCCAGAAATAAAAGTGTTCCCTTGTGATCTTTAGAGTTTGCCACGGAATCTTCCCATTACCGTTATCTCCCAGGCCTTTGGGACTTCTGGCCCAAAAGCCAACGGTCAGGAAGCTGATGACTCCTCCACTTCTGAGGACTCTCCAGAAGACAACAAATTCTTCTTGCCTGATCAAGTTCGTCTCAAGAGAAGACTGAACCTAAAGGGGATCCAGGTGTGTCTGAAACTGAGGCTGGAATGACACAGAGCAGGGACTTTAAGAACTATCAGACATAACACATGTGGCTGTGCCTCTGAAACTGCTGTAAAGATAAGAATAGATCTGTGTATGATAGTGAACTGTCAGTTTTTGGCCTGTGGTGATTTGCATCTTGAGGAGCAGATCTAATCAGGCTTCATAGACTGTTTTCTGTCCCTTCTCCCCATTTTCTGTTTTCTTCTCACTTCTGCTGTTCATTCGCATTCTTGGAGCGTTGTCAATAAATTGATTCTTTGCCTCCTTAACATTAGTGGGAAAAAAAAATGACATAATGCCTGCAGTCCAACACACACTGAAGGTGAAAAACAAAGTGTTGGTGGAAAAGCTCTCAGCAGCTGGAAGGAAAAATAGAAAGAAATGGACACAATCTAGAGCAAAATTCACTATTTAATTCAGAATTAAGTTATGGCAATTTCCTCACCCCTAACAGGAAGGAGTAGCATGAGTTGGGTTCGTGCTCTCCCCAACTAGTAGCATTCACATGGCTATTATCTGATGCTGGACTCACGAACCGTAAAAAAATCCCACAAAAATCTAACATTTGGGCTTTTGAGGTTCTCTTTCCTTTCATCTGTGTTTGAATTCCCCTGCCCTTCATAACCTTTCTGAGCTCTGACTGTCATTATTACTTATGGCATTAGAGCTGCATTTTTCACATTGCACACTCCAAAAGGATGCCTCTTGTATTAACAGCTGCCTGAAACCAGTCCCAAGGCACCCACTTCACCTTTTGTCTCTTTTTTTCCTCAGCAGAATCTGGAAATTGCAATGTATTTGGGCCAGACATTCAAAAGTAGTCAGGTAGCTCACCCTCCATCACTGCTGTGGTATTTAGACACATAAATATCTTCTAATATTTGAGTCCTGTTGTTTGAAGGAGGGCAAGTATATTACAACATAACAGTGAAAAAAAGGTGGTAAAAATATCTGCTTTACAGTGTGTGGTAAATATTCTGCATTTGTGCTGATTTTTGTCCTCTTTCTTTTAGATAAGTCCAAGAGCTAAATCCCCTGTCAGCATGAACAAAACGTCAGAGTTTCAAGGTCAGAAAGAGCACCCATGTCCTTATTCCTTTTCCATTGCTTTGTCTCTTTCACTTAATCTCTCTAAGTTGTTTTAACAAATATGCCAACCAGGGAAATTCTTAACTAAGTCCAAGTCAGTATAAAAACCAGTTTCTCTCACAGTTACAAATGTAATGATTTAAAGTAGTCAAGTGTTCTACTTCACTGTCCTCTCTATCCAAAGATACCTCCCCAGGCACACGATGTGCATCCCATAGCTTACCTAAATTTTCTGTTTACTCAGTTTTCCATTTAGGTTACAAAAGTTGTAAAGTTATTTGTGTAACATCTGTACTAAAATCATTATACCATTCTCTTTTTGCTGTTGGAAAAATCATTCAAGCTGAAAAGTCCCTGATCTAGTGATTGTCTAATGAGTTCCTTTGTCCTTCAGCAAAAGGGAATTAATTTTAAATCTAAAGCATTGCAATGGCTGGGAGAGGGGGATTGACCCATGCTCCAGCCAGCTGCCAAGTTGCCAAATTTGTTGCCGTACACTTATGTTTGAGCTACTCCTAATTCCTCTTGTTTGTGTAACACTACCCCTGAAACACCAAACACCATCAGAGGCAGCACTTCTTTCAGTACATGTGTGTGCCTCTGTTGGACAAAATATCCTGGGAAACACGGCTCCTGCTCCCAGGTATTCCATCTTAAACAGCAGCTTTGCTGTCAGACAGTGTGCAACATTAGTACCAATCAGAGGTGCTGAGGAAGGAGTCCACACTCACTCTGTGTTACCTGGTCTGCTGAGGGATCTCAGGCTTCTTGGTCCCTGCTGTAAATTTTTTATTGTAAAAAAGTATAATTTAATGAGCCAACCTTGCAGATTGCCAGATTTAGGTGGTGAAATTAAAACAAAAATTCATTAAACAATCCTTCTTTATTTTTTCAAATAGCATTCACAGATCTATTAAAAACATCCAGGACAGAGCTGAGAGTGGGCAGGAGTCTGTGCAGAGGGGTGGGAATTTCTGTGCTTTGTTGGAAGCTGCTGGGGAAGGAATGGGAGCCAGGGCTGCAGGGCAGGAGCATGCCCAAGGCCCCTGTCCAGCTCAAGCCCAGCCAAAATGGAAAGAGAGCATTTGTGCAGTGGCACGTGTGTGAAAGGCCCTGCATTGGAAGTGCTCTGACATGCTTGTCTCTGGTGTGTTTTCTCTGTTGTTTCCCTTGTCCCTGGGAGTGCAGCAGTCAGAGCACAGGATGAAGATGGGGCCGAGGGCAGCACTGGCCGCACGGACACGAGCTCCTCTGTGTCCATCAGTAACTCCATCAGCAGCTGTGAAGTCACCAAGATCGTAAGGATGCCCCTTGCCTGTCTACAGCCATCTCTCCTCATGTGGTTCAGAGCTTTCACAACTCAGTATTAGCACTTCCCCAGCATCCCAGCTGTGATCCCATTCAATGCCCATGTCAGAAGCTCCCTTAATCCTTTTACCAGCATTTTGTTAGAACTATGTTATTAGCCTTTCCCAAAATCACAGAATTGGTTTATGTTTATTTAAAGATATTTCAGAAGTATTTATGACCTCTTGCTGTCTCCTTGTGCCATTTAACATTTACTGTTAGAAGAAAGAGATTTTCTTTAAAAGCTGCTTTGTAACTTACCTGAGAAAATTTTAAGGGTTTTTTGAGTTCTATAATGCTTTTCCTGTCTATAAGTAATAGCAAGTGAGGAAAGGGGTGCAGATCACAGTTGGAAACTTCTGCATACCATAGTCAAACCATTTCTTCCCTGCTTGCTGTATCCCCATAATCTTCCAAGGTAGATATTCCATTATACATATGTGAGCACTGACACAGCAGGACAGGCAGATAGAGAGAGTGCTCTTGCAGAGTGTTAATAACAAAGAACAAAACATCTTTCTAGAACACCGTGAAAAATGCTGCCCCCAGGAAATTAAAATTATACTCAAGAATAGCCAGGAAAGAACTTGCTGCCACTTGTAATAAGCTTAGCTGGGTTAGGAATATTTTTTGGAATATCTGTTGGATGTTCAGATGACTTATCATGTCTTCCCTCTAGTGCAGTTCAGGGTTTTGTTTCCAGTGCACTGGAAGATTAATTATTTAATATATGAAGATCAGTATTTTTCTTCCTCATTCCAACTATATATATATTTATTTAAGTACACATACTACTTTTCATCCCCCTCCTCCTATGCCAGCTGTGCCACACATACACCTCCCATCAAGGGTAAAGTTACAAAGGCTCAGTAAATCAGGCAGTTTTGTGGTCACAGGAGAAGGTGCAGTGGCAGCACACAAGCTGTGCATTGTGCTAAAAACTGGAATATATGAGTGCTCTTGGATTCTGCACAGCTAGAATCAACTCCTCTTCTTTTTCTGTGTGTGCTCCTCAGCTGCAGAGTGCAGCCAGCGCAGAGCACCATTGTTAATGCTGCTGTGAGTTAGAAGTGAGCACATTTCAGCCAGATAACCTCTCTGACATCCCTTGGTTTCTCATTCCAAGCAAACCCTGCGAAATCGCAACGACAGCATCATGTCAACCACGCCTGAGCCTCCCGGGAACGATTCCATCGTGCGGCGCTGCAAAGAGGACACCCCTCACTGCAGGTGGGTCCCACCTGGGGACACCTGCCCGAGCCTGCTGCCACCAGCACCAGGCAAAAAGGGCTCTAGAGGTCCTCGTGTCTGCCTCTGCTTGAGGAGCCTCTATAAGGCATAGGATTAACCTAAACTTCTCAAGGCTGCAGCCCTTCATCCCACATTCTGTCCAAACCACTCAGGAGTTCAGGACAGTTCAGCTGAATGACACCGTGACAGCACTGCAGCACTGACTGTAATAGACAGAAACACCGACAAGGCTGGGATGACTTGGCACTGATGCTGTTGGAAAGTGCTCTCCCTGTCTTTGTACACTGATCCAAATTCAGTTTTTGCCCCTTATCTCCATGCTGCCCTGTTCTTTCCCCTTCTCTCAAAGCTCCCCCTTTGCTCTGTAAGCTGCTGAAGTAGAGCAGAGCTGCTTGCACGTCTGTGAGGAGTGGAGGATGGAGGTGATTTTTGTGAGTCTCAGAGTCTGTTTCTCAGCAGAGAAGGGAGGGGAGAGAGGCTTTGCCCTTGGCTTCACCTTCTGCTGCAGCTTCCACTTCTGTCGGGTCAGGGCCCCATGGAGTTCCCCTGGCAGTGAAATCACATCAGCTGGTGAGTGGGAAGTTGGTGGCAGGAAGGAGAGAGACCTCTCCAGCCTCACAGTTCTCTAAAGGGCACTGACCCCTTTTCTAAAAGGCTTTTTGCAATGGGATACTCAGACATGCTGTGTTGGTGTGGTTTCAATAGCATCAGTGTCTGCATCAGAAATACCAGGAGACACAAATACATTCCCTAAAGGTACCAAGCAGAAGGAGAAAAGAACAGAGCAGACCAATTTAGAAGAAAGCAATATATGTGGAGGGTTTAGATCTTTATTAGATCTGTTTTTAATATCTAATCTTTATTAGAACTTTATTCAGATTTTTATGTTTTTCAAAACAATCTGATCTTGGGCAGACTGCCACTTCTGCCTCTCTCTCTGGACAGCTTTTCAAGACAGCTTTCCACTGAGGGCATCCTCAGCTGGTTCTCCCACATAATTTTCTAGGCTGGTGAGGATTTAAGCAGTGTTTATTTTAGTCTCCCTTAGCTTCTCCTTCATTGTCCTCCAAGTCCCATTTTAAAGTGTGTTGTATCAATTCAAGATGGAGAAAAGGGGTTTTTTATTAATGATTTGAATGTTTTGTGCTTCAGGTGCTTGAGAAACGTTTGGCATGCCTAAATTTTTCAATATTTGCAGTGTATTACAGAACATAGTAGAGATTGTATGGAGATTATTCACCTTGTGGACTTAGTTCACTGTAACTCTGTATTCTGTTCCATGTGTTAAGGCATTGGAAGACTGAGTTGCACTGAAATCTGAATTTTTCCCTCATTTTAGATATTCTTCATGTGGAAAGAAAAGGTACCCTGGAACAAGAAGGAATGTGGGCTTACTTTGTTGAGCTGATAATCACTAAAGTCAAGTATCTCAAGAGCCTGACCAAAAGTTCACTGTAGTTTATAACTTTATAATTAGCATGATAAATTTTTTGAACTTATTTGTGAACATAATCCAGAATAATTGCTGTTTGCAAGCCAAGTTGCAGGTTTCACAGTTCATCTCTCCTTAATTTGTGTGGAAAAAAAAGGTGAGATCATCATTTAATGTAGGAAAAGGTACATTATTTCCCTGCTTATGCATGGTGTAAAAATAGCTGATTCTCTGCAGCCTGGCTACAAAAATTCACCCTTCAGCTGAAGCCAAATTTGAGGAATATCAGCTCCACAGGAGACCTACAAATCATTTTGAATGGGAAAAACAACAAGCTGTTATTTAAACAGCTTTGCAACCAAAGGACATGGTTTAATGAAGTCCTTCTAGTGAAGCTGACAGATCACTCACTTGGCTGGACAGCCCCAATATCCCTGTAAGAGCAAAATTTCAGTGAATTTAGAGTGGTTTTAAGGCCAGCCAACCTAGTCACCTTTGCAGGAATGGCTGTGTCACTGGGAGCTGGGCTGGGACCAGAGCTGTGGCAGCTCCTGTGCAAAAGCCTGGAGCACTTTGCCATTCTGCACTGCAGGTACCTGAGTAGCCATGCGAGGTACCCTGCTATAAAATGCTTCAAATACTTTAAATCAAGCAGATAAATTACTCCTTTTCTGCTGCACCTCAGTAACTTCTCTTGCATTCACTCTGTCCATCAGTGAACTTCTGGCTTTTCGCTGCGTTGTGGAAAACCCCCATGGTGCAGTGCATGCACGGCAGGCCTGGTGCAGCCCTTATCTCCGTGCTGAACCAAGTGTGCTGTGAGTCACACACCAGACCATCACTCAGCGGCTTCCTTTTGTCCTCAGCAAAATCTTCAAAACTGCTGTTGGCAGTTCTTCCTTCTGCACCTTCTTGCTGCTTCATATGCTTCCCATGCTGGCTGCCACATGTTGTCTCCTGCTCTTTTCTGTATCTTCCCTGGACCCTCAAGGATGTTACTTTCTTATTTTTTTGCAGCTGCACCATTGCCTGATGCAACACCTCCAACATTTTCCTTTTTCACAGAAGAAGTTCCTCCTTCAAAATTTAATGAAATCTACTGAAGCTGGAAATCTGCTGAAAGCTTGAAAGTGTTCAGCTTCCTTTCTCTACCATTATCTCATACTTTGTTTTAAATTCCAGCCTGATTGAAGAGGACAATGACAGCTTTGGATGTGATGCTTTGGAGCTGGATGGTAAGCAAGAGGATATCATGTATAATAGAATATGTGATCAGCTCCCCCGCTACAGACTGTCAGATAACCAACCCTGCTCTAAGTAAATGGGACACACAGCCTGTGAGTAAATCAAGAAAACAAAGAGTCAGCCAGTAGTGAGAAGGGGAAGGCAGTCATTCCTGAAAAACTAAGTAGGAAAAGGGTTAGTTTTGCTATCATGAGAGTGGTCACACACTGGAACAGGGCTGTCCAGAGAGTTTTAGTCAATCGCTTCATCCTTGGAGATATCAAAACCCAGCTGGACAAAGTCCTGAGCAATCTCCTTCAGCTGACCTTGCACTGACCTTTGACTAGACAGTCTGCAGAGGTCCCTTCCCGCTTTCTGTTCTATGAGAGTGGCATTCCTTGTGCCACGTCCTGTGGATATGAGTCATACCTCTGCATGAAGAATTTACTACTTCAGCTTTGGCTAGGATCAATCAAAATTAATTTTCCTCTTTTTCATCTTTGTCACTTTATCTAGGACTCATTATCATTCTTGTTACTCTTTCCAGATGACAGTCACGACAGGCATTCACATGGAGCTCCTTCAGTGCACTCTTCCTCCTCTTCTCATCAGTCAGAAGGCCTGGATGCCTATGAGCTTGAGCATGTCAACTCCATATTTAGAAAGTTCTCTCTGGAAAGGTATTTGAGATGCCAGTTTACTTACCTGAGAGGCTGAGAGGAAAGGGTGCTATGGTAGAAACTCTCTATTTATTTATTAGTTGCTGAAGTTACAACAGCAGGAGTGATTATGGTGGCAGCAGTATAACGTTTTCTTGGAGCCCTTTCATGTCCTGTAAACCAGTGAAGGTCATCCTAAAAATTCAAAAACTTCAAGGCAGACAAAATCTTCTAAAGACTTCAATTTCTCCTTGTGATCTTGCTATCTTGCTGCAAGAGCTTGCTGAGCAGAGAACTGTTATACACTGAGTTTTCAGAGATGCACTGGGAGCAATCCAGATGCTCTTCTCCAGAACTTGTGCAGTAACGAGGAGGATTTCTTTTAGTGCTTGATAATGCTAGAAATTTATTTGTATATGTCTCATTTCTCATGCATGCATTTAACTCAGAGTGAGATAACCAATTGTCCCTTCCTGTCCTGGACACAGACCCTTCCGTCCCTCTGTCACGTCCGTGGGCCGCGTCAGGAGCTCGTGTCACACGATCCAGCGCGTGACGCTCAACGGGGACAGCCTCAACTCAGAGATCACCCTGCTTGGGGGCAATGACAAAGGCAGCTTCGTCAGCTCTGTCAAGACAGGCTCCCCTGCAGAGAAAGCTGGCCTTCGGGAGGGGCACCAGATCCTCCTGGTGAGCATGAAATCCTCACCAAGGGGCACTGGGTGTCTGCCCACCCACCCGTGCCATCCCTGCCATCCCATGAGCTCAAGTTCAACAAAGCTTCTGCCAAGTTTCTCTTTACTTAGTTTTCCCTCCATTGCCAGTGTTCCCAAACCACTTTCCTGTTAAAATGCCTCCAAGGGGAAAAAACACTCCCCACAATTTATATTCCTGCACTTCTTACTTCCAGGGAAGCCTGCAATTGTCCAAATGCTGCAGTTCTGTTGACTGCTAGCATTCCTAATTTGAGAGAAAAAGAATTATATAATTAAGACATAATCTACATCCTGATAACAAAGTGTCTGCATTGTTTAATAAGAAAAAGATCATGGCACTTTTAAAAAATGGTTTAATTGACTCAGAGATTGAACCTGCACTGGAGAGTAATATTTCTTTCATATCTAGTTGGAGGGCTGCATTAAAGGGGAAAATCGAAGTGTTCCTTTGGATACTTGCACAAAGGAAGAAGTTCACTGGACAATTCAGAGGTGCAGTGGTCCAGTAACACTCCAGTATAAATCAAATCATGAAGGTAAGACCAAAAGTATTTCTTATCTCTTGTAATCCCAGGACATTTATAGCAACTTATCTGGAAGAGAGTGACAGGACCAGGATATCCTTTGTATTGGGATAAATCTGGAGCATGCCACTGGTGTTAATTACAGCTCCTTTGTGGAACTGCTTCAGCTTTTAGCCTGGTATCTGAGAAAAAAAAAACAAACATGTGCTTGTCAACAGGATTCTGAAAAATTTACATGGTGGTCAATAGCAACATGACTCATGAAACACGTTCAAGCTTATTTTTAAGTACAGTTTTCTGCAATACAATGTGGCAAGCTGAATGATCTTTATTCAACTGGTCGATTTAGCATTTACCTGATGGAGTTGCCCTGTTTATTACCTTTGTGGCTTTATCTTATCTTTAACAGCTGGAGTTCATGTGTTGCAAACAGAATTTGATCTTAATGTTCAGGTTCTATAATGATAATTTCGGGCTATGCATCAAAAATTACATTCCAAAATCCATTCTTTACTCATGTATAAATGGGCATTTGTGTTTTTACGCTGGTTGGAGAATTTCAGCTGCATAGATCATGCAGGAAGTGATGCCTTTGATTTTCTTTGATGTTTTCAATGGTAAGAAAGACTATTGCAATTTTTTGAGCATCGCTTAACTGCAGATAAAACAAGTTATAGATTCTGGGAGTGCCAATTAGAGCTAATAATAAGGGGAATAGCTTGTCATTAAAATTGGTGGCAGAACTCACATGGTACTTAGAGGGCAGAGCTATAGCTGTGTCTGTGTTTTTGCTGAGAAGTTCTCTGTTCCACAGGTCATGTGGGGAATACTGAGAATAGAGTTACCTAAAAGTAGCATTAAAATGAGAATATTCCCACAGAGCTGACAGCAGCAGCATGGGCTGTCCCTGGGTCAGTGCCCCATCAGTGTCTCTGAGGTGCAGGCCCAGGATCTTGCTGGAACTACTGCAAGCAGCACCCTGGAACTACAAACCTCTCTCAGAGGAACCTCAGGAGCTCATGCTGTGGGTTCTCCCAGAGGGAATGCAGCACAGCAGAGTGAGATCCTCACCCCTTCCCTCCCTGCTGCAGGGTACCGCAAGCTGCTGTGGGAGCTGGAGGAGGGGCTCATCACCTCGGGGGACTCATTTCACATCCGCCTCAACCTGAACATCTCCAGCCAGCTGGACTGCTGCTCCCTGTCGGTGAAGTGTGATGAGATCGTCCACATTCTCGACACCATGTACCAGGGCAGGTGTGAGTGGCTGTGTGCCAGGGTGGATCCCTTCACTGACCGGGACCTGGAGATGGGGACCATTCCCAGCTACAGCAGGTGAGAGAGACACTGAGTGACCCTTTCTGAGAGCAGGGATCTAGAACAGGGAACTTAATTACTGCTGAGAGGAAAGAGGTGTCTATGTCTTAAATTTTGAGCTAAGGTCTGATGTTAAACTGTAGTATGAGCCATAAAACTTAAGAATGGGGATTCCAGATGTGACCTGAAAAAATGAAGTGGGTTGCTCAAAAAGTATCATATGCAAATATTCCATGGATATTCTTTAATCCTTAACTGCACTGCAGTTCCTCATATTGTTTTGTTCCTGCCTTTACTGCATGGTTCAGTCAGTCCTCACTGCTATTTCTCTTTAATCTTTTCTGTTGGCACAGACCCATTGCAATCCAGCTTTCTTGTGAGTGGTTTCAACAATATCTTGATCTGTGTGATTTCATCCTTTTTTTTCAGAGCCCAGCAACTCCTTTTGGTGAAGCTGCAGAGGTTGATGCACAGAGGAAGCAAAGATGAGACAGAAAACTCCTACAACACCCTTCGGGCACTGCGGGTTAGTATCTACAAACAAACACCTCACACTCCTCTGCTACTGGTTTTTCATTTTTCATTTTTCATCATCATTTTACAGAAATTCCTGTTTACACTCTCTGTAGGTTTTGATTGTGTCAGGCAATGGGCACCTTCTGTTTGCTTTAAATAATATTGTCCGTGGGAATGAACCCAGCTCTGGCTCACTATTAACCCTTCCAGCTAGGAGGGACTACACTTCAAAAGTCCTAACTCTCTTCTGTGTTTTAGTCACCCTTCTCATGCTTCTCTGTTGGTAAACATTTAATGCATCTTCATGTACACATGAGGAAGAAGCTGTGTCCTTGCAGTTAATAATCAGAATTATTTCTCTCCTATTGTGAATAAGCCTCTTAACCACAGAGTCTGTTGTCCCGCTTTAGAAAGACCCATCTCTTCCAGCCTGGATGCTGTGGAGAGCATTTGGATTATCAGGCCTTTGCACACAACAGCCCTTCTTATTTTTAATTTTCCATCACTTAAAGCAGTTTGATTTTTCTTTCTTTAGACCCCAAAATTCCATTTTTACATAATTAAAGCTGCCTTCTTGGTGTATTAGTTACCATAAGTTATTTTTATAATCTGGGAGACATTCATGCTTCTAAGTTTTGCAGAGACAGGTAGACAGTGCTTGTGCTTGATTTCAGTCAAGGTTAAGTGTCACACATTCCTTCTGTGCTCACAGCCCCACTGATCAAAGGGACAGAGATCAGTGGCACAGGTGCTTGTGAAAGCAAAAGCTGTGCATGCTCTTTCTTGGTGCAGAAATGATCTCTTTCTTAGGTGTGGAGAACACAGGAATGTGAAGAGCAGTGAAAAAGCAATGTTTTCAGCACAGGTCATGCTATGTCCACTGTTTGGAACATTGTATTTGGGATAGGTATCAATCACTATCCCTTCTACTGGAAATATAAAATATCTGGTTTGGCTTCTTTTGTTTCTTGAATGTTATGGTTTAAAAAAATTACAAAAGAAGAGTGGTGGGAAGAAAAACTCCTGTGTTATTTTTTGGTAGAATACATTGCAGCCAGAGGAGCCTGCTCTGCAGAACGACCCAAAAACCAGCCCTCGCCTATCCAGAGCAAGCTTTCTTTTGGGCCAGATTTTACAGGTAATAAAGTTCAAATCCTCAGGGCAATGTCTGAAATAGTGGATCTGAGTGGATCTCAGGCTATCCTAATTCACCCAGAAATCCCAGCTCAGGTCTAGAGGTTGTATCGGAATTTATTCCTATCAAAAAGAGATTTAATGCAGGAAGGAGAAGGATGGGTTGTGTTTTCTGTTGTGATGTGGGGTGTTTGTTTTTAAGAGCACGGCTTCCATTACTTATGTGCCTTGAGGAATCCCACACATATGCCATCAGAGGCTGAAATGTGTTTTGTTTGTACCATGAGGACAAATCCAATGGACTAGATCAAATCTCCAAGTCTCTAAGATAGGGCTCCATGAGAAAATAGTCCTTTAATTGTGGGCCAGTGACTCTGAGCGTGCCAGAGACTGTGGGGTGAAAGATAAAGCCTTGTGAAGGAAGGTGGTTGGGAAAGGTTAGCAAATACAGGAGGAGGAGTTAATGTTTGGATAGAGGAACAGGCGGGTGGATGAGGAAGGAAAGCATGAAGCCTATTTCTCGTGTAAAATGACTGTAAAAAGATGCCATTTGGGAGTTTTTAAGTCTCTCTGGTGGAGCAAAGAAGAGGCAGTTTGGGTATAGCTTGTGATACATTTATGCACATACTCTGGGTATGATGTACACATCAGTGCTTGGGAGCTTTGTGAAGGGAAAACATGCCTCTTAAGAGCAGAGAACAAAACAACAAATCCCAAAGGGATTAACACAGGCTCTGAAACAGATCTATGATATTTAAAGAGTCTTAGAATTCAGTTCACAGATCCATAGAGTCCTGTCTTTGATAGACACAAGTGATTCAGATCTCGTAGGTAACGAGTGTTGGCTGATGAATACATGGGAGGGTAAATAATGTAAGAAATGAGGCTCAAAACTCTCTTTTTTTTGTTCACCTTTTTAGTTTGTCAGTAGGTCTGAGAACAAATACAAGCGAATGAACAGCAACGAGCGGGTCCGCATTGTCACAGGCTGGCCCTCGGGCCTGGCACTCAGCTCATCGGAAGGGAAGAAGCAGCTGCCTGATAAACTGGAAGGTACAAATCTAAAATAGCCTTTACACACAGAGCACTGACACAAAGGCCTGTATAAACATCTACAGAACAGCATGGCTGTGAAATATATCACAGGTCTTGCATTTGTGGTCCACTCTGCAAAAGTTCAACAGCAATTGTGACCAAAACTGATTTTGCTAAAAGTGCTTGGGGCACTAAGCCTTCACAGGCAGCTTTAGGACACTGAATAGTCCTGTTTGGCTGGCAGATCTTTCTAGGTGCTTTCTTGCCTTTTGCTCCAAAACATTTAACTTGGAATAAGTCAAGCTAACAAGCAGAGAGTCCATGAGCAAATGCTGTGTTGAAGAGGTTAAGAAATATCTCTTGAAAGCAAGAGGCGGTTGAATTATTTAGTACTATGTTGGACATCATAGTGCTGTGAGTAAAGACAACCCTAGCAAAAGGGAAGGAGGACCAGTATGACTAACCATGTCATTTCTGGTTCATGTGTGTCTCCTTTTTTTCTCCAAATGTTGATGGAGAGGAACCCAAAAGATAAATGTGTTGTTCTTTGCTCAGATTTGGATTCCGAGAGTGAACTGGATAAGAAGCTCAGTCTGATCCCTTATAGCTTGGTGAGACCCATCCACTGCGAGCGCAGGCGCCCTGTGCTCTTCACCCCCACCATGCTGGCCAAGCCCTTGGTGCAGAAGCTTCTCAACTCTGGAGGTGCCCTAGAATTCAACATATGCAAGCCAGGTAATGGGATAAGAGAGGGCCGTGACTGTCAGCCCTCAGTGTTGGAAATAGGAGCATCTATATGCGTGCACACGTAGGGGAATGCACATGTGAGAGTTGCTTGAGGTACTTCAAGTCACATCAGAGTGATGTGTAGCTGTAAATCCTGCTTTTTGTGACTATCTGGGATATTTGAATGTTTTTGAGACAGCCAGTACACATGGTTATGAGATTCAGTGTCTATAAATATTATCCATGTGTATGCTGTGTGGTTGCTAGGCTGCCCCTCAGAGACTGAAATGCTGTGAGTGCTCTTTCTGTTTGCATACTGTTTGCATACTGCATATCTAGGCAATGTGAAATTTTGATTAATTTGTTTCTAGTATTTGCTATTATGAGGAATATCTTCCCTAGAGCGACTTTAGGTTTCTGTCTCATCCAAGCTGTGAAGATTGTGCATTTGATCTACTGGAAAGACTGATTTTCTTCCATGCTAAGTATTTACTATTAAAGCAGTACGCAGTGCCATGATGGCTGCAGGGCAGGATTGTATACAACCCAGCATTAAACAGAGCTGACGTTTCATTTTTACACTAATATTGAATACCCACAGCATAGTATGCAGCCTTACAGTCATCCAGACAGAGAAACTGAGAAGTTAAGTATTATAATAAATATCCCCTGTCTTGCAACATAAAACAAAAGCTTTGATGTAGAGCTGCAATTCACAAGGGGGCTGGTATCACACATTGCAACCTAAGCCAAATTTTTTTGAAACTTTAAACACAAATGTTGGAACACTAAATCCTTGTTTTAGGATCCTGTACTGAAGAGACCACCTTTTTTTAGCACTTCTCAGCATCTGCCATCCCTGAACTGTTACTATATAACATTAGGTGCTGGAATTGTATTTACTGTTTTAATTTAATGCCTTCATAGTGTTGTAGTAATTGCCCAAGGACTCATTGGTGCAGGATATAGCTGAGATGCTCAGATGTGATCAGATTAGGTTTTAATTGAATTCAATGGAAGAAATGAGGCAGCTGTTAAGACAATTCATTGCTCATCCTTCTTCCCTGAACCATCCTTACATCCCATGTGAAGTACTACAGGATACTTTTCTAGGTGTTCTGCTGCTGTAAATTTGATTCTGTCCCCATCCATTTCTCTTCCTAGATATTGTAACAAAGGAAGAGTTCTTAAAGAAGCAAAGGACAGAGACTGTCATCTTCAGCAGAGAAAAGAATCTGAACACATACGAATGTATTGTACCTGCCAACATCGAGGCTGTTGCTGCCAAGGTGCTCATAGTGCTCTGTGTCCTTCTCTGGGCTCTCTGTGAACTTCTCTGCAATGTCCTGGATAACAGACTGACCAATTTACAGTTGCACCTTCTCTCTCCTGCCCTCCTTCAATCTCAGATTTTTATTTATTCTTCCAAATGGTTTTTATTTTTGCTCTTACTTTTCCTTTTCTTTCCCATCCTCTGCCATATCCTTTTATATTCTCCCTCATTCCCTGTGATGACCCACAGAGATGCAGTTAAATATCCTTTGCTCCATCCTTTATTAATTTCCTTTTCATATCATAAGTATATATGAATACATGAGAGAGTAAGAGATACAAGGACCTAGACAAAGGAAAGAGAAACCTGAAACCCAGACACAGATGTACAAAACAAAGACAACAATGCTCAAGACAGAGATCTTATATAAGTCAAGTAGGGTAGATTTGATGCACAGCATGGAAAAAAGGGAGAATTTAAGTGATGGTTTTTTGTCTCACAAGTAGTTGCAGTAGGTGTTCTTTCTAACAAAAAACAAGTCTGTGTGTTTGTGTCTATATGTAAAACTGGTATTTTATCCTACTTTTCATCTTTAGAGCAATCCATTTCCATTTCAAACCTTTTTAGAAAGCTGTTAAGCTCAACTGTTATTTGACTGACTAGTTTTAAACCAGTAGGAGGAGCTGGACTTTAAATGTCTATTTGATTAAAAGGTTTTAAATCAGTACAATGGTAAATAGAGAGCTTTCCAAATGACCCCATAAGGGATAGATATCATTATCTTGAGATTCCACAGCAGTAAATTTTCCTTTGTGACACTATTATGACTTTGTTTTTAGAACAAGCATTGTCTCCTGGAAGCTGGAATAAGCTGCACGAAGGATTTAATCAAAGCCAAGATATATCCTATTGTTCTCTTTATAAGAGTCTCAGAGAAAAACATCAAGAGGTTCAGGTAACATGTCAAACCTTTTGCATGTTTAATGTTGTCTTATTCAGTGAATAATTATTGAGTCCAATAATGTTCTCACTGAGAGAAATAAAGAACCTCATCCATCTCCATCTG
This sequence comes from Toxostoma redivivum, assembly GCA_013397375.1. Classification (NCBI taxonomy): domain Eukaryota; kingdom Metazoa; phylum Chordata; class Aves; order Passeriformes; family Mimidae; genus Toxostoma; species Toxostoma redivivum. The sequence continues at coordinate 572,123 of VXBI01008831.1, forward strand.
GAACTTCTATGTGCACTATTTCCTCCCATGACTCCTGCTTGAAATCTTACAACCAGAGAAAGCAGGAATTCCCCAAATCTGGCATTCTTTCACTGTCACTGGTGGCAATGAGCATTGTGGGAGGATGAGACTGCAGAAAATGTGGTTTTCTCCATGCTCAGCACTCCCACAGCATTTCTGAAGGTAATGCAAGCTGAAAGAGGAGAGCTTGTAAACACTTGCACTCTCCCTCCATTCAATCCTCTTAAATTGTTTCCCCATAGCAAATATTTCTCCTTGGGGGCAGCATGGAGGTAAGGGGATGGTAGACCTGGAGTAGCTGCATTCTTCACTGCTTTTATTGCTTGTGAGTAGTTAGGAGAAAATAAATTCTTGATGGGACAACTGGGACTACAGGATTAACTTAAGATGCAAGACATTTATTTTTGGTCTGCTGATTTGATACAGGAAACTGCTGCCGAAGCCGGAGACTGAGGATGAGTTTTTACGGATGTGCCGCCTGAAGGAGAAAGAGCTGGAAGCTCTGCCTTGCCTTTATGCCTCTGTGGAGGCAGAGGCGTGGAGCAGCATTGAGGATCTGATCCGCACAATAAAAGACAGGATCGGGGAAGAGCAGAGGAAAACAATCTGGATAGATGAAGATCAGCTCTAAAAAGCCCTAAGTACCACGGAGCTCTTTGGTGAGGAAAGGACACATCCAGGTGGAGCAGGGGTTCACAGAATTCTCTGGTTGGTGCCCAGAGCTCACTCCTGTCTCACCCTTGCTGGCTGGGCACTTCCTGCTGGCAGGGTGCATGTCTGGAATGGGACTGGAGCTGTGTTGAAGAGCCAAAGTCTCAGATGCTGCAATCCAGGCTGTGGGGCCACCACCACAATTTCTGATCCACTGGCATTTCATAAGAGACAGCATCTGTTTAACACATATGAGGACAAAGATCTTGAGAGGGAGCTTGGGGTAATTTATTATGTTCCAAATATGGATCTCTTTTGTCTCATTGAAAAACTTCTGATGAGACCAAATAAGTGGAATCTGAAAGGGGTAAGGCATGGGATTGGGCTTCAGGATGTGGAATTGAGATGTGCCCCACACCCCCCTGAGGTGAGATTCTGATCATACCCAGCTGAGGAAGCTGAAGGCTGGTTGGGAGCAGCAGCAACACAACTGCTGATGGCCAGAGCAGCTCTGTAGCCCTCTTTCTCCCTAATCAAAAGAGGAGAAAATAGCTATTCCTCCTGGCCTTAACTAAATTGAAAATTTTTTCTTTCTTTTGAAACCCCAGTTTTATTTAACAGTTTTGCAGGTTTCCTTTGTAGTCCAGGAAAACAGACTTCACTGTCCCAGTGGTACATCAGATCTTTCCAGATCTGCCAATGTTTCATTTAGTTTACCCCTGCCTCTGCATCATATTAATTTGTACATCTCTCAGTTTTTAACATTTTTTTACTCATGGAAAATACCACAGTGCCTTCTTTGGACAACAGGTTTCTCTGTTTCTTCACTGAAATATTTCTCTATAACATCATTGTCAGCCAACATGCCTGCTCTCGACAGGAAGGACTATTCTGAGAAGAAGAAAAAGAGAATTTCATAAGCCAGTAATTGCTGTGAACCACTCAGTCCTTGACCTGTGTGCTGTGACTGACAGCAAGGAGACCTGCAGGCACCACGCTGTGCTGTGGCCAAGTGGGATAATGCTTCCAGAAGTGTGTGTAGGGCTGAGGAGACCATGTCCCATTTTCAAAAGCACTTAAGTCCTCAGAGAGTTTAAGTTTCACTGCTCATGAGTGTGACTTAGACTCCTAAATCTCTTCAGTCTTTGAAATCTTTCCTTTCGACATTAGACGCTGTACTGAGATTGCCAAATTGATCCAATAAAACTGACCTGATAATAATGACTCGCGCAATTGCTGATCTGAAATGCAATAAAAATTGACCTACAGATGAAGAGTGGTCCATCCCATTGTCCTTAGATCCTTTATTCCTTGCCATATCCCTCCCTTTTAAGATGCATTTAATAACAAATTTCCTTTCCTTCTGTGTTCATCCCCAGTCCCCCATCTTGGTGCTGTGGGCTGATGTACAGCAGCAGGCAATAAAAAACCAATCAGAATCTAAACAAAACATCTGGGCTGGTTGCCTTCACTAGATTAGCTGCTCCCTTGTCTTTGCAACAAACTTCTGCTCTGGTTGTCTCTCAGGTAGACTGGGTCAGCTCATGTTGTCTTGTGGGATTGTGCTTTTCTTTTATGCTTTTCTCTTTTATGCACATCATTTTTAACTAATGGAATCTTCGAGAAGTAATTTATGTCATTTTACATCTAATTGCTGCTGCTGTGCTTCTCAAGTTATTAATGTTTGAAAGAATGTTCATAGCTAGCACTTCTCAGAGAATAGCTCTTTACCTGCCCAGTGCCATCTGCTTGGACTGTGCAAGCAGGGGGATACTTCCATGTGCAATCTCTTTACAAAAAGGACAGGCTGCACACACAATTTGCAACTCCCTCCAGGGCAAAGAATAACAACCAGCTGGGGTATATATAGAACAAATTGGATGATTCTTCAGAGATCCTCTGTAGCTCAAGCAGAAATAAGAAAGCATCAGTTGGAAGAACTAAGCCTTCCAGGAGCATTTTGCATTCATTCCTAATGCCCTGATAATGCAACCTTGTGTAACAGCTGCCTGTGGTTTGTTCCTGCCCCTCCTGTGAAAGCTTTTGAGTCTGCAGCTAAGCGATGGGAGGGACTGCAGGAATATTTCTCAGCTGCTTCAGCAAAAAGTTCAGCCAGGTCAGCATCAGATGCCTCCAGGAGCCAGCAGCTGACTGCTCACCGGCGAGTGTCCGTGTGCCACTGGCTGTGCCACAGGGATCACCACCATCTGCTGGAATGGCTGCAACAGATGGCAGTGGGGTAGAGGGGATGGACTGTCTCACAATGCTCTGGTTGTTTCTGTAGTGATCTCTTCTCCCCACAGCTTTATGGCTCTTTGCATGGACAAAGCTGCAGATGTGATTTGTCCCACTTCACTTTCGGCACAGGAAAGGCATATGCCAAACTCTGGAGTGCAGTGAGCAGAGATGCACCTCCAAAGAGCTGTTTCTCTGCCTTACTGGAGATGGCTATCTGAGGGTGAGATGAATTACCCTCTGAACTGTCTGGAGTTTTCATTGACTACAGCAGGAAACGAGAGAATTAGCCTGGCCTTTAGCATTTAGCTCTTTGATCTGTAATTTAGGACAGCTAAACCACCTTATGGGAAAAGTGGAAATAGAGACTGAGGCAGAGAACAAGAGATGTAATTATTTCTGTGAAACAACAGAGGAATGGATACCTGGATCAGATCTTTCTACTCATATCCAGTGCACCTGTAAATTCCCATCTCTGCAGACACTATAGAGTGTTGTAGTTGTCTGCTCATGTGATGTGAAACAACCAGACCCTGTCCAGTGCAGTTCATGGCACAGCTGTGAGCTGTATCCTGCATAAGCCTCATCTCTCTGTGACTCAGTAGAGGAGGACTGAAAACTCTGTTCCTGGACTCAGCACATGCACAAAAGCCCAGCAGGCATAGCCAGCTTCAGCAGGAGTTGTGTGGTTGAAAAACTGGGAACAACAATTAAGAAAACAAAATGGGAATTGGAAATGCTGTAAATGTTCCCTGTAAATAGTGTCACAATGGAATCTCAAGCAGATTCTCCACCTGATCAGCAAAAGGTTAGAATGGGACAAGTTTAATGTTGATTTATTCTTTGGTTGTTTCTGTATTTTAGACAGCACTTGATAGGAGATTTGGGATCAATAACTGGACTTTCAAGTACCACCAAAATTCAGACACATTCCCTAAATCAGTCTAAAGAGGGAAATTCAAGCTGCAGACCTGAGCTGGAACTGGAGGCTGTGCTTGGACACCAGAGCTCAGGTCCAGGTGCCATGTGTGGATCCCAAGTGTGGATCCCTACCTAAGGTAAGCAACATTCAAAGCACAGCCCATTTAAAAATCACTCATGGTTTTTAACTGAAGTCTAGGAACATTTCTCAGCAATTTGTGTTTTAAGTTAGAAAGGAGGTAACAGAAAGCCCGGAAATTGCCCTATGTTTGGTCTGCTGCTTTTACTGTAAGAGGTGTAAAACATAGAATAATAACTGCCTTTCAAAATGGATTATTTGAAAACTACTTCTTCTTGACTTTAAGAGCTCACAAGAGGTTGTTGGAAAATTTTTCACATGCAGATTGTTCTTCTGAAAATGTCATTGAAAAATTGCCCACTAGAAAATGCAATTGGAAATTTTTTCAATGGAATATTGTTCTGTTAGAAAATATGTTTTCATCTAAATCAAATATCTATGGAAATTCTTCCATTCTAACATTTCATTTTTTAAAAATTTAAAGTATTTCAATAATACTGAAGAAGTAATTTTCAATATTTCACATACTTTCAATCTTTCATCTGAAAACATTTTTGGGGTTAATTTTTAATTTTTATAGGTGAAATATTTTTAAAAGTCTACATTTAAACATTTGATTTGATTAAAACAGTTGTATTTGATGTTTATATACTACAAAATAATGGAAATAATGGCTTACAGCTCTCACATGTATAATATCTGTGATCACGAGAGAAAAATCAAACTGAGTCTGGCTTTGCATTTTGTTTAACTCTGCTGCTAAAATGATGTATTGTATAAGTCAGTATCATGCAGTTCAGCACATTGGGGAATTGTTGCAGGTAAAAATTTCATGCAAACTTTATTACACAGAATTGGATATTCCTTTGAACCAGAATTCTGGCTGGAGGCAAAGCTGTCAATCGGTCCGGCTGCAGCACAGACAGCTCTGGCAGTACAATTTGCAGGGGGGTAGGAACACACACAAAGCAGACTTGTGCCCACAAACTTGAAGTGGAGATGGATGCCAAAGCTGGAAAAATGCCTGTAAACCTGTTAGAGGTTTCTGTATTCTTTGTGCCAAGTTATTTTCATGGCCCAGGGTTCCAGAGCTCAGTGCTGCAGTCGGGCACTGCTGAGCCCTGGAGCTGCTCGCAGCTTCTTCAGCCCTGCCTGGGCTGGGGTGTCTAAGTAGCACTTGTTTACTGTTCCCTGGAGACTGGAAAAGCAAGGCACAGGAGGTTAGGGCTTCTGGGAGAGCAACATTCTAGGATTTTGCAGTTATTTGTATTGTGTATTCCAAGTCATTCAGCCTTAATCAGCTTAGACTGTGACAATGTGTTCCCCTTTGGTGCATTTTCCATCTCCTTTGCTCTTGCTCAGCTCTGAGAATTGAACAGTACCTCACAAAGAGACACACATCTCAAACAGGACATTGTGATTCACTGTAAGTCATTTTGTCTCCCCCCTTTCTCCTGCTTGCTCAGTTTCCAGAGTTGCTTGCTCTGCACCCTGTGTACCACAAGGGCTGATTCGGAGTGTGCAGCCCTGAGGTCCCTCACCAGAGCACCACGGGATTCAGGAACTGGTGTCAATTCAAACAGCAATTCCAGGAAAACCTTCTGCTTTTCCAGACTCGTCTGTAGAAGAAAAAGGAGGCTCTCCCATGGATCAAGGCCATGTGTCTTTTGATTTTGGAGACCAAATGCAGTGTGAATTTTGGTTCAGGCACAGTTAATAGGGGCTCTTGAGCACTGGCAGCTTGGGTGGCAGCACAGTCATTGCCTGGGACACCCTCCTGGCATTGCAGGAGTGACAGTGACCCTGCTGTGACAATCCTGCCCACACACTACCTGCAGCCACTGGGGTGACCATTCAGCCCAGCTCTTTCCTGGGAAGAAAACCTAATCCAGCCAAGGCAGTGCTGAAAGACTGTGGCATGAGATTTCATTCATATATTTCAGACACTGCAGAATTCTGCTATGCTCCCAGAAATCCCATTTGATATCTCTGTAAAACTCTGTCTAACCCTCAGGGACAATCCCAGACCCTAACACTGAGGAATCTGTGCCGTTCTTACAGACTTTTCATTGATTCCTTGTAAATTTTGAGGCTGCAGAAGCAAACGGAAGGTCTGGCACCCCTGCAGATTTCACCTGTAGAACTGATGCTTCTTTAAGAAGAAGGTGCTGTCACTGTCTCTGTAGGGATGCAGGAGGTGACAGAGAGCTGAGGGCAGCTGTCCACACGGGCCAGTGGCACAGCCTGGCACCCCCTGGGCTGCCCTGCTCTCTCACGGCTCTCAATGCGGGGGTGATGCCATCTGGAAGCTGGGTCAAGGGTTTGAGTGGGGCTTGCCTTAAGTGGTGAGATTTCTAGTTTGATTTGAGAACCTTACCAGAAAGCCAAGTTAGAACAACAGGAAGCTCATCCACCCTCCCTCCCCCACCTCCTTTTTTCTGTTCCTCTGCTGCAGAAACTGTCTGATGTTCAGATCAGAGGCTCTCCGGGGTTAAATGCACCATTAGTCACTGGAAAAAAGGGGGAAAAAGACCTGCTAAAAAGCAGATGGTAGATGATAGAGAACCTATTTGAGAGTAACTATCTACAACTGTGTGTCTGCTTCATCAGATATTAGCATCAAAAGCTGTCTGACAATTTAGCAACAAACAGCAATATTGATTTTCTTCCCAAGTGCAGATGTAGAAAGACAAAGATGGAGAGGTGGCTTTTTCAGAAGATCCCCATTATGCCTGGACAAAGACAAGGCAGGAAAGGACTTGCAGCCTCCAGTCCCATCAGCAGGGCAGGAGCAGCCTGCAGGTGAGAGGTTCTGAAGGGAAACATGGGAAAGATGCACTGCAGCCTTGTCAGGAGCCTGTGCAGAATAGAGGGGCACCATCCCAGGGATGAGGAACTGGGGCTGGTGCCAGGCTGCTCCCACCAGGAAAAATGGGAAGTAGAGCAAAGTAGTGGAGCTGGGATGGAATGTGGAAGAGACATGGGATACAGCTTGCTTCCCTTGCTGTTTTCAGAGTTTATGTGAATTAATCATTGCAAAGCAATCTGAGCAGTAAGAGCTACCACTCCTTCTGTCTCTCCATCAGATACAGCAGCCATTCTGACTTTTCAGGACACTGCCAAAATAGCCACTTTAACACCTTAGCATCTGGAAAAAATCCACTTTAGAACTAAGATTTCTCCTTTATCCCTTGTCCCATTAATTTCTTTTTCACATATTGGTAGAAAAGCCTCCTCATGGTCAGCAGTTGGCTCTTGGAACCATTTCTTGGTGATGAGTGTTGGGTATATCCTGTTCTTTGGACAACCGTTCCCTACTTCTGATTTAAATTCCCTGCAACCAGTGGTCTCACATCAATTATGTACACCGCTCCTCGTCTCTGTGTCTGAAATGTCAGTGAATCTGATAATTTTTGCTCACAGAGGTGGGGAACTAACAAGGATCTCTGGCACAGCCTGCAGTGATTGCATCTACCAAGACATTAGCAAAACAGCAAGGAGACAGAAACAGGCACTGACACTTGCTGAAGTTCAACCCCCTGCTCAAACAGCAGCAGTCAAAGAACTCCTAACAGAGTGCTTAGGGAGGCACCAGGGCACATCAGGACACTGCTCAGGAAGGGCTGCACGAGGCAATCTCCAACCATGGTCATGGGAACATTTGGAAAGAGGAGAAAAGAAATAAACACAGTAAGAAATAAAGAATAACTCATAATTAAACTGATTTACTCCTGGCAGAAATTGTCACAATTCCATTAACTTTCAGTTCCATCTAAATACACACCAGAAACTAAGCTGGATATCAACTCTGACCTAGTTGGAGTTCTTTATACTAACATTACTGTATTGTTAAAATACTGTTTTAAGAGCCAGTTTTGGGCTGTTGCCTTCATTTTTGCACCCTAGAGAAAGCCAGTAGGGTAAACTTCTAATAAATGAATGTGAAAAATTGATGCCTGGTTCTAAGTGCACATTTATAAATATAACATCAAATCCAGTGGCTTACAACAGCTCCTCTTCCACAGAGCTCTGCCCTCAGAGCCTGCCTTGTGGTGGTTGTGGTGTCTCTGATCCAGCCTCCTGGACCAGCCCAGCACCTTCCAAACACCCTGGGAATATTCAGCTTTGTCATTGTAGCCTGTCTGCAGCATTTGCTTCCCCATATCCTGTGCTGAGGTGATTTGCTCATTATCAGATTGCTGTTTATTAATCAAAGCAGTAACAATGGGACAGAGGAGCTGGAATACAGCACAGACAGTGCTTCATTTGTTCCAATTGATTTTCCTATCACATTTTATTACTACTATTTACTTTGTATGCCTCAGGAAGATTGAACTGCACTGTGCAGTAGGGGTAGGGATTTGAATTTCTCTTCTCTTTAGCTCTTTCTATTTCTGTGGTGATAGTCAGAACAGTGGGTTTTTCCAGCAACTAAGTCATGACCTTCTCTGCCACAGAACAGCATATGGAGATTCTGTGATAATGAGACTCCACCAGTGTGAGAAGTCCTGCAGGTGGAGTCCTAGGGAAATCCATGAGAATCATGGATACTGAGCATAAATTATCTCTCCAAGATGACACCTCACAAATGCTCAGCACTGGCCAGAACCTCTGCTGGAGCTGAAGCAGCTGGAAGGTGCAGACCTGCAGAACAGGCACCTGTGCTTAGAATGGGATGAGCAGGTTGTACCAGGAGGAGGTTTTGTCCTGCAGTAAAATTAATGGAGCTGATGGTGATGATGGGATTTTTCCCTGCTCCTTCCTTTCTTCTCTAATGTCTTAGGTCACTGTTCACAAGCTGGATATTGCAGTGTCCAGCCAGCTCATCTAAACCATGAGGGCAGAGCAGATGATTTCTGTCAGGAGGTCTGTGGTGCTTATGGAAGCTGATGTGTAGGTCAGCAGGAGGACCCAGGGTGGCACACGCTGTAAGATCACATTAATCGTCCCCTTGCCACTAACAGAGCTCACTGAGAACCTAAGGCAACTTTAAAACTGACTGAAAAACTATCAAAATCTGTGGCAAAACTCCTATTTTCAGCACAGCAGGGATTTCACTCCAGAGATTTATAAGTGTTTGAACTATATTTACTCTGAAATTGCCCCATTCAGTGAGTACAACAGGAAACTCATGGTTGGCTGCAACTGTAGGTGTCAGATGCAGTTGCGTGGGGAGGTTATGAGAATATATGTTTAACAAAGGCTTTGTTTTCTACACTAATTTTAGAATTAGCCTAGTTGAGGAGTGAGGAGGCAGCTCTCAGGTGGTAGCAAGTATCATTAATAAAGCTCAAAACAAAAACCACGGAAAGTCAGCTGAGCTGAAAGCTTCCATGGGCTCTTCACTGTTACTGGAAACGTGAGAGTCCTTCAGACAGGAATTTCTTTCTTATCATGAGTTTTATCTTGCTGAGATGCTGTTTTGTAACTTTGGCAGAGTGGGTGAGTGTGTGCATGTGCAAACACACGCCTGTGTCACCACCCAGCAGAATGAGTCTTTGCCGACATGTGCAATATCATCCTTTTGGGGAACATGCCACATGACACTGGGGAGAATTGCTCCTTTTCCCACCCGCCTTTTTTTTTCCTAGCAGAACTGCTTCTTTTGTTCCAGCAGCAGAAGCTTTGGGGTTTAGGAGCTGAGTTGTATGTCCTGGCCCCTCTCTGAAGTACATCCATGCACTTGTCACTGGAGCAATAGTGCCTGAGTGACTTGGACCTTGCCTGATAGCTCCCTGTCCTCCTGCTGTCAATGACCTTGAGCTGCATCAAATAATTTTATCACTGGTTTTTTTTTTCTTTTTCAGCAGCAGTGGGGATAATTGAATGATTGTAAAATAGGCTACTGGGCCAGTAGGGGTTAAGTGAAAATGAAAATAATACCATTGACAGGAACATTTTTTGGTCACACTTAAGGTCACAGTGAGATAAAAGATTAGGAAATATCAGCCTGAGAATTTAACATCACCAATGGCTTCTGCAAGCACAGCCTGAGAGTGAGGGGAGGGGGCAAGGAAGGAGGGAGGGGAATGTACAGACACTGGTGGTGGATTTAACTAGGACTGAGTTCAGACACCTGGAGCAGACTCACTTGAGCAGTATTGATCAGAGTGGAAACATTAAGTATCTCTCTTAATCTGGCACTGTTTCATTCGTGCTGCATTATTATTGTTATTAGAACCTGTGATTTACCGTGTCCAGCCTGGATCAAATTCAGCAGCTGTATTTCTCCAGATTATTTTGCACTCTTCCTTACTGAAGTGCAGTCTGGCAGCAGAAGTTTTACAGCTCTTTGAAGGAATAAGGTCTCCCTCCAGTGGTGGCAGCAAACAGCTTTGACTCTCTAAATCAATGAGGGCATGTGAGGCTGGGTGAATGAGTGTGCACCACAATACACTTTGATAGGAAATAATTTTTTTAAGGATTTTCGAAAACCCTTCACTATTAGGCACCTCTTATAATATTGCTCCCAGTAGAACCCCCCTGTATCTTTGAAAATCTCTTCTTGTCTGGAAAATCTCCTTTTTATACTACCTTTTTTAACAAAATAGTTTAATACGTGCAAATAGCACTGAATTCCCACTCAATTTGCCCGTTTTACTATTACTGATTGTCAAGTTGCCCATGAAATACCGGGTTGGATCCCATCACCCCATGGCATGAGCTAATACAGTGCTTTAGACATTTTGCAGGAAAAAAATCCCTTTGGATTAAGCTGTTTTCAGTTCAGAAGAGACATGTCCGAGCCCTGGTCACCTTGTAACAGAAAGCCATATGACACAAGTGCACTGGGGTGAAGAGATATTGATTTACCTTCTGTAAAATGAATGTAAAGTCAAAAGTCTGAGCATTTTTCAGCACCTCTCTGTACTCTGCCTGATTGGTGTGACCCTGGCTGCAAGCCCCATGTCTCAGACCTTCCACTACACATCCCACACCCTCCCAATCATCCTCCAATTGCAGATTCATATTTTGAGTTGCAAACCTTGTGTGCTCTGTGTTGTAAGCCACAAATGCTCCCTTATTCATCCATTTTGTGTTCCTCACTCAAGTTCTCTGTTTTTCCTCTCTCTCTCCTCGCATTTCCATATCTGAAGCAAACTTCATAAACCACTTTTCTTAACCTCCCTAGGCCTTACTGTAGCACCAGCAGAAAAGGTGCAATATTAAAAAAGGTATTAAAATAGCAGAGTGATACCTCCAGAGTGATGGGAAGTGGTGAGAAACAGAATTTTATTGAAACCAGTATTTAATGTTAATTATGTTTTCTCTTCCAGTAGTGAATAACCACTCAGTGCTGAAATTTGAAGACTTGCTCAGAAAAGGTTCCATGGGATTATTTGATTGGAATATGTCAGTGGTGCTTATGGTTACCATTCTCCTGATTTCATGCCAACAGAATGGGCAGTGATGACTTGAGAATCAGCTAAACAGTTCCCTTTCTTCCGAGCATCATAAATGGTTTCAAGAAAACACATCTGAGCATTTTCTTTCTGGGCTCTTTCATCATCAGAACTGTGATATAGTATAGCTTTATTCAGTCCTCACTGTATCACAACCATTTCCTTAAATATGAATTTATTTTTGAAGATAAAATTTTATCTTCTCTCTTCCAGGAGAATGCATTGTCCATCTGTATATTTTGGGTTTCTGTTTGTACTTTTGCCCTATCACCCCCAAATATTCAGTGTATGTTTCTTCCTTCTTCTAGCCAAGGGTATAAATTAAAATTCAATTTCATTAAAGTTGTAAGTAATCACTCTCTGGCTCTCATTAGTAATGATTCGGTGCAGGGGGATCCCGGCTGCTCCCACAACTGTAATTCAATTGGACTCATCAGCTCTTGTTCACAAATCGCTTGAGCTGCACTTTCTTCCCAAATTTATGGCATCAGCACTGTCCAGAGGTTGAATTACAGCTGCAGGTTTGATCAGGGACTGCATTATTCTGCATCTAATCCCTGCATTCTGACAGCAGTGGGGGGAGCACTGTTGTTTTACAGGAACTCTGCATTGTTCCTCTGCTTTATGTCAGGGGCTGAATTGCCTCTGGAATCAGGGAACTGTCAGCCCAAAGCTACAAGCAAACAACCAGCTCCAGATGACGTGGTGTATAAATAACAAACATGGAGACACTCAAAAGCCAGCACTCCTTCTTCTGCACTCTCCTAAATTACCGGGATGGTGATTGACCACAGCCTGTGCTCCTGCATCAGTGGATGCAATCTGAATATATTGATGCTTTCTGAATATATTGTTGGAATGTGACTCCCAGCTTTTACCCAAAATGAGGAATGCTGATATTCACTGGTGGCACAAAGTCACTTCCACATTGATTAAATATTTCAGCCAGAAGCCATGTTCATGCATTCATTCACATCCAAGCCTTTCCTCTTGAGCAGTGACCTGCAGCCCACAGCATTCCTGGCAAGAAGGGCTCTGAAATGGCAGGGAGCAGGCCCTGTGCCATTTTCCACAAAGGTGAGTGTCACTCCTCAGCTGACAGCCAGGACTTTGCCTCCTGCAAGGCAGCATGCCCCCAGAACCCCTGGTACCCAGGGTTTAATCCCAGAGGGATACAGAAGCTTTTACTCCTCCTAGAACCACCGTCCTTCAGCTGACAGAAAGGGACTGGCAGCCTTAGTTTGGAACTGATCCTCGTTAGGAGCAGAGGAAATGCCCCAGGCACATCTAACCTTGGGTCAGGCCAGGGGGAAATGATGCATTGTCTTTGGAAGCTTCTCCTGCTTTAGCATACCGGTGTCCATGTGCTCCAGCAACACAGAGCAGAGCCACAGCCAGTATCTACCACTCATTTAATTGACCTTTGCTGCTAAATCATTAATGGAAATCACTGAACACAGGGCAATAAGGTGGTTTCACCACTGTTCTAATGCTTGTGGCTTCTTCTAATTTTCTGGTGTAGTTTTGCTTGTTCTAATAGCAGAATCTGTCATCCTCTAGTTTCACACAAATCCTAGGAGGCAAATTAGAAGAGATGTGGAGCAAATTCCTGTTGACTTTAACGAGGGTTGTGGTTTTCAGAAACTGCGTTAAGAAGAAAACAAAGGTTCTTTTATTTCTTTATGCAACCTTGCCTTTTTTATATACTTTGTGGTTGGAAAGACTCTGACATGAGACAGGCTATGGGAAATGTCTGCTTTCATATAACAACTCAGAGCAGCAGCATTTGGCTGCTGGACTGCAGCTTTCAGAGAGCTGTCAGCATCACCTGTTGTGTCAGTCCCCTGTGGCTGCAGATCCCCGGGCAGGATTCTCAGTCAGCCTTCAGGTGGGTTCCAACATGTTTTCAGTGTATTTTAGTTCCTTCATTTGTCCATTTTTTTATTCCTTTTCAAACTGAAATATATTTTTTCCATTCCTAATTAACTCCCTGCCACCCTACTTGTGGTAAAACCTGATTTATTTCTCCTTCTCTGCACTGAGAGGACAGGATACTTAATCTCCTCTGGGTGGACGCTGAAACCCTGTCTGAATAAAATGCTGATCACTCATCTGGTTAGCTCCTGCCAGCTCTTCTCTGCATTCCTGCCACCTGGGTTTTGCATCATTTGCTATCGTTTCTTTAAGTGACAGAGCCTATTCCTTCTCCATTTTTGGGAGAGCAATAATTCCTAAATTAGCTTCTCATTGCATTTAAGTGTGGTGTAAGTGTTTATCTTCCGTATTAATTGTAAGACCATGACTATTCACAGGCTAAAAAGGATTGTTTGAATAAATGCTTAGAAAGGATATTAAACCAATGTCTACAATTTACTGCATTTGCTGTTCTTTTGGGACTTTTTTTTTTGTGGATAGGGAGCAGCTTTTTATACCAATGTCCACTTGGTAGCTGCAGAGGAATAAAGAAGGCTTGGGATCCTTCGTTCAGGGAGCAATGAATAAATACGTTGTAGAAACAAAGAAATATTAGCATTTTGAAAGGCTCTGTGTTTGACACTCATCTGCAAAGTAAAATATGAATTTCAGATATATGTGCATGCATGCATCCATGTTTGCAGGGGAAAACTCTTTCAGATGGCAAACATTCACTGTAAGTGCCAACATTTTTTGCACATCTTTGTGTAAAAATGGAAAGAGCAAAGACTGCCCATCTGCAGTGTGAGTGGGGAATGCTGTGGGCACTGCCTGTGTGCTCAGTGAAGGGAGCCAGGTGAAGGAGGTGAAGAATCAAGGCTTCCCTTCCTCCTGCTGAAGCCTTGAGAGGCCCATCCAGTGACATGTGTAATGACACCTTTCAGATGCACCATCCATCCCTTCTGCCTCACCTCTGCAACCAGCCCAGGCTGAGGAACCTCACTGTGGATTCAGCCAAGGGGCTCGGAGCCTGGCCCACCACCCTGTCAGTGATCTCGGGCAAATACTGGGAACTCTGTTCCATTTATTCATCCTGAAGTGGAGGTGTTAAGAAATACGAGGCTGGTAAGTGGCTGACAGGCATCTGCAAGTGTCACCTCAGCAATTCAGGTTCACAGAGAGCCTCGGAGTAGGATTGCAAAAATTGCATCATTTGTAACCTTTTCAGTACCAGCCTTTTTAAAAACAAACTGTAACCAACAGCTTTCCTTCGGACATGAAGAGAATAACTAAAGAGAACATCTGTTTTCCCTTTAGATGTGGAACTGCAATAGCAAGCCATGCATAAATTTTATTAAGGCTTGCTAATTTCTGACGAGTTTGGGGAGATACATGCTACCCGTGGAGATATTTGGCTCTGCATCACCAGATGAAAAGTCATTTTAAAAACAATGCAGAAAAAATGGACAAAGCTTGGCAGCAAATGTGTAAGGTTTTGCTCCCAGGGCTTTGGCTTTGTTTGTGCAATTTATAGATTTGTGCCCTTTTTTTTCTCCTCTTAATGTCACTCATCTTGTTTTCTGATAACTTTTTTTGACATAGATGACTAAACAAAATGCACCTAAACTGACAAAGCTACTTATTGCTGGAGCCTTTTGTACTCAAAAGCAGAGGTCCAAATGCTTTCAGGACTTAGGTGTGGTTTAAGCTGTTTCTGCAATGCCAAGTTTTTCTGTACCTCAAGAGCACTTGAGCCAGCATGAGCCTGTTCTTCCCCTTTTGCTGCAGCAAAGTGTCTCCAGATTTAGAAATCAAAACTTGGGAAAGCCCCACTCAGGTCCCATAGCCCCAGGTTCTGTGCCCTCTGAGGAAACATCTTGGAGCAGAACCTCAATTTCTGATCTTTATTCACTCTCAGAACCAAGGTTCATGATCCTGGGGGGTAATCACAGTAACTTCACAGAATCCCAGAATGGTTTGTGTTGGAAGAGACCTTAAAGACCATCAGGTTCCAACCCCCTGCCATGGACAGGGACACCTTCCACTGTCCCAGGCTCCTCCAAGCCCCATCCAACCTGGCCTGGAACACTTCCAGGGATGGGGCAGCCACAGCTTTCCTGGGCACCCTGTGCCAGGGCCTCATAAGAAAGGACTTTTTCCCAATATCCAGTCTAGGTAAGAACTGCAGGATGCTTGGCAAGACATGCCTGGAATTTCACAGATCATGCCTCGTTGCATGAAATAAGTAGCAAAGTCACAGGCTGGGTTCAAAATTTGCTTGTCTTCTCTCCATAATTAATTGTTTGTGGATTAATATGAGGTTTTGTGTTTTGAAAGTAAACTAATCCACTCACTGGCTGGTGTTTAATGAAGGAGAACAGGCTGCTGTCAAGCAGTCTGAAAATAGTGGAAAATTAACTCCATGGAAGTGTCACGACTCACATATTTTATATGTATGAGTAATGTGTCTTCTGTGGGACAGAAGATGAAAATACCACATGGAAAAGAGAAAACAGTGGCTGCCAATTAAATAAGAGAAGCCAGAGTAATTGCTTTGACATAATTTGGTGTTTTGGCTGTTTGGTGGCAGCTGGGCTGGGCCACTGCAAGAGAATCTACTGCAAGAGAACTCACAAAGAGTATGAACCAAAGGTTCTGCAGCCTCTGTATTCACAGAGGGGAAAGAAAATATATTAAAAATCAGAATACACTGAAATCATAGAGTTCCTCCCCAGGTTGGAAGGGATGTCAAGGATCATCCAGTCCAGCCTTTCTTGGCAAATGACTGGTCTAGACAAGGTGTCCCAGCACCCTATCCAGCTGAACCTTAAAAGTGTCCAATATTGGGGAATCCACTACTTCTCTAGGGAGATTATTCCAATGACAGATTGTTCTCATTGTAAAAAAATTTCCTCTTGTGTCCAATCAAAATCTCCCCAGGAATAACTTGTACCCTTTTTTCCTGTCCTTTCCATGTGACTCCTGGTAAAGAGGGAGTCTCCATCTTCTTTGTAGCCACCCTTTAAATCCTGGAACGTGGTGATAACGTCTCCCCTCAACTTTTTCTCAAGGCTGAACAAACCCCTTCTCTCAGCCCTTCATTAAAAGTGGCATTAAAAGGGACAAGGCAAATACTGAGATACAAATTCACTAATAAGTGGATTTTTTCTTGAGAAATGCCAAACTACTACGGTTTTCTTTGGCCTCACAAGTGTTAAGACTGCAAGCACTTCAAAAAATTGGGATCTCTCAGAAAGAGAATAGAACAGGGATCATAAAGTCTTGCAGATAACAACCAGCCAAGGGTTCAATACCTACAGCAAAAAACTAATACTTTAGTACCAGCAGGTTCCCATATACTTAATGATGTTGCTAGAAAATGGTTGATCTGTTTGAACTGCTCTTGTTCATTCCTGTGCAGGAGAATGTTATTCCCTTTGCCTCTCTGCACTTTTTCATTCTGCCATGGGGAGTGTGCAGAGAGAAGGCCATTGAAAAAGCCATATAAAACCTCGAGAATGCAATAAGCAGAACATGGCACTTTTAACACGACAAAACTACGAGCTTAGGTAAGGCTTGGAGTGCACATAAACTCCAGCACCTCCTCAGGCAAAGAGAGTCACAGTCTCAACAGAGAAGCAGCAAAAGGAGTTTAGATCATAAATGCTCTTCAGAACTACAAGCTTTGCTGCCTGAATGCACAATGAGCAATTCAAGTGCCCAGACATCTTCAAATCACCCAGGCTAAGCCAGGAGTGCACCTGCCCTGTGGGAGCAACAGTTCAATATTCTGGCTCAGTTTGCTCACCCAGCACGAGGTGGGTGATTTATCACTTTGGGTGATTCCATCACTGCACACCTTTCCTTGCTGTCCTGGTAATATCTTCAGTTTTGTGCCTAAACTCTGGAGTTTTGATTGCATTTGCAGCAGCTCTGGCATTGCTGCAAAGGTGCTACTACTGCAGCAGAGGCAAATCTGCCTTGTGACTTATTTGCTTCCCAGTTTCACTGAGCAAAATGCTCTTTGTGGCAGTGGTGGTGTCTGGTGGCACTCAGGGAAACAGCAGCCATGTCCCAGGTGTGGGCAAACAGATTTTAGTACAGGATCCATCAGCTGTACCCTCAGCTCAAGTGGCAGCAGCTCCTTCTCACTGGGCTGCCTGCTGTCACTCCCAGCTGCAGTCAGATCTTCATGCACAAGCAGCTCACTGCTTTCTCCAGCTGCCAGACACCTTTCCAGCTTTCATCTGCAGATGTTCTCAGGGCCAGAGCTCCAAAAGTTTATTCCCCAGCCTTTCCCCCGAGAGCCCCCCATCTTTCTGCTCATAATTCATTTGCTTTGTAGCCTAGGGGGGAAACTGAAATACTGTTTTCCTAATTGGCCCTTTCTTTCTATCCTCCAGTTTCTGTTCTCTTCCATCATTTAGTCTTTTCCCTTTCTCTATGGGAGATTAAAGAAGAAGGAATAGAAGCAGCTGCACAATCAGCAGAAATCAAACAGGTGTTATAGGAAGAAACAGAAATGGGAAAAACAGAGTAGAAATAGAGAAAAAAAAAGTTAAAAAAGGGAAACTGAGAAAGTAAAATAATAGAAAGATGAAGCGATTGATATTACTTTATTTTATTTTTGTATCAATATAAATTGTTTTAATTTCAGTCTAAGCCCAAAGAAGGGAAATGAACCAGAAATCCTGAAGCATGGAGCTGGACAGCTGGACTGTCACCTGTGGCTGTGAGCCCTGCCCAGCCCTGGGCACGGCACCAGCCCAGCTGCTGCAGGAGCAAACAGAATTCTGCTTTGTGCTGCTCCAGAGCAGCTTCCCAGTGATTCCATGGGCAACCACAGTGCTGCGGGAGACGGAGGGAGGGAGGACTGGACCTTTTCCTTCTGACAATTAGATGGGAGCTGTTGAAAGCTGCTTTCATTGATGAATGCATGGAGAACTAAGGACGTCTGGCAACTGATTCATTTGATTAATTTATCGTATACCACAATTTCCCTCTCCCAAATGAAGCAGGTCTGTCACTGGAGTGGGACTTCGCAGTTACTCTCTGACAAAACCCTCAGCACCTCAGAAGTCTGAAGAGGACCTCAAGTAAGGCACAGACAAAGCCAGTGGAGCAGGAGAAACCGAGCTAATCAGAAAACGCCAGTCTGGGCACTCCACAGTTCCACAGGGTCTGATTTCCAGGCAGTTTAACATCTGTGGATTCCAGCGGGAGTCCTGAGTGCTCAGCTGTTGCGACAAGCAGAGCACGGGGGTTCGGGGTTGGGGTGTTTGTCTCCATCCCAGCGGTGTGGCTGGGCTCTGGCAGGGCAATCATGACATCCAGCGGGAAACTCCTGAACTACAGCAGCATCTGATGGGAGCCAGGAGCCGCTCCTGAGTCTCAAACAACAATCAAAGACCATGGAAGGGAAACTGTTCACGAAAGCTTCTCTAGTGAATGGCTCAGGAGTTAAGAGTTTAGTGCTGGTCTCCTGAAATCTCCAATACCCAAATGTGTTTTGAAATGTCTCTTCTTGCCAGGGAGAAAAACACTTGCTCTTTGGGGAAGAGATGACAACAGCATCTCAGTGGGATTAATCTTCACACAGGATTCTCACTTCCATGAAAGGTTTTCTTTAATTCTTTTTGTTTTATATCTGTTACTCCCTGACCTTTTAGGATGTCTCAATTCCTACAAGGAGGCTGGAGAGTAATTTTTTACAGGGTGGTGACATGACAAGGGGGAATGGCCTTAAGCTGAAGAGAGGTAGAGTTAAATTGAATATTGGGAAGAAATTGTTCCCTGTGAGTATGAGGAGGCCCTGGCACAGGGTGCCCAGAGAAGCTGTGGCTGTCCCATCCCTGGAAGTGTCCCAGGCCAGGTTGGACACTGGGCTTGGAGCAACCTGGGATAGTGGGAGGTGTCCCTGCACAGACAGAAGTAAAGCAGAAACAACAGATAATCTCATAGAGCTGAGGACATGTGCCTGTCTTTTATGATTTCATTCTGCAGCCAGAAGGTCTGGGATCCCAGCCGCCATTCGGGGATCACACACCAGCTGCTTCCCAAAATGTTTTTTTCCTCCAGTACCTAATCACGAGACCGAGGGGGATTTCTTTAAGCATGTACTTTGATACTTTAATCCCCACCTTGCCATCAGCCCGGCACTGGATTGCTCCGGCGTGTTTGCAAGGAATTACACCCGATGTCCTCAGGGACTGAAGTGTCCCCGTCCCACAGGAGCAGGTTCACCCTGAGAGTTGGATGTCAGAGGAGAGGCTGGATCCACCTGGGATCAGCTCCTGGGGGCAGCCAGGTGGAGTTTAATCTGGCTGAGTCAGGATTTACGGATGCTGCAGTGCTACGGACGTGTGCTCCCCGATGACGTCAGCGATTACACGACTCTTTACTGCATGAGCTGGCTCTGGTGAGAACAAACTCCACTGGGTTCTGACCCACACGTTACAAACACCGCCCCCGGTACCGCCGGCTCGGGACCCCAAGAGCCCGCCCAGGCCCCGCCGTCGCGGCTCCCCTGACGTCATCCCAGACGCGCCGTGACGTCACGCCAACAACACGGGGCACGGCGTGACGCCACGCCCCGGGCGGTGTTCCCGCCTTCTCCTTCCGCCTCTCAGGCCCCGCCCCGGCAGCGCGGCCACGCCCTCTCGCTGCTGATTGGTGCTCGCGCCCCTGTC
>VXBI01008831.1:592072-628578 GCA_013397375.1 Toxostoma redivivum
CCCCCCCCCCCTGCCACGGCCCGCGGAGCCGCGTCGCCCGCCTGGCCCCGCCCCGCGTGCCGGCTCCTCCAATTGGAGAACGGATGCGTTGACCGACAGCGCTTCCGCCCAATGAGAGCGGCGCGGGGTCCTCCCCGCGCGGGCGGCGGTGCTCCCTGTGTGAGGGGCCGGGGCCGCGTGTCACNGCGCGGCGGCGCAGCCGGGAGATCGACGCGATGCTGGCCCGGGAGCGGCGCGCCGTGCGCCGCCTCGTCAAGATCCTGCTGCTGGGCGCCGGCGAGAGCGGCAAGTCCACCTTCCTGAAGCAGATGCGGATCATCCACGGCCGCGAGTTCGACCAGAAGGCGCTGCTGGAGTTCCGGGCCACCATCTACGAGAACATCCTCAAGGTGAGGGGCGGCGGAGGGGGGGATGGAGGCCGGCGCCGGCACATCCCACAGCGCCGGGAGTTTGGGCCGTGCCCGGAGTCGCCGTCGGAAAAGGATGTGAGAGCTCGGCCGGGGCGGCGGCTGCGCCCCCCGCCTGCCCCGCCGCGGCTCTCGGTGTTCGCCCCTCTCGGAAAGGGGTCTCGGTGCAGGTGTTTGCGAGGGCGGGGACCTTTGTGCTGCGGGGGGCCCGGGGAATGCGGGTTCCGGCATTACCCGGCTGAAGGCTTGCGGGAATAGGGCTCAAAGGAAATTTTCCTGCAAAGAGGATTGAGAAAAGCTTTGTGGAAACGCAGAGGAAAGAGGATATAGGTGTGGCCTGCCTTCTGGAAAAAACATTATGAGAGCATCCTCGAAGTCGGAATTGGAGAAACTTCAAGATTTGAAGAAATGAGGAGGAATCTCTCTGCTTTTGCAAAGTATCCCCAGTCTGTGCACCTCGAGATGGGACAAGAAAGAGGCCCTCGTACAGATGTTATGGCTGCGAGTGATTGTTACTTGGTGCATCTTTAGAAATGAGGAGAGTGTAGGCCCACAGAGTTGGGCAGTGTGGGGTCTTATCAAACCTGGAGCTGAAATGGAAATAACTTTAGTTTGGTGCCTTTGCAGGAAAGTTTTAGTTCTGTGTGTGTGCGGGTTTTATAGTGCTGGCAGTGTGTGTGTCTATTGACTGGAGACTATGAAAGCTTCTGGTAGAGCCCCTGGTCTACAGACCAGTATTTCTCTAACTAGGGAAAACCAACCTTGAGAAATACTGTCCCTTCCAGGGATACAAGCGTTGATGCCCTGTGCAGGTAGAAGTGCTCACATTCAGAAAATACCTGAAGATACATAAAAAGCTCACTCAGGAGTGTTTCTCTTCAGCTTCATAATCTTTCCCTAAAAGAAATGCTGCTTTCCTGCCTATATTTTTCTGTAGGACCATCTCCATTCTTTTGTGGGCATGGATTTGTGAAGCTCTGTGAGATTTCATAGAAAGTTAAACGAAAGGGAACCATGCAAGTTAAAGATAACGAGCTACTTCTGAGTTTCCAGATTTGTGTTTAAATAGAAGCTTTATGTGCACTTAATAAGTGCACGCATACAATGACTCTTATTTTTAAGAATGCTGCTATTCCATAAAGGGCTTTCACTTCTGTTAATGATCAGGAAAATGGTTGTCTAATTTTCTTTTCCTTTTTTTTTTGTCCATTTTCAGGCTGGAGCCCACTAACTGCAAGAAAGTTGAAATTCAGAAGCTTTTCTCTGTAGTTTTGTGAGCAAAGAAGGTGTTATGATTTTTTAAATCTATATGCCTAGAAATAAGGAGTCTTATTTTAGCTCTTAATGCATATTGTGGTCCTGTCAGTGATTTAATTTTTTTTACCGCTACTAATTTGAAGTAGTAGCAGAAGCTTTTAGGGAAACAGTTTGTGAAAATGGAAAAAATCTGAGACTCCTTCCTCTTTAAGTTGTCTAAGCAGTAGCAGTTATGGTAAAATGATGTAATATTTTATGTATGCAGAAGGTGTAGTGCTTTCAGCAGTAGAACGTGGTGTGCTTTGGAAAAGAAAGTGTCTCCTTCTTGGAGTAGGGGAGGCAGAGTCACACACTTGAAACACTTGTTTGCTGGATAGATTTGCAGTATTCAAAGTAGAATCCTGGTCCTCAACATAGCAGTCAGGTTTTGTGGTAGTTAACAGCTCTTCTTGGACTATGTCACTTGAACCTTTTAAACTCTTCTAATCCTGAAAATAAAATTTGGAAGTAGCTTTAAAGTGTGTTAATATGGTTCAGCAGATTGATTACCCTTTTGGCCTTGCAGGTGGTGATTTAGGAGTGTTAAGGTTAGGTTAGGGTTCTCCTTTAGTTATGTATCAGACTCTTCCTTCCCTTGCTTCTCCAGATAATACAGGTGGCTCTTGCATGCAAGAATACAACTTATACTCCCCCCAGAAGTTTTTGGGGAATGGCTTGGGAATAGTCACTATGGAAAAAGTAGGCAGGAGGAAAAGCAAACAAAGAGAGCTAGAAGAGTTTTCTGGTGGAAGGGCAGTAGATGTTTTGTTTGCATTTTTGCTCATCAGTGAGAAACCTGATAACACCTTGATATTCTGCCATAATCATCAGGAAGAAATCAAATACCAAGACAGAATAATGGCCTTCAAAACAGAGTGATTGTCAGTCCTTTTATTTTAGGTAATTGTGTAATACTCTCTTGCATTAAACTTTGTTCTGTGAATAAACATCCAGTGTTTAAAGTAAACTTATTTAGCTTCTTTGACAATGTAAATTGTTAAGTGCACGTGATTGCTGCTTTTTCTATAACAGTGTTTAGACTACAGGTTCTTTTCACTTTTTCAGGAAGTTCTGTGATCTCCCACTAAGACTTAATGAAGCCAAGATCACCATGTGTTTAACCGACAGTAAAAGATCTCAGATGAGTTTTTAGTACTATATGTGAACAATGTGAAGTGGAAGTGATCCTATCAAATAGCATTTAAATCTGTGTGACACTGTCAAGTACAGCTGCAGCAACCTTAGCCCATTTTTCCACACAGTCCTCAGCGTGGTCAGACAATGATCCTGCTAAGTTTCTGCAACACTCAGATCTGAGTTAGAAATGCAGTGTAAATCTCCGGGATTAAATGGTCAATTTTCATTTTCCAGCCATGACTAAACTTCTGTCTGAAGAAGGAGCATTCCTACTCTTGTAACAGTGCTGGATATTTCTGAAATGCTTATTGCAGTAGTGTTTAGGCAACTGTACAGCTTCTGGAGAATGAAGAAACTGCTTCAGAGAACACAATGTGAAACTTCTTTGAAAATAATAGCGCTAAGTATTAATTGCCATTAGTGTCAGCTTCCACTTTGAGTTTTCACCTTCTTGCTTTTCTGATATCTTCTTAATGCTGAGTTCTTTGCTTACCCTGTTCTCTCTGGTTCTCATGTCCCATTTTGGGGAAACCCTAGTCAGAAACAAAATGCTGAAGCAAAATTAACTTATGATACAGAATTTACTTTTCCATTTAGTACAGGTGATGGTTCAGGGCCTTGCTAGCTTTTTCTAGCATTTGTGGGATGGTATTCAAATACAAGAGTTTTGCTTTGGTTTAAGATAAATAGTCATCGGTTAACTCGGGTTTTGCTTGTTAATCGAGGCTAAGTTTCAAAGTAACTTTTTGGAACTTTTTGATGATTGAAGTGAAAAGCAGTAGTGTTAATGTTCTGGTATGAGTACATAGGCTTCAGGACTTCAGCACACCCACCTGGAAAAAGAAAGTGTACAGGACAGGGCTGTCTGACTGCTGAGGCCTGAATTTTAAGGTGACTCCTGGCTATGCAGAGAAACTTGGAAAACTTTCATGTACCTCATGTCTCAAATCTAAGCAATGTGTGGTGGTATTACAGAGTATTTTGATGCTTTTCAACTGTAGCTACTGGAATCTTTTGATTCCTTCCATCCAAAACAGATGGGTTGGCCTTGCTATTCTATTTGCTTCCTTTGATAAAAGTTAAAGAGCTCAGACACTCAACGAGTCACAACTGTGATGTTCCTTGTCTAAATGTTTTTTTGTTTCAAGTATGTGAATATCATGCTGCTTAAAAAGACCTCAGTTTAGTTGCATAAGAAAATAATTACAGCAATCTACAAGTGCCAGAGTGGTACTTGCAGCAGCTTGTTGAGGAGATTTTGATCTGAAGAGAGAAAAAGTTCAGCTTTTAGAAGCCTGAAGTATAATCTGTTGAGCTCTTTTGGTAATGTTACTTTTCCTGTTGAGAACGGAAAGACCAGCTCAAAGTTTCAGTTTATCCATGAGTGTTCTCTTGTTGTTTGTGGCCTGAAATGTAATGATTGACTGAGAAATTGAAAAGCCTGGAATTGCAGAGGGAAGGACTAGAGAGGAAATTATGTGTAATTTCATTTGTGAGCTCTGAGTGGGGAAAAAAACAAGGAAAGATTCTGAACATGTAAAATCTTTGAGGAGCAGTCCTTTGGGACTTTTGAGTGCAGCTGCAATCCACGAGGGGATACCTGAGAGCATTTCTCCTTGATAGCAGGAATATGAGTGGCAGTAAAGCAAAATAAGTGGCTTGTGCTGAAGGCAGCTTTAAGAATTTTAGACTTCTGCAATTAATACCAAACCTGGACTGTTGCTGGGACTCTGTGTACCTTGTATGTACCTAAATTCTATTTATGGTGGCTGAAGTAAGTTGGTTGTACCTCCTGTCATCAACAAACAAACCAAGAAAACTTTCAAGTTGCAACTTTCAAGTTTCAACCAAGTACAGATACAAACCCTGGGATGTGGAAACAGATTATTCCTCAGTTTGTTTGGGGGCTACGCTTGCAAATGACCAAGTTACTACTCATTTATAATGTAAGCATATTTCTTCCAGTGCCTACAAGCCCAGGGGGAGTACATAAGGTAAACCTCAGTTACTCTTTAAATTGTCTCGACTCCTCGCTTCCCTGTGTTTACATACAAATAAGTTTGGAAACCCATTAGGAGGTGATGATGGTCGCACTCCCATCTGTTGCTTCAGAGCTGGGATCCAGCTGTTTGGGTAGTTGGTCTCAGGACAGTGTCAATCTCCTTTCTGCTGGAACAGCTTCTTTTCAGAGGAATGACAAGGAGAGTATAGGAACTGTGATTAATTAGAATATTTTCCTTTAAATTTGATATAGAAGTGCTAGTTCTGTACTAGAACAGTTTTTAAATTCTGATTGTCTTTGCTCTAAGCTTACTTTATTAAGAAAAACAATATTCACTGGTTTATGTAGAAGAGACAAAAAACCCTGATGAGTCTTGTTGATCTTGTGGTTCCAGGTTCATTTCATCAATAGGTCTCTGACTTCCAGTTGATGTATTTTCTATGTTTTAAATGTAAATTCCATCAACCCTGGTGGTCCCTTTGCATTTGGGGTGTCTCTTGGTTGGGCTGGGAGGCAGCAATCTCTTCATCATGGCAGATACTGGAAGAGGAGTAATGGTCAGTAGTAAATTATAAATATTCATAGTTGTTCCAAAATGGAGCTCACAATGCTCTTGTGATGTAGTCATTAGTATTGCAGAACATGACTTAGTCCCTGGAGACTGCAGGCACATACTTTGATGTCTTCCAGACAAAAGTTTAGTCACTGGAGTGACTAAATTTGGGAGCTTACATTATATTCATTTGGTTAACTATACATGTAGTTTTATAATTAACTTGGAAACAGTATTGGCAAAAAAAAAGCAAATTGTCGTCTTAAAAATGTTTACAGGAAAACTTCGTAGCAAGCTCTAGTTTACATTGTCTGAAAAAGTAAGTTCAATGCAAATTCCAACAAGGAAAAAGCTGAATGGAACTGGAGGCTGCAAAGTTTCCAAATGAGTTTCCACCACTTGCCTGGGATTTTTCAGCCTAGTGAAGGTCAGGTGCTGGTCCCATCCTGGCACTGAAATCATTGTCTGAGCACGTGTGCTGGGTACTGACTGAATCAGGGATGTGTTTGGAACTGTAGATGCTGTGTCTCCTGTATTGAAAGCAGGAACTAGCTGTGAACTGATATTGGTGGGATGGTCTCAGGGCAAGGAGAAAGCTGCTAATACAAGTCTGAAAGCATTAACTGGGAGCTTTTTGTGAGGTCCTGCACCACTCGTCATGTCTGAGGTCATCATCTCTCTACCCTGTGCCGAGTTACAAGTAAAGTTTGCAGTGAGTATTTTCCTTCTGCTGCATTTATCGTCATTTTGCTGAGTTCAGTCAAAAACAAGGACTCTTTTCAGAGTTTCCAGACAAGCAGACATCACTGCTGCTCCCAATCCAGAGACTCGGTTGCTAATCCAAATGTTTTTTAATATTTGTGTTCCTGTGGACTAGGTAAATGACACTTCCCCTTTGTTTCCATTTTTTATTTGTATGTTGGGCTGGAAGGTAGGTCATCTTTGCTGTTTACCCTGCTCTCACCTGGGTGGTACTGGAATATGTGAGTGGTGAAAGGACAGGCAAAACTGGGGAGCCTTTGCGTTGTCTGACTGGGCCAACTGGTGCTGCTCCCACCACTACCCTTGTGTCTCACCTCACAGCAAACTAAATAGCCACTGGAAATCTCTTTATGACTGGCCAGGTTTTAGTGATGTTTGCTTGCTAGATTGTGGGCTCAGGCAAATGACAAACCTATCAAACAGAAAAGAGTGGAACTCCACTGCCAGGAAAAATGCCTCTTTGGATGGTACCTTGTTCTTTGACTGTTCTGTAACGTGAAACCTTATCCTGAATGACTTTGGGTTCTCTACTGCTGCTTGGCTGTAATGCTCCAAGGGCACAGATGAAAGAAAAACTCTGTTAATGCTTTTATGATAGTGTGCTGTAAAAATCTGATTGTCTTGGTATCACTCTGTTTGTAGTAGGTCACCTTCTCTGCAGTGTTCCAGACAGCAATTTACAAACAGTGCATATGATTATATTTGCTAACACTGACAACTTTATTTTTAAAAACTGTGCAGCTGTACCTGTGTTCCTATGGCTGCATCACCTTGTACTGGTCCTCTGGCTCCAAGGAATATCTGCTGGCTGAGGTGGGAGCAATCCTGTTGGCAACAGCTCAGATTCATATTGGTCTCTGTGAGATGAGATCCCCAGATTTTGCCAGTTCCTTGTCAACAACAATGAGGAAAAACACACAGTAGGAAACACGTTGGAATCTCCCTGTGCCTGTGGTGTTCCTGTTGGTTTGCAGCTGTAGGAGAAGACAGCAGTGCCTGTTAGCTGTGACCTGGAATCCCCCAGGGAGTGCTCAGCAGTGATCAGCACTTCTCTCAGGACAATAAGGCCCATAACTGATATGTAGATACTGGAGATTTTGGGCATTGCTGTGAGTTTAAACTGTATTTGTGGTACAAGTGTAAAGAGTAGCTGCTGTAGTATTTCATGTGTAACAGTTACTCTGTTGCCTCTGATCTCATACCCAGTAGTAGTTCCCTAAAATTATTTTGAGAAAATGTGCTGTAGAAGACTCTTATATTTGTATACAAACTCTGAGCAGGTTTGCAACACTGAATCAGATTTTTTGATCACTTGACTGTTGGTGTGTGCATGGAAGAACCTGGCCTTGCCTATGACCAAGTGGTCCCCAAATCTATTTTGCCAATTTTACATTTGGTGCTTAACTGAGAGGTGTTCACTTGGCCTCTGAGTTAGTCCATCTGCTGAAAGGTGTGAGGTTTTAGGGATAATGAATCCTTCAAGTACTGGAGCATATGAATAATTTAAAAAGTGAGTGTTGTGTTTTATGTAGCAGTGTAACTACACGTGTAAGATGTGTTTAAATTATGCTGCTCTTTAAATACTGCAATACTCTTGTCCTGTATTGGCAAACATCTCTGGCTTCAAGTGACATTAGCTCATGATAACCTTCCTAATAATTCCCAAAAATGCATTTAATCATTATTTTAAAATACAAGAGAACCTGGATTTTTTTTTTCAAAGCTAGGATGCTTTCAAAAGTAAAAGAGAAAAAATGTATTTGAGCCAGTCCTAGTAATGAGCGTTTGTGTAAATGCTCATAAAACCTTCCTGCTGGTGCGTAGCAAACGTGCTCCAAACAGCTGTGCTGTGTCAGGCTGAGGAGCTTGGCCTTTGTCTGTGACATGAAAAAACAACCCACAACCAAAATGGGCTACAAGCACAAGGCAATGTGATCCTTTGGTGTGCTCTTCCCGTTATTGGCAGCCTTTGGTTTCGGAAACTTCTTGAGCCAGGATTTGCATCTGGAATGTAATCGAATAGTCCTCTCTGGACTTTGCTTCCATCTATTCTTCTTCATGGCGTTTGGAGTCCATTTATGCTTTTGGCCAACATCCTGTGTAAATGCATTTGGCTGGCTGGGGGTGTGTAGGTTTTGAGTTTGAACTGTTTGATAACTCGTGTTTGTCTAGCAAGGGGAAGGAGAAAAACAGTCTTTGTCTATTCCATTTCTGCAAGTGGTTTGTAATTTCTGTACATTTCTTGTGTGTTATGCCTTCGTTGTCTTTTTTTTTTCAAGTCTGTGGATTTCTAGACTTAGCATTTTCTTCTTATAAGATTCAGTGCTTCATGAGGTAGATGTCATCGCATTCATGTTACACCTTTTTCTTCTTCTACCCTGATTCCATTCAGGTTTGTGCATGCCAGGGATTTATGCAGTGACTTGAATATATTAAAAATTATTAAGAAAGAAATGGAACAGAGAATTTTCTATTTTTTTTCCTCACTGACGCTTCCATTATGCTGCTGGTTTTCTATTTTCTAATGCTTGACACTATCCTTATCTGTGAATTGTAATTCTTTCCATCTGTGCTTATTCTGGGTCCTGCTTTAACTGCAGCACAAAAGCTTTAAATCAGTTGAAGTGTTCAGAAGTTTATTTCCCATGTAAAGTTGTTGCTTCATTTTTTTCCATAGTCCAAATTTGAAAACAGAATGGTAATTGATGGTTTTTAGCATTGCAAATGGAAGAGTGAATTGACATTTTTTACAGTAGCAGAAAATCAGAAAAGCTGTCAGGAAAGGGTAGGAAAAGTGTCTTGCTTGTATTTCCAGTAAGAGGAAACCTTTCCTATGGTAACTTGCTCTGTAGATTAATGAGGCAGGGATTATCTAATGCTCAGTGAGATTGCAAAATACAGTGTTACCAGTAAGTCTGAGATGCAAGAATAGCTGTACATAGGATCTAAATTTAGTGATTCCTCTGCTTCTCCTCATTTTTCTGACATCTGTTTGTAGCACTTATGGAACTGTTTTGTGGAGATAGAGAAATATTAAGTTTAGATTTGCTTTACTGGGGGTTCTGCTGAGTCACACTTTTAACTGCTAAGAGTTGGGAGGAAGAAGCATTGGTTGTTCTCATTATGTAAAGCTTTAGTTCCTGATGTGTTTTAGAGATGCATCTTGAAGCAGATATGCTCTAAAAATCTTGAGAGGTGCTGTGGGTGTGCATAGGACTTTCTTGCTAGCCTCTATGCTATTTTTTTATTTTCCTCATGTAGTGTGTGTCTGGCAGTGCTGGTGTCATACTACTGAATCGTTGTCCCAGGTCGGGCTCTACATGTGACTTGGTGGCAACATCTCTGTCTCTGGAACGGTCAGAGAAGGTGCTGATGCCACGTGCTCCCCATGGGTGACCTTACAGTGGTTAATCTATTCCCACAGAGTCTGTGGGACCTAAGTTTAGTTCCCTCTCCTGCCTCAGGGAGGGTCAAACCTGCATTTCCATTGAGCAGCAGCCAGCAGATAAGTGACTATTCCAGGAATGGAGCAGTCTCTCTGCCCTTGATTGAAAATGTTCTGTGGTTTTCTCCACACAAATAATGAAACTTTCCCTAACAACAAACAGCCTCTTGAGAGCCTCTGTGTCTCCAGTGGGAGCAGGGAAATTCAGGACAGCAGTGTGGGGAAATGCACTTGGACTGAGCTCCCAGTGCACTTTTATCCAAGCAGGAATTGTGCAGACCTGCAGCCATTCCTGTGAGATGCTGTGGCTGTGGGGTGGAGAAGGGTTAATCCAGCCCCAGGGCTGGAGCTGAGCAGCCAGGGGAGATCTTGCAGGGCCCAGGCAGTTCAGAGACAGAGCCTTATAAGTGGGTTTTTCATGCTTCTGTTTGTTAGTGCCGTTCAAATAACCATTGAAAGACTTCTGTTAATAAAGGGATAAACTCTGCAACTAGGAATGAGAGTTGGCTTTTGGTCTGTATGACAAAGTTATTAAATAGTTATGTCTGGAATTTAAAGCAGCAGTTAGTAAATATATTTGATTTTAGTCTTTTCATGGTATTGTGGAGATACAGTCTCTACTTTATGTGAAGAAGTAACAATCAGTGGAGAATCATAAATATTTACATTTTTGGGAAGCTGCTCTTCAGGAGCACTGTTGGATAGTGACAACCACGATGCTTGGCTTTGAGTTCCTATTCTGTGACACTCCACTAAGTTGCTTCTCACTTTCCTCTCTAATCTTGGTTGCTATTGGGAAGTTACTGCTCTTGTTGTGTGGTGCTGCTGCTAAAGGACTGGAGAGCAGAAAGGTTCAAGTGTTAATAAAACATACATGCAATCTTGATAGCTTAAAGTATGCAAACAAAAAAAGAGATCAGTCCAGTAATATGGAGGCTCATGTGAGTAGCTGAATTCACTTTTGGAGATTTTTTTATTTTATTTATTTTCATATCTCTAGAACTGAATATCAACATAATGAGAAAAATAATCCAGTATAACCCACAGATTTTACTTGTGAACTCGATGATACTTGAGATGCTGAGTCACCATTAGCAGATCTATCCATTATTAAAATGGGGCTCATTATTGAGAAATAAATATTGACCATTGGAATCTATTTACTGCAGGTAAAGTTAGAGTCAAGACTGAAGTTTCAAATTTCTTTAACCTCATGTGTTTGGCTTGTTGCCATGAGTATGAAATTAGGTTTCCATAAAAGCTGCAAAACGTGAAAAGAATCAGCTGAGTAATCCTGAATTGAATTGGAGAACTAGATCGCTTTGCTTCCAGATTTCTTTTCCAGTATTAATAGTAGGAAAACCTACCTGTCACACATTGCTTAGCAAATGTGTGGCAAGTTCAAAAAGTAAGCTGATTCAGAGGGAAAACTGGATCTGCTTTCCTGAGCCTGGTAGCTTGGAATCTATGCATGTCTTCAGTCCTGTAATGCTCTTCTGATCTCCCTAATGCTTGAGAAAGCTGGGATGTCCTTTTTGGTGTCAGAAACCCAAATGCAAAGAAAAAGATGGAAGAATATGGTTTCAGGCATGGTGTTACTTTTAAAACTACAGCTATGATGATCACACATTAGTTCCCAGACACTTTCCTTAATTCCCAGACACTTTTCATACTCTCACTGATGTTTACTTTCATTATCTGTTGGTAGCACTGCTTGTTGCCATTAGCAGTTGCCACTAATAGTTTTTCCACCTGGGGAAATATTTTGTGGCTAAGTTGCTTACAGTAGCAGGCTCTATCTTATTTCTGTTGGAGATGTTGCAATAAACAATGTTTATGATTCTCTCCTGAGTTCAGTCCCACCAGAACAGTGTCAAAAAATAATCTTCAACTACCTTCAAATCCTTATTCTTTTACACTTTAATCTTTTTATCACTGACTTTCTTATCTGAATCATTCTTTAGGGCTGCAGGGTTCTGGTTGACGCACGGGACAAACTGGGGATCCCTTGGCAATACACAGAAAATGAGAAGCATGGAATGTTTCTGATGGCCTTTGAAAACAAAGCTGGAATGCCCATCGAGCCTGCCACCTTCCAGCTCTATGTCCCTGCTCTGGGTGCACTCTGGAGGGATTCGGGCATCAAGGAAGCCTTCAGCCGCCGGAGCGAGTATCAGCTGGTGAGTACGGCCGTCTGCACGGTGGGAGGAGAAAAGTGCTGCTCTATAAATCTCTCTTCAGCTGAAAGACAGCTTGCTACGTGCAGGATGGAGCCACCCTGTTAGCTGTTTGTAGGAGTGCTGTAAATCTGAGCACTCCAGCAGCAGAAACAAGTGGTAATTGGAGCCAAACTTGAAAAACTACATGGCAGTAAGAGGGAGTGGAAAAGTGCACATGACTGGATAAACTGGAAGAGCAAGAGGAACCAAAAAAGGCAGGAATTGGTTGAACTAAAAATATTTTAGCAGCTCAGTAGGTCTGTTCATAGTAGGTCACTGATGAAGGCACACTTAATTTGTAACTTTCCAGTCCTGCCGGCTTGCACTGTATTGATACTGGCAAACTCTTCCTGCATGCAGCTCTTTTGAAGTAAATGCAACACCCATTCCTGCTGCTGCTCCCTGACTGTTTCTTTTCATCCTGACGTCTGCAAGTGAAACTTGGATAAGCAACTGAAAGATGACAGTGAGCGTAATGTGCTCTCTTCCCTGCTTTCTTGTTAGGTCTTCATGCTCTTGTGCCAAAATAGCTGCACTTCTGGTATGGGATATGTTTCTGACAGCTGTTCATAATCCACTCCTTTTTCTTCATATGCACAAAATGGAGAGGATTTCTTTTCCTTCTCTTTTCCTTCCCCATTCTGTGGAGCAAGGTACTGATCCAGACAGCCTGGTACCACAATTGGTATGTTATTGTTTAATTAGAGGGGTTAAAGGACAGAAACATGGCTTTGCATAGTCTCCTTTAGATTCTTTTACAAAGGAAGTTGGTATAGTTGGTAGAGAAATTGAATAGTGAAGTTCTGATTGTTCCCTCGTGCTGCTTCTCTGTGTGGGTTCTCTAGTGTCTGGTACTGTAGTTAAACTCATGCTGCAGCCCTTAGGTAGTCATCTGTCTCCACTAATAAGATGCCTCTTTGAGTCTTGTTGTTTCATATCTTTGAAATCTGTCTCTGAAGTATCAGGAGACTGCCAAATAGGTAAAGAAAAAATGAAATGGCAAAGTAAAGCTGTCACAGGATGATTGGATAACTCTTACTTCCTTAGGCTAAAAATGAAACAATTTCCATGTTAGAGCACTGGGGGTGGGGGAAAGGATGTGCAGGGGGAGGGAGGATGTATTAATTGCTCTATTATTCTTAGCATCTGTAGACTTTGCTTTGCTGTTCTAAGCACTGTTCAAATGTGGAATGGTTCATGCCATGGGGAACTTGAATTTGCTATGAAACAACTGCTAAGAGAATCCAGTATAGTAAGCAATAGTTGCATCAGCAGCCTGTTAAGATTGTCTGTTTGTTTTTTCCCTGGGAAATGCTATGGTCAAGCATGGATTTTGTTTGTAGAGGGAGATTCAGATGGGGATCATGTAGGAGGTTTATTCCTGTACTGGTTAGCAATAAAGTAGTATCAAACTGGGGGGAAAAAAAGTCCCATTTGTTGAATAAATAGCGTTCCAAAAGTAGTAGGCCTACCTCTGCATTCCCTGGCTTAGAGGATTAAACAGGAAATACCAAAAAAATAAAAAGCCCCACAGAAACAAAGCAGAGAGGCATGCAAGTTGATCATTTGATACACTGTCATCTCCAGCATCCTGCTGCAGTTCCACGGTGCATTCTTTTGGATGCCATTGGTGTAACCTGTGTAATGTTACTGGGGCACCTGGAACTGCTGCAGGCACCAGGGCTCGTACCCTGTCAATGCTGCAGCCACACGTGTCACAAAAACGCTGTAACTCCATCCCAGTCCTGCACCTGTGGCACTGACAATATGAAAATCTGGGTGCTCTTATATTATTGTACATGCTGCATCACCAGGGGATTAGGAAGTGCCTCACTTGTAACTAAAAAAAAGCACTTGGCTGTGTAAAAGGTTTTTAAATGTAGTGCATTGATCTCAAGGATACAAATGCTGCTTTTGGATTAAACAAATTATTAACACCTTAATGCTTTGAACAAGTTTTCATATCTTGCTTCTAAGTTCAGCAGAAGTCTGATTCCCTGAGTATATGAGAATAAGCAACTGTACAATTCCTTTAAAAAATTTTTAAACTACATAATGTTTTAAAGAAAGAGGTGGTTTAAGGAGATGCCTAATTTGTAATTGCATATGATACGTATAAACCCATACCTTCATTTAGTTTAAACCCTTGCTGGATATAGACTTGTGTAAATAAATAGAAGCCAGATATAGTGGACTCTGAGAAAATAAATCTTTTCTGAACTGATTTTAACTCAGGCTAAAGAAAACCTCTGCATCAGCACTCTCTTTCTTCCCTAGTATAAGCGAGCTATTAAATGGAATATGCTTGGTTTAAACTGAATTTATTATCTTTAAAATAGTTCTTAAATCATCACCAAAATTTTGCAGCATGTGATCTTTCTGAATGTGCATTGACACTGTTTGAAAAAACAACCCCACTCAGCACTGGCGTTTTCTTGACCCTCGTCTTGCAGTCAGCTGAACACCAGCGCTTTTTAAAATTATTGTTATTATTTTGGCTTCAAAGATGTAGGATTATTGGTCTGCTCTTGAATGCTCTGTTTCTCCAGAAAGTTGTGTAACACTTAAAAAGGAAGACACATTGGTTGGTTGACTAGAGCCGAAAATTGCAGTGTGCAGGTGCCTTCCTATGGTGTGCAATGCCCAGCTCGGTGACTGACTCAGCAGTAACAAACTTGCTGGAAGAAAACGGCTCTGACCATAACCCTGTGCAATCTAAAAGCTGCTTCTCTGGCACCACAGAAGCTGCCTCTGGGCATTTGAGTGTTTTCTGCTTCATACTCAGTGCCTACAAGTGCTGGTTGTAAATCCCTGTCTGGATCTTTGAGCGTTTCAGAAGTGAGTGGGTGGATTCTACAATAGCAGGCTGCTTTTTTTTTTTTTTTTTTTGCTTTTGTCTTTCCAGCCTTTCTTGAAGCAGACAAACCAATTTTGCTTTCTTTTGACAAACATCAGCCTCTCGCTCTTCCCCTGCCCCATCCAGTCCCCACCGACCCAAGTTCCTCTGTTCCTTGTATGGGAGCCAAGTAGTTTGGGGACAAAAGCTTCATTGTATGTTTGCTTCCATTGTCAAGTCTGTCCTCGTTTTTTAACTGGAATAGGAATTCCTTTGTAATCAGAATGGGATTCTTCTCCCTTCTCCCCTGCCCTCATTATCCCCCACCCCGTTTTCTGTCTCTTGTGTTAGAAAGGAATACATTGGGGTCTCCAAATGTCCTGGCTTTTTTGTTCTTGGGGAGTAGTTTGGGCAGGGGGCTGCAAATCCCCCAGTCCCAGCAGGGGGAGACAAATCCCACTGGGAATGGTTCCTGGGGAAGGGCAGTGGCATTCCCAGCAGGATTTAGCTGCAAGGGTGGGAGCTTCTTCAGTCTGAGCCTAATGACAGGTACATAGCTATGTTTGGGTGTGTGCATCTGCAGGCTCTTTTTCACCCATAAATGACATTTCCTTTCATAAAGGAAATATAAACCATGGAGACCAAGGCCAAGATAGGAATTGCTTTGGTCATGTGGTTTCTGTTTTGTTTTGTAGTCTGGGAGTTTTTTGGTTTTTTCCATCCTCTCAGGTGCTCTACTTCAAGAATGTGAGAATATTCACTTCTTTAATGTGTCCAGAAAAAAAAGCTTGACACAAGGTTATATACTCTTGATTTCTCGTAGCTTGGCATGCTTGATGTTACTGTGGGTAAAGATGGGACAAATAGGGGTTTTCAGGGGAAAAAAAAATTGTATTTTTGTCACGAGCAGAACAGATGGATAGTGATGAGCAGATCTGCCAAGGCCATCATGTGGCTTTATCAGTTATTAGAGCAAAATTGACATCGTTGATACAGAGAATATGTTCATGATCCGTCACCAGAATATCAATTGAAATTGCTGTTATTGATGTATTAATATTATTACTCATGTTCCCTGCACTGTTAAAAGACTTTCTGGTGTTTTAATAGTTCTTTTTTAAAGAAAAAATAAATGTCAGCATTAATGGGAAGTTGTGGTTCCTGAGAGGGAAGTAAGACTCTTGCAAATATAGACAAAAACCTTAGTACTGTGTCGATAGCTATTTTTAGATGTGTGCACAGGGAATTGTATGGAACGCTTCCATTAATACTTCAAATACTGAGAGCTTCTGAAGCCTTGGATGTGGGAAGACTCTGGAAAATGTTTTAATAAAAGACCCTAACTTTTATATTCATTCACCATTCTCTGGACAAGAGGTGAAGGGGAATTGGGAGATATTTACAATAGTACATGGGTCACTCCTCTGAGAATTAATTATGGGGTTTGTTGTTTTTCCTTTAAGCAGACCCTGGAACTGGTGAAATTTTGTTTGCCAGGACAGACAGTGTGCTGGAGCACTGCAGAGGGAGCAGACTGCTCTTTGGGGTAGGAGAACTTTGTTGCATTCTCCCCATGCAAGGAGCTGAAGGCTTCAAAGCCTCACAGGCAGTCAGCTGTGTATTCTGGCCAGTGTGCAGGGGAGGCACCAGTTATTCACTAATTCTTGGTTCAGAGGAGACAAACTGTGGCTTAAATGTCTTTATTTTTGTACAGAAATGCTCAGTACAGCAGTGATGTACTCAGGAGTTGGGCTGTATATTGGCCCCTGAGGCACTGGGAGATTCTGTGGCAGCATTTGATCGAAGCCAAGTGAATTGAGAGATGAGGCAGCAGAAAATTGACTTAATGTGAGAAGTAGGTGACTTTTGAAGTGATATATTCAATGAAATCTACAGCAATGGGCTGTATTTTGTCAGAATTCTTCAGTGCACTTTAAAACAGAGATTTCCTGAATCCTGAAGTATGAAGTTTCCAACTGATGATTTCTCTTTAAGATGCAATGGCAGAGTAGAGCCAGCCCTAAAAGCATGTTTGTAGGCAATTTGCTCTTTCAGCACATATGGCAGAGCCCTGAAATGCAGGGATACTTGTGCCTTGCTGCAAAACACTTTGCACTTGAGGAAATACCAAGTGTCAAATCAAGCCCAGCTTATACAATTGGCTGTAACACAAAAATGAGCTCTTCTCTTTGCAAACTACTGTTTGAATATGAGCTTACACAAGAGACTGTGAATGTTGCCTATTCTGCAAGGGTGATTTTTTTTTTTCCCAGAGCTGTGAAACTCTCATATTTCATCAGTGAAATCCATTGAGGCTTGACCAGTGCTGGTGAGATGTACAAAGGCAATAACCACACTGTTCAAAGTGCCAGCCTGGGAAATCTTGTTACCATTTAATGCATGTAATTGGGACTAGGCTGCAGCTGCCAAATTACTTTTGAGCTCTGCATGGGTATTTCCTAGCTTGCAGAACTCCTGTGAAACTAAATTATTTCTGGGAAGTTACGTGGTTTTTTGTTTTCTTTTCTAGATCTGGATGGGACATACCACTCTAACCCACAAAATTTTTTACAAAACAAGGGATTGACAGTAGAGCTACGAAGCAGAAACTCATGTTTGCTGTTGCTGAGCCTTAATTTTTGTATTTGCACACTATTAGTGCTGAAAGTCAAGTACATCTGTATCTAACAATATTATATTCTTTTTTTTGAAGCTAATTGTGAAGCTGTGGATGGTAAATTGGCTTGTCTGAATCACAGCTAGTACATGTACATGTAAGGAATGAAAATGCTGTATTTTATATATATAACACAATTATAGTCAATTATAATTTAGTTTTGTTATGTTACAATTCTGAACACAAGATCTGATACAAGATGTGCTATTAACCCAAAAGATCACAGACTTGCTCTGGGCTTGTATGGAAGGGAGAGTTATGAAGATGTTCCTTAGTTAAATATCTGAGCAAGGTTTTGGGCCAGAGTCATGGCAATTAAGTGCCAGAGATCCAGATTTAAGTTCTTAGTTCTAGTTCTGTTTTCAGTCCCAAGACCTCCAAAGTTTATGGTCAGATTATGGAGTCTGACTCATCTTTGTACAGCAGGAGAAGTTAATTGCTTGTTTAAGTGTAAGACTGCAAAGTGTGGTGGCTGCTCTGCAGCAGGAAGGATTAGCAGCTGGAGTCCCTGGCTTCTAATCCTGTCTCTATGACCAAATAGGAAAATTTTTTTCAGAGGAAGGTCTCAAATAAGAACCTTCAAACAGCAGTGGCATTTTGTTAAAGGAGGTGAAAGTTAGTGAGCTATACTTTAGGTTTTATTAAAAATTGAAAGATAGCAAAGCAAAATGCAGCTGGAAACCTTCACATAAAATTCTGTGGGTACTGGCTAAGGATGTAGAGTTTGTCAGTTTGCATCTGCAGAAGTTCAGTCCTCAGTCTTATATTTGCAATATTCTAAAAATAAATGTTTAAATGAGATATGTTAATGGGCCTGCTGCTGCCAGAGAGCTCCTGGAGCAGTGTGGGGTTTGGCTGTGCCAGTTTGACTTGACAGTCGGGGATTCAGCCTGAGCACTGAGCTGGAGCAGGAGGCAGAGTTGGAGATGTTGGCTGTCACCCACAGCAAGGAATGCTGCACTTGGTACTCTCGGTTTTGCTTTAAGTGCCTTTGAACAAGAGGTGAGAAGAACTTGCATTTAAAGTAGGCTGCATTCACAACCATTTAGGGAATCACTGCAAATCATTTTGAATTCTAGCAAAATCTGCTCTTGCCAAATCTTTTTTCAGTGATGAGCTGCTCTCTGAGGCAGAGCTAACCTAAGAAAGCTGTGATGGGTAAAACAGTTACTAGCCATTCTTAAATACTTTCTGCTATTGGAGAGAAATGAGAAGAACCAGTAAGGTCATGAATGATGACTTTTTTAAAACAGTGCAAGTGGGAAAGTCTTGGAGAACAGCAGTTTGTTACTGTACCTACCTGAAGCCTCAACCAAGCATTGAGTGCTAAATGCTCTGTGGAAAAATAGGATTCTTGCCATGAATTCCTCCTGACCTTAGGTTATGACAAAGTGCAACAGCTGGGTGAAATGTAGCCTGCATGGAATTGGGAGGATAAGTTGGAAAGTAATGAGCAGATCATACATAATAAATAAGTGGATAACAAGAAATTGATATGCCTACCATATGGGAGCTGAGATGGATCTGAATAAAAAGAGCTGTGCTACTGGCTGTCCTGCTATTCTGTACAGTGAATTCCCAGCACTAAACCATTTTTTAATTTTTACATTATTTAAAGATCAAAAACTTTGGGCAAAATCACCTCCCAAGTCTGTTAGATGTGCAATTAATGCGCTTCATTAATGCTGTGCTCTCCGTGGGTACCAAAAGGCTGAAATTCAGACTTGGTGTGGACCTACCTTTAATTACAGATTCTTGAAGGTGGATTAAAAGTCTGGTACTATGTAAGGCTTCCTGTAGGAGCTTTTTGCTACTGGGCCTTGGAAGCCAATACACCTTGACTGTTTTTGGTGTGGCAAAGATAAAGGAGAGAAACAACTTCATATTTACAGCTCCCATGGTGAAAATTCATTGCAAGCATTTCCCTCTTGCCTAATAATTGCCATTATTCTGGTTGAAAGATTTCTTTTTTCCTTATGTGTATTTTACTAAGTACAGACATTTTTTGTCTTTACCTCTTAGTGACTGAGCCCCTTAGAGAGTTGTCTGGGTGTCCCAAAAGGTTTTTTACTCACCCTTACCTCTCTGTGTGCATATGGAAGTGGTTATTGTTTGCTGTCTTACCTTCTACAACAGCACTGAAACACTAAATCTAATGTTCTTAGGCTGGAAAGGTCCTTTTGGCTCTCAGCTCTTGAGAATAAATGCCACCTTGGTTCTGGAAAGAAGCTTTAGTTTTATTATGCATAAAATAATTAGAAAAAATACTCTGTATGTTTGTCTTTGCAGAATTGTTGTTCTAAGCCCTAATTAGTGCTACTCTAAATCTTGCAGGACTGTATTGAATATGAGGATTTGTTCAGAGCAAGTACAGCTGTAATTAATCTTTGCATTCCCATCAAGAAATGCTGGCACATGCTGTGAGAAACAAGGAAGGAAACTTTCAGTTCAGGCTGTCTGAGCCAGTACCCAACTGCAGCTACAAACCACTGGAGTAATCACTTTATCCCTTTCTAGTGTGCAGGAAAGGTCTGAGCAGAGACAAATCCAGCCCAGTGAACAGCCTTTAGCTTTGATTATGCTGTTTAATTTCATACTCAGAAAGTTTCTAATGGACCTCAGTCATTCAGGAGACTTTAAAATTGGCAACTAGTATCACCTTAAAGAATTCCAGTAATGAAAATGTGTTCCAGAAATCTGAGAAGTTAGGCACATTTAAAGGTGCACCCTTTGAATGACAAAGGGAGTCTAATGAAGACTTCCTTCTGAAATTTG
Source organism: Toxostoma redivivum (assembly GCA_013397375.1). Lineage (NCBI taxonomy): Eukaryota > Metazoa > Chordata > Aves > Passeriformes > Mimidae > Toxostoma > Toxostoma redivivum. Next base: position 612,182 of record VXBI01008831.1, read on the forward strand.
GTGGAAGCAGGAGAGAACTCACATGTTCAGTAATGAGCATCTATGTAAGTTAATGCTATGGTAGCACAAGCACAACTTTTATTTGGGTTGCTACAAAAATATTTCATTATGCAGAGACATATGTGTTAATGTTTATCTGCCTAAAAACAAAGAATATTATTTCTAGTAGAAGGGCTCCTCTTGTCAGACTGGTTTCATCCATTCAGTCTCAAAGATACAATTGAAAAGGAGACTCATATTTGTGTTCTCATGATATGTAGAGTTCAAAGTTTTTGGTATATGAAAGCTATGTGCACTACTTGAAGATCCAGCTAGGACTGGCTTAGCTGTGTGAAGGAAAAGAGCGAGCTCCTTGCTGTGTGCTGTATTAGCAGTTTTCTGACCCTGTGGTTGGTTTCAGGAAACTGGGGGGAAAAACAGGCAGTGCCCAAGAAGAGGTGACTGGTTTTGTTAAGCCTGTCTCCCTGACATGGCTCTCTGCTCAGAACAGCAGTGCTGACTGTGCATTTCAGAAAGTTCCAGTTTTACAAGTCAGCCTTTTGTACCTCATTTATATATTCTTTGTAGTGATTCAGCTTTCTTTTGGTACCCATTCAGCTTTTTATTGGTACCAAACCTTGTGCTTTTCACCTAGAACTGGGACAGCAAGCAAGGGTGTTTTCAGTGCCTTTAAAAATGTTCTAAAAGGTTCCCTTGAGAAAAAACAGTAAGAGGTTAAGGCTTGGATTTTTCAAAGGGGCCACTGAATTTAATAGGATAACGGGTAATGAATGCTTTCAGGCTTTCCTGAATATCCTAGTTTATTGTAAGTTATGTGGGATCAAGAACAAGTAACACAAACAGATGAACAAATAAGCAAAACATTAAAAACTAGGTCTGTTTTTACGAGAAAGTCTTAATTGGCATGTGTTCTGCATTTTTATACTTAGCAGATATTTGAAGTTGTTCTTTACTTGTCACAATGACAGTGAATTATATTTAATGAGCCCATGTTCTTTAAAAGATGGGACCTAACAGAAAGCTGGAAAAGAAAATGCAGGTAGGATGGTTAGGCAGCATTATACTGCTCAGGTGGTGATGTTGTACCCTTGCTGCCCATCCAAATCCTGACTTTCTTGCAAAGACTTCTCAAAAAGATTGTAATGTCTTGAACCTACTTTTATTCTGTTTATCCCCTGTTCCTGCTGTCTCCCAGACAAGCCTGGTTTGCTTTAAAACACGGAGAGTTTCATTGAATGCAAACCACTCTTGGTTTCAGCTTACTTTGGGCTGTAGCTCTGGACAGAGTAATCCCGGTGAGCAATAGGAAGTGGTGGTTTGGGGAGCTCTGCTTTGCATTATGCTCTTGCTTATGTTGGGTGGGTTTTATGGAAGCTGCTCTTAGAGGAGGGGCAGATGCAGCCTGGGGGTGACAGAGCACAGCTGAGGGGGTGACAACGCTATGCTGCTGAGGAAGGAACAAGCCAGGGGCATCACAAATGGGCACAAATTGCCTTAATCTGGCGCTTGCCAAGGAGTGATGACGGTGTCTTTATCTCACTGGTCCTTCTCCCAAGCAATGGCTCCTTTCCTGATGCCAAAATAAGATGCCTGTACCCCTGTACCTCAAAGAGTGCTTGTGTTCCAAGTTTCTGGAGTATCTGCAGTGTTCACAGACTGTTCAAATCCAGGCTCTGCTTCACAAGTATTGAGTGAGGAGGAGGATGTGAGCAGAGGAAGGGAAGAAATAATGTTTGACTTTTGACTTCTGGGTTTATGTGCAGTGGTAGCTGTGCAACAGGGGAGGGTTCCATAGAACAGATGACTTAAGATGCATCTGAATGTGATGCTGTTCCGGGAAATATCCCAGTGCTCCAAAGTGCCACAAACCAACCAGCTGATAAGCAAACATTAGTGGAGGGAGCAGAACTGAGTGCCCTTCCCAAAGGAGAAGGGTAAGGTTAGCTCAGTGTTTCGCTTCTCCTTTCTCAGCTGCATTGCTGGAAAAGCTTCTGTCACAAAGGCAGCGTGGTCCCCAACTTCTCAGAAGTTTGCAGCTACACCTAAAGCAACTCTGAGGAGTAAACCTGTTTGGCTCTATTATTGACTTAGGATTTGGGGGAGGGCAGGAAAACTTCTTGGAAACATCATGCAAGATTTTCTGTTTGAGAGAGTGGAAAACATGTTGCTCTGAGAAGTAATTTATTGACACCTTTCAAATGTCTCCTCTGTATACAACACAGATTCCTGCAGTCAGACTGTGGCAGACTTGTGCTTCACTTGGCTTCCCTCCTGAACAAACTGTTGCTGTTTGTCCTTAGAAGGTCTGCTCTCCACCCCGCCCCCAAAGCTCTTAATTTGACTCGCTTCCCTTGATACTCGCTTAATTCTACTTTGGAAAACTCAGTAGAATCTCAAACTAAAAAAGCACTGTTTTATTGATGGAACTCTTTCCATTTAATTCCACTTCTGAGTCCTAGACTTTGATCCATGTGGTTTTAGTCTGGTCAGAGTAGGGCAGTGAATCAGTAATGGTGTTAGATGTGGGCAGGAGACAAAAGAGCCATCTTACTGTATCCTCTTTTTCTTCCTTCCTTCTTCCAGCCCAGCACATGCATTCCTGGTTGCAGAGAGTTCAGCTGCCCATCCACGTGGCTGGACTGCTGCCCTCTCTCCAGTTCAGTAGGATGTGACCAAGGCTTTAATTAGGATTTTTTTTATGGGCTAGTCTGCTCAACAGCTTGGAAAAGTTTGTTAAACTCACTTCATTTTCCACTGTGGCTTGATTAACTTCTATGTGTAGCTGAGGCCTTAAGGATAGAAACTGTCACCTATTTCAAATCACAGATTTCATCTTTAGATTTGTTTTCAGACCTGAAAGAGAACAAATTCTGAAATTAAATTAAAAGTAGTTTAGGTTGCATGAAATCTTCATACTGAGATATCAGTAGGGTGAAGGTTTAAGTGCAGATTTGGAGAATTCCTTATGCCAAAACAGTCATGACGGAAAGGGAGATAATATTTAGAATAGCTGATATGTTTTAAATGTAAATAGATAAAAAACCTTGCAAGATAATGCCTATAAATATGGCCACAGAGAAACTTGATTTGATTGTGAATGGAAACTGAACTTTATTTCAGGTCACCAAAGGTCCTTGGAGGTTCATTCATCTGCTGGAGGGCTGTCAGTGGCACTGGAGAAGGAGGGATGAGGTTGTGGAGAGGGCAGTCACTGCTTGGATGAAACCCTCTCACAGACCCAAAATACAGCTGGGAACTAAAGAAATAAATGTTCTTGGCATTTGACATGAGACAGCTTGGTCTGGGGCATTTCCAGGTGTGTGTGAAGGTCAGATTTGGTAGATACAAGTCTTGATGTAAGTGGGGGCACGAGTGCTGAGGAGCTTCTCAGTGCAGAGAGCAGGATGAGAATTTCCACTGATTGGGAAGGCAAGCAGGGTAACAACAGGCAAAAACTGCACCTCAGAGTTCAGAGCTGGTCAGTTCTAAGTCTCTTAGAATTAAAAAATACCAAACCTTTAATGAAAAAGGATGTTTTTGTTTTCTGCGGCAAATGATTTTTGAGCATCAGATGTGAAGCTGCCTTGAGGAGTCCCTCAGACTTGCAAGCCTTGTGTTCTCTGTGGTTGAGCCTGCCAAGCACTGAGGTAATGGGCATGGGGCACAACTTCAGAGTAATGTAAGCAAGGTAGAATTTAATTTCTTTCTGCACTCTATTCTCTACACACTTGATTTTATAGGAATCAAACTATTGAATAGCACACCTGAGTGCAGCTAAGACTTAAGTTGCATGTTTTACCTAAAACCTTACACTCAGATACTGAGCAGCTTTCTGAGTTCTGCAAGACCATCATTTTAGTCTGCCCATCTAAAAATGTCTCAGCTGTATACATACAGACAAAATGAAAAAATCTTATTTAGAACAAAATTTTAAAGAAATATGAAGGACAAATGACACTTTGCAATCCTTACAGTCAACATTTAACAGCAGACAAATTTCAGTATGACATGTCTGAGCTGATATTTCCCCAGAAAGTGGATCATTAGGACACTGCAGCAAATCTTTGGTGTGTAAGTGGAGCAGGAAGCATTGTTTTGCAAGATACTCAAGGTTATGCCTCTTGTAAGTGCATCCAAGTTGCTGAGCTTTCCAGCTGGCCACCTGCCATGGAAAAGTCCAAGCTCAACATTCTCTCATGGCTGGTGTTAGCTGCTTTTTCAGCCCACAAGATCTAAGATATTTATTTCCCATCCCTTGATCTGATAAGATTTGAAAGGGAAACTCACTGGTAAACTTGTGATTTAGTCTTGATCAGATAGTCAGTACTGCTGACTAGATTAATTCAGAAGATTTTTTTTTGTCACTGTCTGTTCTAGTTCTGCAGATGTCTCCTGTAAACAAAGCAAGTTTCAGGTTTGCATTCTGACCTGCTGGGAACAAAGCATGGGGTTGGGGTCATGGAATAAGGGGATTGTGCATCATTCCAGGGGATGTAAAAACATCCAGTTGCTTCTAAATTCTGCCACATTAGTTGAAAATGCCTATTTTTCCATGGCAGCTGCCCACTGAGAGTAAATGGGATGATTTGCTGGTGATGGGCCAGAATCTTGGATCCATCCCTCCTTCTGCAGCTCAGGACTTTGTCCTAGCTGTGGCAGGAGTGGTGTTTCAGTTGCCTTTGGGGTGTTGAGCTGCCTGTGCCTGGAATGAGAAGCTGAGCCTGGCATGCACTTGCTCAGCTCCACAGAGAACCTCCGGTGTGGGAGATGAAAGGGCTCTGGCAGCACTTGCAGACAATGAATTCCCTTGGACAGTTGGCAGGGAAACAGGAAGGAATCCTTCCATGGGATGCTTAGGAGTAGGTCTGGCATGCACTCGTGCCAGGACTGAGCCGGGCTCGCTGCTGATGTTGGATGCAGTCGTTGGACTATTTTTGTTGTTTAAACATAACTGTGATTCTTCCATGTGAATTTGGTCTGTATCCCCTTGCATCCACTCCTCCACTCGTGCTAGCAGCTGGTCAGTAAAGGGTAGGACATGCTGAATCCCTGTGGCTGATGTGCAGGCCTGTCTGGTTAAGGATTTTTCTAGATTTATTTTTTTTAAGCTAACATTTAGCATGTATGTGTTACACTTTGTGTTTTGTTTGTGGCAGTACTGTTTTCTCTGCTGTTTGCACCTGGTTTTCTTCCAGCCACTGCAAATCTGTGAAGCAGAAACAGCAGTGATTAAGACAGTAAGTATGAGTAAAATCAAAATTACAGGGATCTTTTGTTAATGTTTCTTGAAGCTTTTAGTGTAGGATGGAGCCTGCCTTAGTCTATTAACAGAAAATTCCTTTCTTGCTGGAGGCGTTGCTGCTGGTGTGCATATTTGAGACAAATGGACAGAATTGTTAACCTAGTCCAAAAGTAATTTATCTCATCTACATCCTGTTGATGTAGAAATACCTAGAATTTCAGGAAAAAATGTAACTTTGGTTTTCCCTTGCAGCACTTGGGAGAAAGAATTGCTGTATTTGATTTGATTGGAAAAAGATAACACATGTTAAGAGTTGCCCTTCAGCACAAAAACCCTGCTCTTGTATGAGTGTTTCTTAGCTGCAAGGCTGGAATTTCAGTCACAGGATTCCACAAATCTTAGTACTAATGTGGAAGCTCTGATTAGCCTAAAGTTTTTCTGGAGAATTAAATAAATATTTATCACCTATTGTTATCCATATGCTGCAAAACCCTGTTAGGCCATGTGTCATGTAGGATGAGTTAATATAAACCCACCCTGACGTGTACAAACAAATTATTCCATTGCCTGTTAGGACTGAGCTGACAAATAATGAATTTTTAAAATATTTTCTGACCTTAACATCTGATTCCTGCTGTGTGTGAGTAGGCAAGAGAAAGGAGAGGTAGTTTTTAGAAGTATGGAACCATATGGTACTTTTTTTATAGTTGGTATGTTTGTAGGGTCCAGATAGCAGCAACTTGGATAAGCACTGGAGTTGCTGGATGGGAGCCAGGACCTCAGTCTGTTGTTAAGGAGGAAGTTAAATAACACTGGAGGGATTTGATAGCTGGAATTCTGTACAGCTTAAATAAGGAGAAATGGTTGGTCTCTGCATTGGAGCTGGTGATTGAATGAAAAATTAATGTTTGTCTTGTGTCAATAAATTTCGATGCCCAGACAGGATGTAGAATATCTGTAGAACAGAATTGCAGTGTCCAGTGGGCATCAGCATTTCAGGGCAATTTAGGTTAGTTCAGCATCCTCTGGGGGAATTCTTAACAAGCACAGACTTGCTCACCTCCTTGGAAAATAATACTGAATTCATCAGCTGTCAGAGAGGAGAACACACTTCTGGCTGCAGTAAATCCATGCCCTGTTAGCAGTGAGGCTGAATAGAAGTGCAGAGTTAGAAGTAATCTCTTGCAGGAGCCTGCGGGCTTGGGGAAGGGGAGTTGTTTGTTTGTAGCTGTCCCTCAGGAGAATTGTAGCCCTTAGACAGAAGCAGGGTGCAGAGCCTGAGCCTGTTCACTTCCAAAGGATTTGTGTTGTGGTGGCAGGGTGTCAGCCTGCTGCTTGTGTCCAGTGCCTCTCACTAAATAAAGCATTTTCTGTATCACTTTTTGATGGTGAGGTTTTGGTTCTAATTTCAGTACCCAAAAACTTGGCTGATCTAACTCCTAAACATTTTCAAATATTGGTCTCCTGGTTATTTTGTAATCTTGCTCTTCCCTTGGGCCTCTTGCTTTTATAAAACATCTGAAGTGGTGACGTTCAGACCCCTTACAGTCAAGAGGTGATTGACATCCAGGAAACTTGGAAAACAGGAGATCTCGGGGTTTGCAGACAAGGATTTTCCTTTTTGTCTGTACGTATCTCAAGCAGCTCTCATGGAATGGTTCCTTAAATAAAGGCCAGCTTTGGATGAAATTGTGTCAATGCTTTAAGTCCATCCCATTTATGTATCCAAGATCTCGGAGCTGGGAGATTTCCCAGTCTTTCTAGGGTCTCCTGGATTTCCTCTGTGTTTCTCAGCCCTGCTGCTGAATGTTTCACAGCTCCTGAGCAGAGAGTGGGTGACAAACACCAATGTTTTATCTGGATCAGTGTTCTCTCACCCTGCACATTCTGCTGCAGTCTGTGGCAATTATTGGCAGTATCTGTTTCTCTGGGTGTTTTGCTGTAGTGTGGGAATTCTGTTAGATCCGTATTAGATGCTTCCTTGAAGTATAACATTTCCTTCCTCTGTGATTTAATCCATCATCTGAAACAAGCTAAGACTGACAGGTCTACCTTAAATTGTGCACTCTAAATTTAGCAGCCAGAGACAGAATGATCAGGAAGGGCTAAATTAATATTATGTCAAAAAGGCCTTGGGACAAGGAAAGGAAAAAAGCCAATTTGGAACAGAGGGTCCCCTTTCAAGTCTTAGTTCAGAGCAGAATTTAGAGGAACTGCTTTTCAGCAGGAAAAGTTTGAAATGAGCCAGTATTTTAGGGAACTGGTAAATGGGATGTTTCACTGTCCTTTATGGTCTGACCAAGGCTCACTCTCAATAACTGAGGGTTACAGTGACAGGTTGATAAATTCTGGCCTTCTAGAACATGTCTATTGAGTTTCTGGGGGTATTTTAAAGTAATCTGCATATGATTGCTGTGCATTTATTTTCATGCAAGAAATACTGCTTGGGAACTCTGCCTAAAATTAGGCTATCAATGGCAAAGGAAGTGATGCCAGCTTAGTTATAATATTTCTGTGTGGAGATTTCCTATGTGCTTTGAATGTAGCCTGAAGGGACAGGGATGTTGAATTCAATCAATTATTTTCATGGTGACTTATTTGGAGCTCAAGTTAAGATGGCATTCACATAGTACAAAGTATGTAGATCAAAAATTTCTTTATTTCATGGCTTTCACCCCTTGGGAATACTGTGGTCAAAATAATCTTGCATATAAAAAGAGTTTTAAGAGGACTATTTCAGGAAGCAGGAGTATATGTTTACATTTCAACTTTCCTCCCTTTCTCTTCCACCAGTCAGTTTTTAAACAAATTATACTATTTTCTCTGGCTTCACCAACTTTATACTGCAGATAGGCCAGTTTAAAAGAATAACAATTTTTAAAAAAATCCAATGATGATACTGCATTGTGGACTCATTTGAGGCCTTCTGTTTGTGTTTCTTGATTCCCCCAGTTCCCAGATGTGCAGTGACTCATCCTCCTGAACAATGGGAACAGCATCTCTTACTCCTTCTCTTGGTCCCAGTTGTCAGAAGTGTTACTCAGAGGGTCTGGACTGCAGAGGGAGGAGGATCAGCAGTGACAGAATGAGTCACCCCAGCTTTGTGGTCACTCTGGTGTGGGGAGCAAGGAGTGGAACACGAATGGGCACTGCTGTACTCTGGGGTACTAAAAAAGAACCATCTGAGCTACATAAAATTCATAACTCAGAGGTCACTGTTCCCTCCCCCACAGCTGGCCTGTAAAACGGGCTGTGGGTGCAGGAGACACCACTGAAACATCCTGATTTATTATCAAGGAGGATGAAAATCCATAAAAATAGCGAACTGGTTTGTAACTTTCCAATGTGAAACGTACTAATGGAGCACCAGTTAAAATAATTAAGAAATGTCAGTGTATAAATGCTTCAATGGCAGACTGCTGGAACTGTGACAAAACAGGGCTTCCTATCTCAGTATTGTTCTGGTTGAAATGAAATAGTCTTTCATATTTCAAGAATGTTATTCATGAATATTGTTAAAGTATTTTTAAAGGAAATAGTGTACTATTAGGATATATGAGTCTTTCAATCTGAAAGGCAGAAGCTCAACAACCTTCTATGAACACCATTGATCTGAGGAAGTTTCTGGAGCTGCCACAGTTTTTCTTGCAACATCAGCCTGTAAAAGATCTGATCTGGATCTTTTTTTGTTTGTTTTTAAAGTGAACACACCATGATGTGATTATATTTAGGTAGTTACATGTAGTATAAATACACATAGAGGGTATAAATATACGTATATTATAAATAACTTTGGCTTTCATTTCTACTTTGCAAGCACAGCTTAAAATAGATTGTGATGTTAAAATAACCATTTTTTTCTAATAGAACCATTAAAATACTGAAATTGAAGTCATCAATCTGCATAAAGATATTTTTAGTATCTGATGAATCAATTGCAAATATTTGCTGACACTTATTTCAGGTCCATGACCATGACTTCCTATAACTGGCTAAGATCTGGAGGAGGAGAGCACTTGAAGTGCTAAGCCAGCTTTGAATGGAGCTGAATGGCGAGATGGATGTTGGAGAAACACTAAATATTTGCACTGAAAAAACCAAACCAGCTTCTTTATGGCCAGTGTCTTGAAGAGAAAAGATAATTCAACACAAAAGGGGCAGCTGATACTTTATTTTGATAATTATTTGCTTTGAATGGAAAAATCTACTTTGTTTTAGAAACTGTATATTTTTATATACATATGTTTATATACATAAGCATTTGTTTGTATATGTGTGTAATACCCAAAGCATGAGACAGCTTTGCATAAATAATAATTTATTAGTGGAATTCAAAAATCCATTGACTTGCAACTTGATAAAAAACTCCTAGATCTAATTAGTATTGCTGTCTCTTTTCTCTGAGTGACTAGGAAATAGTATATAGAAATAGTATATAGAAATATAGAATAATATATAGACAGGAGTTTTCAGTTAGCATAATTGTTCTAATTAAAAACACTAATAACAAGCAGTTGTGAAACCTGGAGTTTCCATATTTTCCTCATTTAATACGTTATGTGTTACTCATCAAGTCAGTTAATGTCCAGTGCATGTGTGTGCTGCTGGCTAGAGGAACTGAATGTGCTTCCCAGAACATCCCAGTTTGCTGTAAACCTGACTAAAATGTAGAACAAGATTATTCCAGAAGCCTTTGGAGCGGGAACTGAGTCCACACTTCTGTAGAACTTAATACAGGAATCCTTAATCAGGGAATTGTTAAAGCAGGAGGTTTTGAGTGTGTGCACTGGGTTTGGGGTTATTACTCTGGAAGGATTTTGGTGGGTGTTTTTCCTCCCTTCATGTTTGTGTGCTTTAATGTTTTGAGGGTTTTTAAACTTCAAACCCTCTGGAGCTTCTTGAGGATTTGTTGTTTTGGCTGGAAACAGATATTTTGACTTAAGTCCTGGATGCCTTTGGATTCTGTGGCAGAAGAGAATATTCAGATTCCTTCAGATCTGTCAGACCATGCATATGGTGCTCACACCTGTTCCAGCCACCTGACTTGGTTACCCAGCTCTCCCAGAGCTTTGCCATTGCTGCTTAAAATTTCCCTGAACAAATTACATGGCTTAATTGCAACCTTAATAAGAGCTGGGTAAGAATCTAGAGAAGTTGGTTTTCTCTAAATCACTGCAGAAATGAACATGTATTTTTTTCTTTAATGAGTTCATTTTCTTAGCTCCCTATCAATGCGCAGAATGCCAGAGTGATGGATGTGTGGGGTGGGAATTAGGGGAGGCAGAAGCTGTAAATCAGATGATCCTGCCTGTGTGTCCCTGCATTTCACAGGCAAACGGCTGTTCCCTGCTCCAGCGTGGGAGGGTGGGCAGACAGGCAGAGTCTCTTAAAGAAACTGGGTAGAAAATTGGGAAAATCTCTATCAGAGATGGCCCCTGTGCAGTATTTTTGCACATCTGAAGGCACTGTGTGGGACGGAGCACAACAGATACAGAAGGGATTTTTTGTGACTTCAGTGTTCTTTTCTTTCTGGGCTCTCCCATCTCCTGAACATGACTAATGCTGTACAGGAAGCCCTTTTCTCTTATTCATGCAGTCTGTGATATCTCTTCTGATCCACAGAGTGCCAAAAAATACAGGAAATTACTTTCACCTTATGAAAATTCATGATTGTAAGGAAGCTCTTAGAGCAATTGTTCTTTGGAAACTTCCCCTCTCCCCCACCCGACCCCCCCAAAAAAGAAGTGGTTTTTTAATGCTAGCAATCCATTGTAAATCTTTTGTTGATACATGGTAGTCTTTTGCAAATCCGTGTGTTCTCTCTCCTTTATGAAAAGACACTTCCAGTTTTAAATGTTAGGAAATAATAAGCTCCAGCTCTTTTTGTGTGTGCCTTATGCTGGGAGCATGTACTTGTCCAACACTGAATCCTCTGATCTCCAGTGTGATTCCTCACAATGAGCTGTTGTGTTCATCTGGTTAGAGTAGTACTGGGGGCAATAATTCTGCTCTGCTGTCTCAGGCCTGTGGTGTAGAGGAGGATGTGTGGTTTGAGAATTTATATTGCTGCTGGAGTCCAGGGTAGTATTTGGAGGAAGTTCCATTCTGAATTAGTGACTTGGTGAGGGCACCTACTGTCATTTGGTCATGACTGACAATCCTGCTCTGGGATAAAGAATGGGTTTTCTTGCCTAAAATCACTAAAAGGCAGCAGGATTTTCCTCTTTATTGTTCTTATGACATGGCTACAACTACAAGATACATCCTGAACAATAAAGAAGACCTACTGAATTTCTTCTTCATGAAGGGAAGTATTTGCAGGAGAGTTTCACTCCAGAGTAGTCTGCATCTGTATAGAAACGATATTGTGAATTCTTTAAAAGTCTGTGCAGGGTTTCTTGTCCCCTCTTAATGCAAAGGGGCCCTTGATTTGAGTGGGACACAAATCCTTTTACACAAGAATAAATTTTCACACAAGAATGAATTTTCCCTGTAAACATTCCTATTTTCTTCTCAATATAACTGCTAAAGGACTTTGTACAAGATGAGCAAATCTATTATTAAAAGTCTTGAGCTCAAAAGGAAAGCTATCTATAGAAGAGCAAGTCCTTGAAAATGTTCATTTTTTTTGTTTGTTTGTGACAAGCAAGTCTAGCTTAAATCATCATAAATTGCGGGGGACTTAAATCTTCCACTTTTCTAAAGAAATTCCAGCCAGTCTAGGATATGCTTTTGTTCACTGTTACGAATTTTAAACAAAATACACTGGTTTCTAATAAATATGTTTCATTTTTTACACCCACTCAGTGTCAGTTAACTGCATTTATCTTATAAGGGAAAAAAACCCAAACTCTTTAAGTCAAAGAACTGACTTTAGTAACACTTCTCTTGTATTGTAGATTTACTGATAGGTGTGAGCATTTGTTGAAATCTCTTCTCAACTTCGATTTTTCCAGACCTGGTGATATTGCTCTGTTAGACCTCAGTGCATGTTGGGAAGAAGGTTGGTTCTATTGGATTTGCTGTCCTTGAAACAAGCTCAGTTCCCATGTCTTTCCTTTTCCACAGGGTGAATCAGTGAAATACTTCCTGGATAACCTGGATAGGATCGGTCAGCTGGTAAGAAACCTCCTCCTTCTGAGCCAGACAGCTCCAAGAGACAAGGAAAGCCTGAGTGTGCTGTGATTATTGGCGTTTGGTTGGGTTTTTTGGTTGGTTTATTAAATAATAATGCACTCAAATAATTTCAGTGTTCTTTCTGTAGAAATAGTAAACTCTAGCTTTCTGAAGCTGAAGCTTAGCGTTTGTTCAGTCTTTTTTGACAGACAATAAATGGAAGTAGTATTTGTGCACATATTTTATCAGCCCTTCTGTGCAGTCTCTGGGTCTCATTCACTTTTCCTGACGATCTGACAGCTGATGCTACTTAAGGTAGCAGAATTAAACCTTAGCAAAATAAAAACTATTCCTAGCACTTGTAAGATTAAACATCTGTAATCAAAACATCTGTCAGGAGACTTAGGGGAGAAAAAAGGAAGATGATTTTTTCCTAAACAGTAGTAACAGTGGTAAGGTTCTGAAGAATAAATTTCTCCACAGTGGTAGATTGGGCCACAGCTTGTGGTAAAATCTGTTACTGTACTTGCTTGTATAGAATGTGAACCTGGAAGAAGAATTCCCACTAAAGCTTTCAAGATGGTCCTTGTAAGAGTAATGAACTGTGCAAAAACTAGATTTAAAAAATATAGAAACCTTTCAGTGTTGATTTGATCTGCTTTATTGAACACTACCTAAGTGGCACGTAACACTGTAGCTAAGAATTTCATAATGAAAAAATACACTGCAACCTTAAACAAAGAGGATGAAAGTGTGAGGAATGAATTAGTGCTTTATTTTTGTTCTCATACATCTCAGGATCTTCTGTAGCTGTTTACCAAAGTGTTGAGCTAAATGGTCAACAGGCCAGTGTATTAAAGTTGAGTATTCATTCTTCATCTGATAATTTCTAAATTTAAAAGCAGCTCCTGGTGATTTTACCCATCCTTTCAGTATTCAGGCATTAGTCAGAATTTTTGAAGGACTTTTTTTGACACTTCTCTCCTTTCTTTTGCAGAACTATTTCCCCAGCAAACAAGATATTTTGCTGGCCAGAAAAGCCACAAAGGGGATAGTAGAGCACGATTTCATCATTAAAAAAATTCCTTTCAAGATGGTGGATGTAGGGGGACAGAGATCTCAGCGTCAAAAATGGTTCCAGTGCTTTGATGGAATAACTTCAATTTTGTTCATGGTCTCCTCCAGTGAATACGACCAGGTCCTCATGGAAGACAGGCGCACAAACAGACTTGTGGAGTCCATGAATATCTTTGAGACAATAGTCAATAACAAGCTTTTCTTTAACGTTTCCATTATCCTATTCCTCAACAAGATGGATCTGCTGGTGGAGAAGGTAAAGACTGTCAGCATTAAGAAGTATTTCTCGGACTTCAAGGGCGACCCTCACCGCCTGGAGGACGTGCAGCGTTACCTGGTGCAGTGCTTCGACAGGAAGCGGCGGAACCGCAGCAAGCCCCTGTTCCACCACTTCACCACGGCCATCGACACGGAGAACATCCGCTTCGTGTTCCACGCTGTCAAGGACACCATCCTGCAGGAGAACCTCAAGGATATCATGCTGCAGTGAAGGAGAGCAGCCCCTGCTCTGCTGAAATTTCTCTGGAGGGTTCCATCCAAGTTTTTATCCTTTCTTTATGGCCCTTGCATGCGGCGTAGGACCCATGCGAATTCCTTGGCTCAGGAATGCTGTACACTAGCCAGTCCAAACAGAGGAGCTATAGGCCGGAGGAGTCATGTTGATGTTAGCTACTGAATCATTTGGACTAAAACACTACTGAAACCTGGCCATGGTAGGTTCTGTACCGAGTTTGGAACGCTGAATGACACAACCACCGTCTGCCTTCTTCGAGAACAGAAATCTCTGACAAACCATGGATGGAAGACATGTTCCTAATGAATGCGCTCATTTTTCAGAGACACTAATTGTACAAACTGCCTTTTTTTTGTAGTTTGGAGGTGCTGAATCGATCAAACTAATCTAAACATGATGAGATTGGCAGCTGTATTGGAGAATGTTAATGGAAGTTTCCATTCTTAACCCTTAGGAATATAACCAGGTCTTGTGTGTGTGTTCAGCTTTGCTGAGGGTCTAGAATCCACCTCCCAAGGTGGATGCACAGCTCTTGTCTGAAGGTTTTGCATGAGTCTCCTGAGGCAGAAGTCTAAAACTGCGTAAGGAAACTTATGTTGGAGTAAATGGGACGGGGACTTAAGGCCTCGCTGATATGGAGAAGGGTTTATTTTGCACTATGCATGGAGGGTGTTACATCATGAGAAAACTGATTTCCTTGGTGCAGCAGCCTGTGCTGGAGCACCCAGCCATGTATCTGCACAGTGGGTGCTCAAGGGAGATGTGCTCCATGGCCAGGCAGCACTGTCCTCACACCCACAGTGGGCAGCATTTGTGAAGGTTCAGTATCTCACATGACAGGGCTTCATCTGTACTCAAAAGTTTGGAAGCTGATTAAACTCTTTAAGCAAAGGTTTTGGTAGCACAGCAGCTGCTTGATTAGTTCCCAACAGCTGACCTTGTAGGAAGACTGAACACCCTGGAGATCCCAGCTTTCCAGCTGCACTGATGTATTTGCAGCAAGACATTGCTGTAAAATTAGCCTTTAATCTGTGTATTAATGGGATCTTTAGCCTATAGTGATGCACATGGAACTCGGAGCACAGATTTGGAATTGCCCCTTTTGGGCAGTGGTTTGTGTGTAAAATGGCAAGAGGCTGTGAATAATTTGGATGTGAACTCCGAATTTCCTTGTGCTCTCAATCTCTGCCAGGTGCCTTTTCTGTGTACAGACATTGAATCTTTTCTACTGCAGTGGGGTACATGGACAAACCGAAGATATTGTAGTGCTATCCTTTAGGTAACTCAAACATAGTTTACTGTGCAATTTTTGTCATAGTTTTTATCCAAGAATAAAACCTGAAGGGCTGTTTGTACCCATAAAAAGTCAGCAAATTCCCTGGAGTTCTTATCCCCTTTGAGCCTGTAATGGCATGTCAAAACAAGCAAAGTTTTACTTCAGCTGGTAATCCCATGGGAAGTGTGGTCAAAGAAAAGTCGTGTTCCGTTGTCCTTTCATGTTAATTTGGATAAAATCTGGAATCTTTCTTCCCCTCTGAAGCTTGCAGATGTTCACATCAGTATTTTTGTGTAGTTTCCTGATGTAGCAGCCTCCCGGCTTTCTTTGTGCAAGCTCCAGAGTGGAAAAGCTGTGGCTGTTTCAGTGCCTGTAACAGGCACAGGAGTGAGGTAAGAAGCAACTGAGAAGTTGCAGATGGGAAAATCTAACTTAAATTTCAGCAAACTTAAACAGGAATTAGCTTCCTTGTAACAAGTCTTATTTTGCCAGGACCAACTCTGTCTTTTAAATATTTATTAATTTTTAGCCTTGAAGGAGAAGAATGTTATGTGACTAATATTCAGATGGAGGAAAAATCTTAAGATTATTACATTTGAAAAGGAAATGTTTCACCACGGCAAACCAGTGATGCAAACCAGTTTACTTATCACATGAGATTCTTTTCTCTGAGCCCATTTGTTTGGCTGAAAACTAAGGCTGCTTTCAAAGCTTTCAGATGTTTTCTGAGTTCTTGGTGGTGATTTTTGTTTCACACAAGATACTGGGAAAGAGGAGACAGTTGTGGGCTCACCTGACTTCTAGGTTGACTTTAGTTCTTAGTTTGCTGTGAGCTTTACTCTTTCACTGAATTTTCCAGATGCATTAATATTATGCCTGTTTTCTCAAATTAGTTGAACATTCCCTTTCAACTGTAATTTTTTCTCAAGAATTACCTCAGTTTGGTGTCTGAATCTACTGTAGTTTTACCTGGGAGGCATAGCATGGAATTTCCTGTTCTGTTTTTCTCTTGACACTCATCCATGGTTTTGTATCCTTAGTCACCTTATGGATTTACCTTCAACAGAGCTAATGATGCAACTTATATTTTAAGTAACTTAAAATCTGCACCTGGAAAATAAACAGCATGAGAGATCTCACACTGAGCTCTCAAGCTGCTTTTTTTTTTTTTT
>VXBI01008831.1:628603-653615 GCA_013397375.1 Toxostoma redivivum
TTTTTTTTTTGTATAATATGGCAGTTTTGCACACTAAGTCAGTTTTAGGGAACCAGTTTGCCCACCTTGGGCCCATTATTGCCTTTCTTGTTTTAATTGGTGAAATGGGCCTGAGTGTGGGGCTGCAGCTGCAGGTGAAAATCAGTGGTTTGGCTCTGTGGGCTCAGAGTTCTGTCAGGTTTGGACAGAGATGGATCACACCAGGAACCCCAGGTCAGGAAACTCTCCTTGCAAAAGTCAAGCACTTCCCAAGTTTGTAGAGGAGCTGGCCTTGTGAGTAAAAAGGACATGGGGGTCTTTTTTAACTGTCAGTTTTCTCTGCAAAATACTCTTCTTGCCACAGTTGAGAGGGCTTGGGTTTTTTTTTCCATATTTGTAGTATAATAAAGCCAGAAAGTCATGTTGTAATAAATATGATAAATCAATTAATTACTAAAGCAGAACTTAGGTAGATGAGGTTGTTCACACATTTCAGGACAGGCCTGGTCGGTTGCTTAGTCCTTTCACCAGAAACAAATAGAAAACTTTATTTTAAGTGACATCCTGGAGAACTTTGCAGGTAAACACAGCTGGAGAGAACATCTTTTTTTGTTAGTTTTATAGGCTTATTGTTCATTTGGCTGGTCAGGAAATGGGTCACAGGCAGGATGATCATCAGATGGAGACCTTGAACAAGTACTTTTTTTTTTAAAAAGAAAAAAGCAGTTTTTTGCTGTCCCTCCTCTGGGGTCAGTGAGTGTTGCAGAGGGGTTGTCTCTCCCGAGGACAAAGAGAGGAAGCTCTTGCAGCCTGTGCTTGGGGCAGAGACTTACGTAATCCTGGAGTTTAAGTAGAACAACTAAATGGGAGTCATTTATCCAACACTACTTTGTGATTGTTGTCCTCAAAACAAGTGTTAAGCTAATGGAGTGTGTCAGTACCACTCCTGCAGATTTGAGTGCTGTGAGGCTCTGAACAATCCTTACATGCATTGCAAGGTGACTTGGTGGAGTTAAAAAGGAAGAGTGGTTTTCTGGAAGTGACATATTCAATAGGCACTTGTCACTTTGAAGGAATGAAACAGTTCTTAATGTTGAAAATTAGCTAATGGTGGTTATGGAAATGAAATTACTGGCCACTCAGTTTTACAATGCAAAGATGCTTTCAGTTTCATGCAGAGAGTGGATCTTACTTAATATGGCAGCATAGATTATTTGATTTACTAACTTGATAATATATATTTTTTTAATTGCTGCTGTGTAAAACCTAGAACTAGGCACGTTACAAGAATGAAGCTCCTGAAGATGACCATTCCCAGGCCTTCTGAGGCAGGTAAAGCTGAGCTGCAGCCAAGCAGGCAGAGTAGAGAAAGTAATGGCCAATAAAACCATAGGGAAATGGAGTAGGAAGAGCTTGTTTGTACCTGGCACTGGAGACAAAAATACAATTCCCCCACGACAGCTAAAGTGGCATTTGGTGTGAAAAGTGGTGCATTTGGAATGTGTGTCCCCCATCCCCATGGCCTCATTCCCTCTGGGAATTCACCCATCCTGGTTACTGTGATCTGCAGAGAAACACAGAATTAAAGCAGTTAGAAGAACAGACATGGTACCACTGAAGAAACCAGCAGCTTTCTTTAGTGACAGACAGCTGCCTTCCACAGAACAGCATTTTAGAAAGCAGGTCCTCTGCTGCCTTTAGATGGCTGTCTTTGTATTAACTATGTTTTAATTTATATTAACTTATGTTTTGGAGTCTTTTCTATGTGTGTACTTTATTTCTGGGGAAAAAATCCTTCTGTGCATAGACCTAGAGGATTTCTCTAAAAGGCCCCTCTGATTTTCAAGCAGTGAGTTTTGACACCTGGCTTAGCTTGGCTTCAGTCACCAAATTTTCAGGAGTGCCTGCTGCATTGATGGATGATTTGATGTGTGCCAGCTTGAGAGACAAACACGATATGCAACAACACCTCTACACAGTGCAGTTTGTATGTAAACCAAACACTGATCTCATGATGAGAACTGTAAGTTTAGCAGTACCCTCTTTTCTGTATTCTCTTTCTAGTATAAAATCACGTGGTGTAGTCAGGGGTTTAATATAGCACTGCCAACTCTTTACCTCATACTCTAATTCTGTAACACAAAATGGTGGGTGGGGTGTTTCAGTAGCAACTATAAAACATCTGTGCCTACTTTTGTAAATGAGCTTTTAACAGTTTTTTAGGGAGCATCCATTATGGATCAGGAGGACTGGCGTGGTCTGGGCCAGACTTGGCCTGAATTAATGCTGACTCCACACAGTTCTAGGTGAGGACTGTCTAGCCTAGTGAGGGATAATTGGTAATGCAAGACCTAGTGCTTTTTAATAATACCTGTTTTGTAATTAGCTGGGGTGATCTCTGCTTTGTGCTGTGACGTGGGCACTTTGTTTTAACACTAATCTTCTTTTACATAGATGGAAATGAGTGAAGCCAGGAGATTTGGAGCTGAAACTGCCTCTCTGCTACCCAGGTGATGCTGCCTCTTTGCTCATCTTGGTGTTTGGGCAGTTCAGCTCAATCCTTGACATTTTTATCTTTCTAATGGCATTTGGAAAGCAGTGTTGAAGTTTGTCTGTGTGTTGATATGCTTGTGTTCTTACTGGGTGGGGAGTGTGGAGGGTCTAGATTGTCAGTGCTGGTGGTTCTGTGCCTGGCTTGAGGAGCTGTCCCAGCCCAGCTCCTGGCCTGTGACTGAAGGTCGTATCTTCTGTCTGGTGTGAAAATAGTCAGAGGGGGAAAAATGAGCAGCACTGACTTCCAAGGTGGGCATTCTGGTAAAAAAAAAAAAAAAAAGCCAAAGTATGTTGGAGGGGAGCAGGAGGGGGGAGCTAGTTTCTAAGCAGATCCCAAAAGCTGATGGTGCTTGAAGACTGTATTGAAGTGAAATGCCATCTGCACTGACCCAAAGGCTTTGGGTGATCCAGAGAGCCATTGACTGTAAATTAGGAGCAGCAGGCTGGCAAGGCTGGCCCTGCCTTTGGAAATCTCTCTATTCATCTGTTCATCACTGGCTGCTGAAACTCAATTTTGATAAAATACAGTATGCAGCTCTCTGGCCAGAGACAGTGCATCTTACTCCTTCCTGACAGCTGCTTAAACTTTCTTCAAGATACCAGAGCACAAGAAGGTAAGAGGCTGTTTCCATTCTTTGAATAAAAACTACAAATGATGGAGAGCAACATTTTTTAATAAGTAGGACCTGAGAGAGCATCTTTTGAGGGAAGTGACAGGTTTTGAGTAGCACAATTTCTCTGCTATTACTTCCCATGGATCTCTTGTGCAGGTGGTTGGGCACAAAGGCTGAGAGGAGATAGCAGGGAGCAGGCGCATGTGGAGGAGAAAGGATCTGTTGGGAGCTCAAGAGACTTGGGAAGGTGGTTGGTGGACATAGATTTGGAGAGGTGTGTTCAGAGTCCCATTTGCATTGAAGCCATTAACCCTCTGTAGGATAGGGAGTGTTCCTCCAGGTTGTGTTGTCTGCAATGTGGAATGGGCTTGAATTGATGATACAGGTTAAAAAGTTTCTGGAGACTCCACTGAACAGCAGTGCTGGTGTTTCTCTCTCTAGTGAAGAGTTGTCTTGTTTGTGGAATCAAAATGTAAAAAAGCAAACTGACAAAACACCAGGTTGTCTGTGACATGACCACATAGCTTAGGAAGCCAAGTGATGTTATCTTTTATTCTGCAATGTACTTGCTCTCTGGTGCCTATGCATTAACACACATACTATGCAATATCAGTCTTTTTAAACCAGTTCACTACATTGGGCAAGAAAGGCCTGAGTTTAGCCTTAATTTTCTTAACAATTCACAGGAAAGTACTTTAAAAACAGTTACAAACTAAAAGAAGGTGGAAAATGCATAAAGTAAAAGCACAGTCCCAGACTGCTCACACAAGTGTCTTTCTAGCACCAAAACAGCATCCGTGATAGAAGCAGCTACTTGCTGTAATAGTTTCAACTTATGAAAACTGTGTACTAGATAAAATTATATTGTGATGTGTAAAAAGTGTATTTTATAGCTTTGGTGACTTAGTTTACTGTTTTGTATATATGAATTTTATAAATCTATTAAAACTTGACTTGTTATACTGTTCTTTATGGGTTTTATCTTTAAACAGAGTTTGAGATCATGGACTCTATGGAAGTGCAGCTGTTTTTCCATGAAATCTCAGTCTGTAACCTTTAGGTATCTCCCTCTCCTCCAGTCCTGGTTGGAATCATTCTTCCTGAGTGCGTCCAGGAGCTCAGGCTGATGACACATTAACCTCTGTGAAACTTGGAACTCGTTCATCTGTGGCATTGCCGGGGCTGACTGGGGCAGTAGCACTGATGGGAAGTGGGAGGGGAGGCACAGCTGGGGTCTGCTGCTGTATTTTGAGCTCAGCAAGGGAAGATAACTGGGCCTGTTGAGATGGGAGCACCTGTTGGGGGTTCCTCAGTGCTCTGTAGGATCTGTTAATAAATATGCATGGGGTCTGTGCCTGTTGCTTTCCCAGGGCCAGGTCCCTGTCTGGGAGCAGAGCAGAACCTTTGGAGGGCCACCAGGTCCCTGTCACACAGCATTGCCATCCTGTGGCCACCTGTGCTGCCAGAACTCAGGTTCCAGTCCTGGGAATGCCATTAACCTTTCCTCACACTCCCTCACTTCAAAAGATCACATCTGGCAGATTTTTGTGGCAAGTCTTGATTGTTTCTTGTGTAAACTATTAGTGCCAAGCCAGTTCCACTGGCAGTGCACAACTTGAGACACTTCGTGGGGCATTTTTGGTCCTTTCTACTAACAATTGGAAATGCAGCACTTCAGCTGCATCAAGTCTTTGGGAGTGGCTGACTCTTTGTCCCTGCAGTTGCTGGGCGCTTTCAGGTGACATGTATTGCCAGTGTTCAGCATCTCTGCTGAACAGCAACTGCAAATTCAGTATGCTCTAGTAGAAGGTGCCCAGGTGTGATGACTGTAATCTGAAAAGCTCTCAGCAGCAGCTCCAGGGGATCTCTTTGGTGAGCTCTGTGGAGCAAAGTGGCCCTTTTGGGGCCCAGGTGTTCCTGTGAGGTGCCCCTTTCCTAACTCAGCTATGCAGATGTTGCTACACAAGAGCAGAGCTGCAGCGGTTGGTTCTGCAGGTGGGTTTGTCTGTTCAGTGCCAGTGAGTGCTTGTGCCCCAGGGAGAATCTAAACTCCATATATTAGCTTGGAATTACCTTCCCAGGAGCAGCACAACTCTCTGTTCAGAACCAGAGTACCTCTCCTGCAATTTCAGTAATCCAACACTGAAGATAAAAGGGAGAACATGTCTGTTTCCCCAGGGAGAGGCTGCTCTAAAATGCAAAGTATAGCTTGTATTTTTGCTCAAGTGTACAAGGTGTAAAGTTTGAGGCTGTTATAGTAATATTAAAGTGTTCATTAGAACACTTTGAGGAGAAAAATTAAATAAATCCTTGTGGTTTCTAGCTCAAGCCTGGTATCTCATTATCCTTACAGACTTGGGAGGAAGTTTACTCAGTTACTAATCCCAAGTTTCTTGCCACTCTTCCCAAGACTTGACTGGCATCTTGGGAAGCTGTGTGGTGTTATGGCAGGAAGAGTTAATTAGGACAAGTGTTCAGGGATTTTTACCAAAAGTAGCTTTCCCTTAAATCCTTAATTTTGCACAGCAGAAGCAGACTTCAGTGAGAAGTACCATTTTCAGGGCAGAGAGGTCACAGCTACTGCTAAATCACCAAGTGCTGGATCATGCTAATGAAATGTCTGTGGAAGGTGCTGCTTTATCCTCTCCTACCCTTGCAAGCTGTTGTAGGCAATTGCACCCCTAACTATTAAAGACCATAGAATCTTTTTGTTTTGTTGGTTTGGTTTTTTCCCTCTGGACAGTTGCTTTGTCTCCCCTCTCCCTTCAGCTATGGCAGGTCCTTTTTTTCAGAGTAGGAGTGGAATGTTCTGCCTGTTTATTCTTGGGAGAAGATATTTGTCTTTATGAGCTTGTAAAGCTATTAAAAGACTGTTTTTTACTGTGTTCAGGATTAGACTTTAGAAGTTGCTTCAAAACAAGCATCCTGGAGCTTAGGGCAGAAAGGGTGTGACTGAGCTGCTTTGGTGGTGCAGGGTCCTCTAGGTAGCCACAGGATGATGTGGTTTGGGAAATGCTCTGAGCCAGAGGAGTCTAACATGGATCTGTGTTGGGCTTTAGGGGTTGTTACATGGAAAGCAGCAGCAGCTGCAGGAAGGAGTTGCTGGTTCTGCTGGGGGATCTCCTGAAGGTGGGTCATGTGCAGGATTCATGGTCTGCCTGTCACCACGAGGCAGAGGAACACAAGCAGTGCCTTCCAGGGCTGCCAGCCAGAGCCCTGGGCCATGCCCAGGGAGCTTGGGCCAGGCTGCTGGCACTGTGTCCCTCTGGGACTTGGCTGTGCCTTCCTATCTGAGTTCATTCCCTTGCCATCTTCTGCCAAGGGCTCTCCAGGCTGTGACTGAGGTGCTGCACAGGGAACACCCAGGTCTCTGCCCACTGCCTGCCACACAGAAGAACAGTTCCTGGACCTTCTGTAACCAACCCCAGTCTTGGCTGCTGCATTGCAAGTGACTTCTGTGTGTTGGATTTATATACAGAGCAGCCTACTCCTTCTTGCTGATGGTTGATCCACAGCTTGACCTTCTTAAGTGACTTCTAATTATCTCATCTGTATTGCTGTTTCACAGCTTTCTCAGCAGCTTATTAACTGCAGGTTATGTTCCCACATCTTTCCAAGTAGAAGGATCTCCCCTGGAACCTGCTGCTTAAAATGCAGGAAATCTTATTTAGGGGCTTACCTTCAATTGGGCCTACTACTTATTCCTGTGTCAGCTGTTTTCTGCTTCCCTGCAACTCTGGTACATGCAGAGGAGTAGGAATTGTGCCTTTGTGCTTTAGTTCTGGTTATAACCTTCATTTTTGACATAGCCTTGGCCAGTGCTTTTGTTTCTCCATGACCCAGGCTGCCTCCAGTCCTTTCAGTGGTGTGGGCTGTGTAGGCTGGGGCAAAGTGCTGCTCACAGACTCTGTGCTTAACCTGCTGCTGCAGCACTGGAAACCTTTGCTGATGTGAAGAGGAGCCCCTCCACAGGAATGCCTTCACATGACCAAATCCTGAGGTGGAATATTGCAGGGATCCTCCAGCTGCTGAAGGACTTCCAAGTGTTTTCAGCCACTTTCTGCCTCTCACCACAAAGCTGCCTCTTGCCTGTGGGCACTGCTGGGCTGCCCAGGTGTAGCTCTGAGTTACCATCTCATTTATGTCTTACCTGGAGCACTTGTGGACAAGCTGAGCAGGTAAGTGGTGGTGCTGGCAGTGATGGTGTCCAAAATACCATTTGCAGTCACAAGAGCTCTTCAGCAGCAATTCCTGCTCTCTCAGCAGCACTAAGGTAAGCCAAGTGTCACAAGGAGTCTCCCATCTGTGACTTCTGCCAGCCCTTCTGTGCCACCCCACTCCTCTCTTGGCTTTGGAATTTTATGATGGGAAGCTGCCTCTGTTCCCTTAGGCAGGATTGTCATCCTGAGCCTCTTTCTGGAAAGTTTCTAAAGTTCAGCCTAATAACTCAGTACGGAATCAAGGCAGAGCAAACAAGGCTGAACAGAGAGTAATCTCTTGCTTAAAATAGTAAATGTGTTCAAGCAACAACTGAGCGAGTTCGGGGGCAGAACTCGGCTTTGTAATTCAAGCAGGGTTTGTTTGGAAGGTTGCTGCTGCTGGGAAGAATGTCTTGGATGAGGATCCATCCCCTTTGTGGCTGCCAGGAGAGGGCGGCAGCAGCGGCTCTGCCTGCCCCGCTCCAGGCGCGCAGCCTGGAAAATGTTTCCAGGAATTGCCGTCATCAGTCCCGGAGCCAAACTCCCTTTCTCTCCCGGTATGAATCATGCGGATGTGCAATGCTTGTGTTTCCGGAATCCAGCTGAATTTACTGCAAGACCATCTTTGCTACTCACCTGCGTGTGTAAATCTCCGGCGTTTTTCCAGTGTCTTCCCATTATCCTTTTGCTTCCTGCTCCAGAATCGCACTGGTGAGGTGGGGGGCTCATAGTGCACAGGGCAAGTGCTCCGGAAAGCCAAAGCTTTTACCTCCTTGGAGGGAAACTTCCTCTCCCTTCTCCCAGCTGCACTGCATCTGATCCTACCTGCTGGTATTTTTACACAGGAGAAATCTGGAGCTCAGCCATGTCTCCATGAGCTGTGGGAGCATTATCAGTGCTCAGGGAGCAGGGGATGGAGAGGGGTCCGCCTTCCCCTGGCAGGAGCAAAGAACCCATCGGCCTCTTGAGCCCTGGCTATAAATATCCAGGAGGAGCAGAGAGGAACAGCGTGCCCTGGCCATGGGAAGGGAGGCTCTGCTGCTCCGGGTGCCAGCACAGCTCAGTGTCCTGCTCAGTGGGTGCTTTACAGAGCAGGGAAGAGGGAAGGGCCAGGGTGGTAACTTCCCAAGGCAGAAAGAAGAATGCACATGTGGTTCCCCCTTTTACATTAATAATCAATGAGTCTGTGAATGTTTCCAAAGGTTTCCTCTCCTGTGCCAATCTACAGAGGATGTGAGTTGTTCCAGCTCATGCTCCAAGCCTGGTTTTGTTTGAACTGCAGCTCTGGAGATCCTCTTGAGAGTCTGCCAAGAGACAATTGTCAGACTAATGCTGCTCTTTGGGGCAGCCGAGCTGCCAGGGGTCTTTCTTCTTTACTCTGTGCCCATCTCCCCCATCTATGAGAGTCCATCAGCCTGGACTGTGTTCCTGTGCTCAGCACAACCTCCAGCTAATGGGACAGTGAGACAGCACTCTGAGTGTTTGTGATGGGAGAGGAGAGGGAGAAATCTCATCTGTGCCTGAGACTGAGGTGCTAAGCAGAGAAGAGCTCTCTGTGTGGGGGAGCTGCCCTGGTTTAATTTGCATCTGTTTGTTCAGATGGCCCAAGCTCCTGTGTGAGCATGTTCAGTCTTTAGTGGGGACTGGGCTGATCTTTTCCTGGCCAACTTCAGACCAGGAAAATAAAAGCACCTACATGGGACTTGAGGTGGGTGTGAAGTGGTGGTGTCATTTAGACCAGCACAGGAAAAACGCTTAGAGAACAACTAATCACATCAAAACTGTGTTAGCAATCTCAGAAAACAAAACACCTTTTATTCCTGGGGAGAGTTGCTGTTTCCCTGAGACAGCAACAGCTTGGGGTAAGGAAGGCTGGAAGCAAAGCTGGCCTAAGGCAGCCCCAGCCTAATTGTCCTCCCAGCGCCAGCGATGAGGGGATGATTCCCCTTTGGACAGTTTTCTGGAGCTCAGCTTCCTCCGCAAGGAGGAAAATTTGTCTCCAAGAACTTTGCGTAGCCCGGTGTTGTCCCTAGCAAAGGGCAGGTCCTTCCTCATGGCAGGCAGCTGGCCTGTAAACATTTCCCACTTAGCCAGGGCATCCACGGTCTTATCCACTTGAGCCAGCTCCTCCTCAGAGACGTTCCTCTCCAGGGCAGCAATGCACATCTCCAGCCACAGCTCGTAATCCTTGATGGTGTCCGTGGCCTTGGTGTGTGCGGGGGGCCGGGGCTGGCTCGGAGCCTCCGGCAGCGAGCTCGGCTGCTCGTCCTGCTCCAGCTCCGGCGCCAGGGACACGCCCTGGCTGCAGGTGTCGGGGGTCAGCGGCTCCGACAGGGAGGTCACGGCCTCGGAGTCGTTCTCGCAGCACATGCCCGAGTCGGAGCTGAACGGGAGCATGTCCTCCGAGGCTGACAGCTCTGCTGACTCCTGCCTTGGCCACGTGGACAGCACGGTCTGTGTCCAAGCATAGAGCTTCTGTGGTGAGAGGAGAAAGGTTTTGTTGTGGAGGATGAGAGACACCAGCTACACATTTCCCACTGTTGGCCAGGTAAACCTATTTATCTTGGGTGCTCAGCTGCAGCTGCCACAGTCATCTCTGCCAGACAATGGGTTCAGACAATTCCTGGTGACCCTACAAAGCAGGAGCTTTCTCTTGTCCCATTTTCTTGGACTGTGGCAGAGCTGCCTCCAGTCAGATGTGGACTTTATCTGCCCTGTAATTGAAGGTGGTAGGAGAAAACTGCACCAGATCACTCCCTGCTGTGTGAATGTCTCCAGGAGAGGCAAACCAATGCCCCTCCAGAGGAAACTGTGCCATTATAAAAACTCCTGAGATAGTGGTGAAGAATTGTGTTTTATCATGTCAATGCTGCCTGTGGTAACATGCATTTTATTCCCAAGCATAGCTCTTCCCCTCCTGAGCTGAAATGAATAAGTGGGAAGGCTGGCTCTAGGAAAGAATTAATGAAAGGAAAATGTCTGAGACAATTTCCTTTTTAAATATTAACTGCCACAATGAAGCATATAACAGGTTGCTCCTGGCACATTTAGGGAATGAACCACAGTGGCCCAGTCACCCCTGGGTAAAAGGTGTTCTCATCTGCCTTGTTTCCAGTGTTGAGGGGTTTTTTGTGTGGTTTTTAGTTTTTCACACTCCTGTAGCCTATTTTTTTACCTTTACTTTCTGTAGCTCCCAGTGATCCATTTGCAAAGCCCCCAGTTGCTCAGCAGCGCCAGGATTAGCCTGGACTGTCGCTGTGGTGTGCCAGGCAGAGAGCTGGATCCATCCCTGCTCGGCTCAGGGGGAGCTGCAGTGTTTGAGGAGCAGGCAGGAGATTCCCAGCCCTGTGGAGCTCTCTTCTCTCACAGCCCCTCACTGTTCCCTCCCCCTTCCCTCCTCTATTGCTCTCTCTTCAGGCAAATGACAGAAAGGATAAAGAGCTCAAATTGAGTGGGTGGGAGAAATCAGTCCTGCTTCTCATTTCAGTCTGAGCATGGAGCCCGGGGGAAGAATTTCGTACAGGAATAAAATGGACTCTTTCAGCTTAGCTAATCCACCCTGCCCCCTCCCTCTGGAGCAAGAAAAATTGTAAAGGGACAACTTTTCTCCTGCCTCGTCCCACCTCCAGTGGCCCTTCCCTCCCTCTGGGTTTATCCAACAAAGGCAGTGCCAGAAGCTGCAGTGGGAGCTGAGCTAATGAAGGGGACAGCAAAGCTATGTGAAAGCTGCAAGCACCCCATGATTTGGTAATGGCTCTAAATTCCCAAGAATAGTAAATCTGGGAAGTAATCCCAATTGCTACTTCGTCCAATTCCCAAGAAGAAAAAAGGCCGTGGAGATGTGAATTTTCCAGTGGTACTTTTGGGTTATTCAAGGCAAAAAAAAAAAAAAGGATGATTGATTCAGAATCACTACCTGGATTCCCAGAATCTCTTCAGTCTCTCTCATCCTTTGGGTGGCTTATTCATTTGAACTTTGGGTGGGTTTGAAGGGCTGCAGCCTCTTATGTTCTCCTGTTTAACCAGGAAGGAATGAGCTCTGTGTGGGTTTTGTTTACCTGCAGGCAAGAGCAGCTGAAGTGGATGTCCTTCCCAAGGATGTCACTAGGACCTGCTGTCTGTGTGTGTGTGGCCACTGCAAACTCATCCAGCCACCACACGAGGACAGCCTGGGATGCTGCACAAGCAGCAGGTAGAAATGTGGAAATGTTGATTGTGGTGGGGAAACACCAGGACAATTAACTTGCTTTCAGTTTTTAAGATTACTCGTGCTTGAATAAGCAGCTGGAATAAAAAATGGAGTGTGATTCTGAGTGCAACTCAGATAAGTGAGCTGAGGGGCTCTTTCTGCTGCATAAGGACTGGTTTCCTGCCCCACGTGCTCCTCTGCCCCAAACCATGTCTCAGCTGCAGATCTCAGCAGTGTTACCTGCTGCTGCTGAGGCACAGCTTGGTTCTGGCATTTCCTGTGGTTATTATGAGTGTCTGAAGCTGTTTTGTGGCAGGTGGGGATCTGTAATAGTTTTCCGAGAGGAAATGTGACTTCAGACTTACACTTAACATGCTTGGCAAGTTAACTTTGCTCTCTGTTATTGTCTCGAAATGCTTTTTGCTCTCTTCTGTCAGGTTCCTTAACTATTTAATTAATCTCTGGCATTTCTGAGGTACCTCTCCTCTTAACATTATGGCAAAGCCTCTTGCAGAGATTATCACATCTCTCTTATACCAGCTTGTACTATATCTAGTTGAGCTTTGCCTTCTCAAGGAAGCAGATGTGACATTTGGCAAGTGCATCATTCCTTGAGGTTTGTGTTCCCTGTCACCAGAGGATGCAGAGCCAATTACAGTATTTGCTGCAGGTGCAAAGGCAAAAATGTTTCTAGAAAAGATTAATGCAGTTGGCAGTTATCTTCTAGAAAGCACTGGCTGGATGCTGACAGGTTGGGTGTTTAAATAAAGCAGAATTTATTCTTCTGGTGGTCTGGGCAATTTAGACACCTTTCAGACAGAAGTAGGGACCAAGCAGCCACAGAGTTAGAGAAGGGTCTGGCAGCACCACAGATAAGTAGGAAAACCACATAAAATGTGTGTTTCCCCACACTCTTTGCCATGCTTCTGTGTATCTGATTCCACACTGTATGAAACTAGAGGCATCTCCTTTCTCGTTCTGCTTGTATCTTGTTACAAATACAACCCACAGACTTTAAAATAGGCAGCCATGGAAAATCCTGCCTCTGAACATGATGTGTGTCAGACAGGAATCACAACCAGGGAGAAGATGGGTGCTGAGTGAGAACATTATTTCTATTCCACCAGCCATTGCCTACTGAATCCTGCTGTTTAGACAGCAGAGGTAGAAAAACCTTTCAAGAGCTAAGGGTGTGTTAGGACTGTTCTTGATCTGTCCAAATGTGGTGTTAGCAGTGGTAGGAATGGGAGAAGAGACAAAAGATGAGTCTGGGACCCTCCACATATTTGGGGTAATAATTTGGGTTCCTTTCTCATAAATTTAAACAGAGGAACTGCAGCAAAGCACACACATAATGTTTCCTCCCTGTTCCCAGCAGCCCCAGAGAGGCAAAAATCCAGGGTGGCACAGGAAAGGGAGTGACTGTGGAAATCCCTGCACTCACTGCTGCTGCTGCTTGCAATCTGCCTGCCCTCCCCACCTCGTTTTTGGGAGCAGGAAAGTGTGGTTAGACTGTGGCAGTGTCCCGTGAGAAGAGCCAAAAGCCATGGAGCTTGTGCAAAGTGCTTTGTTGGTCAGAGCCTGTGTAGAACACCCCTGTGAGCAGGTGGGAGCTGCTGCCTCAGCACCTCACCCTGAAATCTCCTGGAACCTCCTGCCTTCACCACACTGCTGCAGCACCTTCATTGCTGGGGCTTGGGCTTGGGCTGAGCCTCCCTGTCCTGCCCTGCTCCAGGGGGGATTGGGGCTCACCCTGTAGCGCTCGATGAGTTTGAAGCCCACGACGTGCTGCAGCTTCCTCAGGCAGATGGGGCAGGGCTCCAGGGGCCGCAGCAGCGCCTCGTCCAGGCTCAGGGCTCCCTGCATGATGCACTGCAGCCAGCGGCACGTCCCCAGCCCCATCAGGTGGCAGATCTCGTGACAGGTCACCTTTCAGGGAAGCAAAGATCACAGCAGTGCCTGGTCATTGCTGTTTTCACTGCTCCCTCCTCTTCCTCCTCTGCTGTTCCACCTTCCCTGCTCCCTGGCAGTCTGACCCACCTCTTGCTCAGCAATGGCACTCCTCCAGCCTAGGCTTTTCCAAGGTGATAGGAGAACCTGGCTGCCTCTTCCCAGCTCCATGTTTGTGTTGTGGAGAAGGAGGGGTGGGTGTGGGTGAGGCAGATGTGGGAAGCCCTGTAGGCAGCGTGTTTGGAGCTGTGGGGCAGTGCTGCTGCTCTTCCCCAAGGACAATGTGGTCTTTGGAGACTTTTTGTTGTTTTAGAGTTTTTTTAAGGAGGAAAACCAGTCCCAGTGGGGCCTGAAAAGAGCAACACAGCCTGTGTGAGAAATGTGCAAGAAACTGTTGGCAATAACAGATCTGGGTCTTTCCAGAACAGACTCCATTAACTTTTGTGCCAAAGCAAAAAACTGAGCTGGAGTCAGCTGGCCAAGCATGACTGCCTTGGGAATTGGCAACTGTGGAAAGGCTGAGGATGGAGGATTCCTCTCCTCCTCCTATTCCCACTTAATATAATTTAAAATTATTACAGGAAGAGACTTGAAACTAGAAAATCCTGAGCCAATACTAGGGGAGCAAAGGGAAATGGCTTTGAAGGTGCTGGTGTGACTGTTCTGTGTGGGCCAGCTTTGGGAGGAACACTGGAAGCAGAACTGGCAGATGTTGGGATGAGAGAGGACAGTACTCATGAAGAGGATGTGTTGGAGGTGAGGGAGGTTTAAAGGGCATCTGTATATAAATAGAAGTGCAAACTTGGCTGAGGTATTATTCTCATCCATCCATGTAACAGGTCTGCACAGGGACCCCTCCCCTCACAGATGCCAGTGTCTGAGGAGGACAGTGACCCTTTGCAGCCATCCATTAGTTACACACACCTCCACCAGATATTCTGATTAACCTCCAAATACTGTATCAGCCTTGCTGGGCCTGACAAGAGAAATATTCAGGATTACCCAAGCAGGAGCCTGGGAGCTGGGCAGGGTTGTTTCAGTGCCTTTCCATGACACAGCCAGGTTTAGTGGAAGGTGTCCCTACCCGTGGTAGGAGCTTGGGACAAGATAATCTTTAAGGTCCCTTCCAACCAAACCATTCTGTGATTCTGAGGCAAGTCCTGTAACCTCCCTGTAACTGATGTTATTTGCTCCAGTGGTGAGGGGAGTAGGAGTTGTCCATGCAGTACACTAAAATGCAAGCTCTTTATGTCTGAATTAAATGTGGCCTTAGCTATAGCTGTGATTGCCTGTGCTTCTGGGAGCAGCCTCATGGTTGCTTCACTGGGCTGAGGCATGGATTATGCCCTGGCCTGAAATATTTAACCCTACACAGGAAGGAAAAAGGGGTGCGGGAGGTTGCTGGTCCTACCTTACAGCACTGGACCATCTCCTGGGCACTGAACTGCAAGGTCCGGTCTCTGCCCTCCTTGCTGACTTCACACAGCTCTTCCTTCTGCCTGGATGGGTTCAAGCTGCTACAGCCAGCCTGGGGGAAATCCCCAGAAAACCTGGCAAAGCTGCAGACTCCCACTTCTGTGAAGAGAGGGGTGTACAAGTCAGGCATCTGCTCTTTTGCAACTCTCTCACCTTAGGCAGCCTGAAAATACATCTGTGGGAGCACAGCCCAGCTGAGCACACAGGGTGTGATGAGACCCACTCCCCAAAAGGTTTGTATCACCTCTGTTATCAGGAGCCCTGATCCCCCTAATTTCACATTGGGAAAACCTGTTCCTCCTCAGGGAATAGCATTTAAGGATAAGACTTGGCTATTCCAGTCTCACAGGGAAAGGCTTTTTGGTACAGTACTGCCTTATTCACACACTGTGCTAGATCACCATGGGACACCAATCCCACCTTGTCCTGGCAGGAATTTGCTGAATGTGAAGCTCCAGGTCTCACATGGGTAAAGGTCCAGCAGGGTAAGTCCAAGGACACACAGGGCATCCATGGGCTTATTGTTCTTCAGGAAATTCAGGATCCCATCTGGACAAATACAAGAGAGATGTTCATTTAAATGAAGAATCCCTGGAAGGCACAGAGCCAGAATTTCTGCTTCTGATGGGGAGGAGGTTGTAATCCAAGGCCACAGGCAGACAGAGCTGCTGGATTCATCATCTCAGGTGGAGAACCATGGCTGTGTAGCCCATCCCTGAAATCAGAGAAGACTTAACTTTGGAAGTGGTGCTGAGCAGAGAGTTAAAGCAAAGCAGAGATGCTATTGAATTCAGTACTAAAGCATAGAAATTGAGCACCAGGGAGCAGAATTTCCCTACAGGCATTTCAGAACTGAGCTGGAGCAGCCCCAGGGCTGCAGTGCTGGGTCTGTGCTGAGCATGTGCTGCCCATGGTACCTGCAAACATCTTGTTCCAGGTGGATGTTTGTGCAGTGCGAGTTTGGCAGCTGGAAAACCCAGTGCCCTGGGGAAATGTGTGACACTTTAACCCAAATTTCCTATCATGAAAGGCCTGTTCCCCCCTGTACCACCCAGGCCAATAATTTACTTTGGCTCTGGCCAGGGGATGGGAGAGCTCAGACTGCACCAAATCAACAGAGCCTTCCTGCAGAGCTGATCCCATTGCTTTGCAGAGCTGGACCTAAATATAATAGCACTGAAAAATACAAACAGCAGAGGAAAATATGATGAAAGTCACTTTGTTTTTTATTCCTGTTTCCAGCCTCAAAGCTCTGGGCTTTCCATGGGAACAGGATTTCTGCCTTTTCACTCCCTTCCTCATCCCCTCCCAGCTCAGGCAGTGAAGGTCTGTGTCAGGCATTTCCTAAGGGAGAGCTCATGCCTGTGTGCCAGGCTGGTGTCTTTGTGGCTCCCTCACCTGCATGGAGCTGCACCCTGTCCGAGTCCCGGCTGTGGCGGAAGCAGCAGTGAATGGAGGACACGGGGATGGAGGGAAGGCACTTCACACGCAGACCCAGGAAGAAAGACTCCACACAGCTCTGGAGGGAATCCAGCAGCGAGAGCCCAGCGGGCCCTTCAATTAAATCTGAGGAGAGAAGCCCTGTTACCAGTCCCTTAAAGCCAGGGTGGACGTTAGGATCTGAAGGGGTTTTGTGGCACTGGTCACATCAACTGGTTCATTCTGGAGTTAATTGCTTACTCTGGGATGTGGTGGACACCTCTGGATGGTTATGGAAATAGAGGAGGAGAGAGGTTTTTCTTTATGAGAGGTTGCTCAAGGCATTAATACGCTCTCATTAGCATAGCAGATGTGCTGGAAGGTTGTCTCTTGTTTAAGTTGTGCAGAATGATTAACGTGGGAATGGGTGGCTGTGTTTAATGAACCATCAGAGATCTCCAGAAATGCTGGTTTTTCCAGCATTGTTTCATACTTTGATATACATATATGCATAAATTCATAGCAAGCCTTACCCAGGGGCACACATAACCATTTATATGGCACCATGGCTTGTGACTCTGGACTGGGGGCATGTCAGAGCCTTGCCTGTTACACTTGTTTTGCTATGGCCATTGCATTTGCAGGTGAGTGCTCAGAGGAGGCTGTTAGCAGCCCTCAACACCACCCACCACCCTGCTATGTCTCTCCAGGCAGCCCAGTGCAGATCCCCCCATTACCTATAGGCTGCAGGTAAATGTGCTTTCGACAGAAGTTCTGCTTCCTCCTCAGCACGGCGTGGTAGAAGGTCTCGAAGTCCTCGGGGGCATCGGGGTGGCTGAGCAGCCAGTCGAAGGCCGTGCGGATGAGCAGCGTGCAGAACAGCGTGCGCTGGGGATTGTAGGCCTCGGACAGGAACAGCTTCTCCGCCCTGGAGAAGGCCTTGGCATAGAGCTCCTGCAGCGCGGGGTCCGTGGAGATGAGCGCGTCCTTCAGAGCGCGCGGCCCGAAGCTGAACTCCTGCGCCTGCTTGCACTGCAGCATGGCGGGGCTCCGGCCTGCAGAGGGGACATGGCCGTCAGCACCCACTGCAGGAGGGGACACCACTGCAGGAGGGGACACGGCCACCAGCACCCACTGCAGGAGGGGACACGGCCACCAGCACCAGCCTGGAGCAGGGGACATGGCCATCAGCACCTGCTGCAGGAGGGGACATGGCCTGCAGCAGGGGACGAGGCCATCAGCACCTGGCCTTGCCAGGCACAGAGAACCACCTCATGCCTGGCCCTCAGCAATGTGCATCAATATCCCGGTTGTTGGGTTTGTGGGATGCTACAAACACTGCTCACTGGATGGCTGTAGGATTGTGGGATGCTACAAACACTGCTCACTGGATGGCTGTAGGATTGTGGGATGCTATAAACACTGCTCACTGGATGGCTGTAGGACTGTGGGATGCTACAAACACTGCGCACTGCGCTGGCCTGGAGCCATACGCTTCTTGTGGGAGTGGCTGTTATGGGTTCTCCATGTCCCCAAGAGTGTCACTGGCTCAGGGACTCTGTGCCAGGAATAGGTGCTCAAGAATGCACAGCCCCAAAATGCTGCTGGGTATCTGGAGTAAACCAGATGGCTTGGCTGGCTTGGGGCTTTTTGGTGCTCTATCCTGAAGCCCCAATAAGATGGGAAATACCTCTGAGTGTTGTGCACCTGGTTGCACTGGACCTTGAAGGATGTGAAAAGCTGGTGGTCCTATTTGCTTGGCATAAACCACACTCCTTGGAATAAGTCCATGTCAGGAACCAAGAGGTTGATATTGGTCTTTATCTGTCAATCAGAAGCTTAAACTTCTGACTTACCTGATACCAGTGCAAGCAGCTGTTCTCTGGTGACAATTTCCTCAAACACCTTTTAATCCTAGGTATTATCCCAGGGCCTCTGCTGGCTCCCAGTGCTGTTGTCAGGCTGCAGGATTTGGGGAAGTTTGCCCAGCAAAGGTGGGACTTGCTGTGCAAGGCTCACGTGTCTGGTGGTGCCTCTCTAGCAGGACACGCTCGGGCCCATTGCCATCATGTCCCTTTGTGAACAGCTTCATGTCACACTGTGTTAGCATCAGCAATGCTGGGGATGATGTCAAGTGGTAAATAAAGAGCAAATGAAAGCCTGCAGCACAAAGAAACTAATTTGGAGCATCCTAGCAATATCTTCTCCAGGGTCCTTTCTAAGGCCAGCGTTCCCCAAAGCTGCAGAAGTCAAGCACCTATTTCCCACTGCAGTTTATGCACTTGGGGAGGTGCCAGCGAACACCTTGGGGAGAGGGAAGAAAAAGAGGAAACAAAGCACAGCCCTTGTGACTAATCTATGTCTAGGTTTTTCCCTTTTTTGTAAGGAGATCATGCCAAGCAGAACTGGAGCATTTTGGAGCAGTGCTTTGGGCTTTTTGCCTACCACAGGTAAGTGCTCCACCTGTTCACAGCAGAATGAGAAATTCAGGGAATATATGAACAAAAGCTCAGGGTTTCTAGGAATAAATGTTACCTTCTTCTAGGCAAGTTCATAGTAACTTAAAAGGAGCCAGAAAATTTTTCTGGGTGGACACCAAATGCATCAGCTGCTGACCATCACTGCTCTAGCACCAGCATTCAATCACAGGGAAAAAAAAAGAGATTAAATATTTTAAGGAGGAACTGGTTAAGTCTACCATTTAAGTAGGTCTGCAGCCTAGTTCTGCCAGGTAAGTAGCAGTCAGTGGCCCCTGAGGACAGCAATATGATTAAGAAAATTCAATATTTAAAAAAAAAGTAGTACCAACATGAGCCAAAGCCTCTCCTCAGTTATGCAGAGGTGGTTTGCACTGTAAGAGGAAAGTGGCAGCCCATTAAAATTAACACTGCATTCCTTCTCATCTAACCCTTGGGAAGAGTTGTGTATGTATTGGTAGTCCTTAAAAGGGCTCGTGTAGTGTGATCTTTTTTGTCTCTAAGGGTGTGTAGCTTGGAGAGGGAGTGGATAAGTAATTTTCTTTCATTTTTGCAAGCTTTGTATTTCACTCGCATTAAAGGCTGACAGCAGGTGGCATGGGGGGGGATCTGAAGTGCTACAAGGGCCCTAATCCAGTGAAAGTTTAGAAAAAAATCTGTGATACTTTCTCAGTTCTTCTTACTGCCCCAAATTGTCCAAATTGCTCCAGCTGTTTTTTACAGGGAGCAGCAACAGTTTGTGTAAGGTTGGTCTGCACTTGGTGACCTAAATCTCTACACTTCTGACTTGCTTCCAGATTTGGGAGGACAAAGTGAGAGTCTGACCCCAGCAGGTCATCAGGAGTTTTGCCTTGGATTCGGGTGAAGACTGACATTTTCCTAATGGACAAGAATTCACTTCTTCTGCACAACCCTTAAATACAAGCATCCTTTTCCTAGTGATGCAGAACTTTCACTGGGAAACTCTTGGCAATATTCAACTGCCCAAGGATGTGATGCTGTGAGCTGCTCCCTGCCTACTGCAAGTCAAGAAAGACACTTTGCACTTGGTCCAGGTTGAGACTGATCATGTCAAAGGAGCTGAATTTAAAAGTTTCTGGAAGCATGAGCTGCCTTCATTAACGTTTCAGGCAACAAGTGGAGTGTTGGTCTAGGGAGGTGGAGCTGGTTAGAAAATGAATGGATTTTTCTCTGCTAAATGGGAAGCAGCAAAGAGTGGATGTATGTGAATGCAAATACAATGAGTGCACAGTCTTGTACTAAGTGTTCCCCCCAGGGTCCCTCGTGGAATACAGTGTGAGCCCAAAGCTATGGGATGTACATTGTTTCCCTAGACTTCCTAAAAGAGGACATTCACCCAGCTCCAGACATTCCCAGCTGTGACCATGGGTGTTTTGTGATGTTCCCCATGCCCAAGGGTGCCCATGACAACTCTTTAGTGGTTCAAAAGCTCAGGCACAGGAATGCATTTGCAGGAATTCAGTCTGGAATGACATGTGCCTCCTTCTCCTGCAGGGTCTGGCTTTGCTTCCAACAGAACAGGAGCAGTGCATTACATTCTCCAAATCCAAGACAATTACTTCTCTTTAGTAAGCTTTTCTAAAATTCTTCATTGGAGAAAATTAATGCTTAGAAAAATTTTATGGACCAACTTTAGTGGTTGAAAAAAGAAGCTCTTTTACCACATTAGCCATAGTAGATGTTATTTGTCTTGGTCTAATATATGGATATGGTGTTTCATTAACTGGAGCAGAGCAACAGGGTTTTATAATTTTTAGCTCTTGTGCTGAGGGTGCCTGGTGTAGCTCCCTGAGGCAGTCCCTCAGGAGTGAATGGCTCTTTAGCTTGGATAGTTTCTTTCCCAACTCAGTTTTTAAAATGCCCAGGTGGGGGTGGAGAATTGGAAGCACCAATGCATCCTTCTGCCCTTCAGGTATTTTGGAAGATGCCCTGCCTTTAAAGAAGCTGATTTGGCCCCTTGTTCAATGACAAGCTGTAGGACCTGACCAGCAAGTCCTGGGGTGAAGAAAGTAACTCCTTTTGTTTTAAAGGCCAATAATTTGTAGTTACACTTAAGAAAATGCTTTAAGCAAAATAATAATGTAGTGATCTGCTGCAAATGGAGACACTCTCCACATCCACTCCTGTGCCACTTTTTACTTTACCATTAGGAAAACATCCTGTCCCCAATACATATTTTGTCATTCCATCTCACAGCCATTTGCTAACGTTGTAATTTTTCCTAAACCAGGAGCTGTTTTGGACCATAAGAAGTCCATGGAGGTTGGACTTGATGATCTGTGAGGTCTTTTCCAACCTCAGTGATTCCATGATATGAAGGAGCAATGTCCCTGTGTGCAGGATGGAATGTGTGCCTGTGCTCTGGCACCTGCAGGATCCAGAGGCAGGGAAGGAGCCTGTGCTGGGAATCTCATCCAAACCCTCCTCTTTTTCCCTGTTACTTGCATATTTCATATCATCCATCATCACCTCCACACAGTGCAGAGGAGACACAAAGAGCCCAAAGGTTTTGGCACCTGCTCTTTGCTCCTGGCACCAGCCTTTTCCAAGGATTAAGTTGCAGGACCCCAGTTGAGGGGTTTCTGCTTGTGGTGCTCCACAAGGCAGGAGTCTCAGTCTGGCTTTCAGCACCACTCAGAGGTTTCAGATCACAGTGGGCACATTACACAAATCTGTTTGCTCTGGAATCTGACAGATTTTCTTTTCATGGTGAGTGTTTCCACAAGAAACGCCCCAAAATCCAGGCTCAGCACATGACACCTGAGCAGTCTGTACACTCCCTTTCCCACAGTAACCTGTTAATGTGCTTCATGTGCAATTCAGGTTACTCATAAATAATTCTCTGTGCAAATCAGACACATAAATTATTCTCTGTAATTGAAAATTACCTATGAATTATTCTGTTTGTAATTCATAGATATGTCATTTATTCTCTAATTTATTGACATTGCTTTCTTGGATAGATATGCCCGGGGCTGACAGTAACAGGGTGATTCCCAAAGGCCAAGGCAATATCATACAGTGTGAGTTCATTTGGGATGTTCTGACTAGACAGGGATGGTCTTGTGTGCAAAAATTCCATGTACACATACAGAAAGGGCACTCAGTGCATTATGGATTTATTTGGTATTATACACAATTTGACCCTAACATTGCAGAGATTGTATTTTTTTAAGCTGGTCCTTCTATAGTTATTCATTTTATAAGGCAACTTGTAAGTAATTTCTAGCTCTGACTCTCCCATAGGCACTGCAGATGAACAGGAGATTCCCTCTGTTCCCTTCCCGTCTCAGCTCTGGTGAAGTATTTGGAGGGAAAAACTGACTTAACCCAGCTCAGAGGGACATTAGCAGGGGCTCTTAATACTGATTAATTACCTTTGTTAGGTGCTGTACTGTAAACAAGCAGTGATAGTGCAGAAAATTCATTGTCAGTCAACAGAAATGAAAAGCCTAGAGCAAAAATAACGAGTGATAACTAATTATCAACACAAGCTCCAGTTGCTTAATAGCTCTTTCCCTGAGACTTGCACTCAGAGTCTGCTACTGCTGCTCCAGGATCAGCCTCTCCTTCCCAGTATTGTATCAATAATAGCCTGAAAGCAATTTTCTCAACTTATTTGTTGACATGTATAGAAAGAGATTTTTCTTGACTGAGAAGCTCTCCTCCAAATAAATTTCTCACTGGTCCAGCTCCTTCCTTGAGGAGCTCAACACAGCCCCTCACACAGACCCAGGCTTTGCCTGCCACTGAGGCTCAGCTCCTCCAAATCTGTTTGGCCAGGTTCAGACCTGGTTTTGAGATACTCAGCAGTTTTCAGAATTAATCCCCTTTGCCCACAGAGAAAATCCACTCTAGACCTTCTCAGCCCTCTATTTGCACCTCCACGGAGCTCTGGTATCTTCTGCCCACTTGGCATTAAGTGGCCACAAAGCACTGAGTCAGATCTGTGTGTGTTCCAGCCCATAAATTCAGATAAAGCCTTCTTGCCTCACTCAGCGCCCAAAAATATTTGTGTGTAATGTCTCTAGAATATGTCTGTGGCTCAGAAACAGATGGTCTCGAGAAGAGTCATTCCTGGTACTCTGGAAACCTTCAGAGATTCACACGTGCATTTACCAGGAGGAGAATCTGCCTGTCCTATTGGAGCTGTGATTGATGTGGTACTGCTGCAAGACTCAGTCCTGGAAGTTTGTCCTCCCAGGAATCTGCCTCATTAATTAACTTGGACTGCTGGACAAGTTAGATGGACAACTCAAATATGCAAAAAAGGTTTGCAAGGTGAAAGACAAGATTTGTAGAGGTCATTAAATACCTAAGATGGAGGCAGATGCTTCCATTTGTCCTTATTTAAATATTCTTATTTAAGTGTTCTTAAGTATTTAAGAACACATACACGTCCACTTTGCCCTTGATTTTGTTTTATGTTAGAGCCTGCTCTCTCAATACACTGTGCTTCATTTTAATACGTACTGAGGGCATACATTATCCCTCGTTTCAGCCTTCTCTTCTACAGATTTTATTTATTCTGTGCTCGTACAAAGCGCTACCCTATTTTTCAGCGCCTGCTATTTGAGGCTCTCTAAGTGTCACACAAACATTCATGAACTTCTCTGTGCTACCCTCCAGAAAGTAAGCTGGCAGTATGTGCCTTTCCCCCTCCTCCCTCTCATCACCCATTTATTCACCATTTTCAGAGCTTTCTCTGTTCATTTTAGTCTGGTTCCACTGCCTGTGATGCTTCTCCCGTGCACACATGTGATGAAGGGCTGGCTGTGCTCTCCTTCCCTGGCTCTGACATGAAATAATCCTCCACAATCCATGTCTGCGTGCTGTGCACTTGCTAACCAGAGAGCCAAAAGCACCGAGCAGCATCTATCAGAGCTGTACAACAAACGCAGCACTGCAGAGATACCGAGCTCTAATCACTCACAGCTCCAGGCACTTTGCTCTTCATCATACTTGTCTAGACAGACTAAATGGTCTCTGCGCGACAACCCCGGCGCTAGCCAGGAAAGCGGCTGCGTTTTCCATACGGATGAACTCCCAAACAGGTATGGCTCA
This sequence comes from Toxostoma redivivum, assembly GCA_013397375.1. Lineage (NCBI taxonomy): Eukaryota > Metazoa > Chordata > Aves > Passeriformes > Mimidae > Toxostoma > Toxostoma redivivum. Next base: position 652,545 of record VXBI01008831.1, read on the forward strand.
GGGTGGGTATTCCCTGGAGCACGGGCGGTATAAAAGTGCCTCATCCCGCGGCGAAAAGGCACGGGTCCTCCCAACACACCAAGTGCTTTTTAAGTGGTGCCGCCAGGTCGGGGACGTTTGTGGGCATTTCACAGCCCAGGAGAAGGAAGGGGCTCCGAGCTATTACTACAGCCAGCATGTCTGGGGGGGACAACGAGAGAGCGAAACCCACGATTTCCTAGGGGCCGGCTGTACCCTGGTCACCAGCCAGCGCTGCCGGCCGGAGGATTACGGCGTACAAGGCACGTTCTGGAAGGGCTGCAGAAGCAGGTGCTGCTCCCGGGACACCTGAACACTCCCCAGCCTCGCTGATGTGCAAAAGGGGCTGTTGATGCTGGTCCCCGTTGCGGGAATCACACGGGTGGGTGTGGAGGGAGGGAACAAGCCCCCCAGCACTCTGGGACGATGCACCAAGCACGAACACCGAGCTCAGCCCCGGCACCGCAAACCTCCGGGGAGGGTGCACCAAGAGTGCCCGGGCAGGACCCTTGGAGCCCGTGGGGATGGTGCCCGGAGCGCAGTCCCTAATCCCCGGCGGAAGATGCCCCGAGCGCGGTCACCAGCCCCCGGAGGGGGATGCCCTAAAGCGTGACCCGCCGCCACCGGGGGAGGATGCCCCGAGCACGGCCACCCTCACCCACGGAGCGATGTCGTCGCCGGGGAAGCGCTGCCCGCCCCCCCAGGAGATGCCCTGAGCGCGGCCACCCTGATCCGCGGAGCGGTGCCAGTCACCCCGGGGGCGATGACCATCACCCCGGGAGATGCCCCAGCCCACCGGGGCCACCCGGACCCCCCTTCCCTCCTGGCCGTGCCCGCCCCCGATAAGGCGACCCCGCGACACCCCCCGATCTGCCCGGGGGGACAGGACGGGACTCACCGCCCGCCGGGCCGGGACTGCGGAGGAGCGGCAGGGCCGGGGCACCCGGCTCGGGGCTGGCGAGGCGGAGCGGAGCCCGGCAGAGGCGGCGGCGGCGGCAGGAGGAGCAGGAGGAGGAGGAGGAGGAGGAGGAAGAAAAGGGGGAGCAAAGGGGG
>VXBI01008831.1:654126-674804 GCA_013397375.1 Toxostoma redivivum
GGGAGCGGCGGAGGCGGCGGCGGGTCCCGCTCGGCTGCCGGAGCCTGGGAGCGCACGCAGCCCCGTTTGGGGAAGCGCATTCCCGAAAGGGCCGGGGCTGAGCGGTGCCAGGGGGTGGAAACCCTTTAATCTGGGCTCTAATGAGAGCTGGGCGAGGAGCGGCTGTCTGGGGACTGGTTGTGCCGGTGGCTGGTGCCATCCCCGCCCGGCGAGCCGTGTTTGCATTCGCCTTGATGCCTCGCTCCCAGCATCGCTCCCACATGACCCGGATGCATTTCTGTGTCCCACGATGTCCTTTAATTCGGGAATATTATCTGTTCTTGGAAAGGTTAATTACATTAAAGGAGTGGATCTCTGTTCTCATTTCTCCATGGCTTCATTTATTCTGCCTTTCATGTTTTGATCCTCTTCAGTGCTTTGATCCCTCATTTCTGCCATCCCTGGATGGGAGGAAAAAGGAATACCCTGGCTGAGACCCAAGCATGTCCCTAAGTGACATAAACGGAAATTAGAAAAAAAGAATATATTTTACAGCTTCAGGAGATGTAGCAGTGCTGGCAGCCCAAATGCCATCTGCACGCCCAGCACAACCACGGACCTGCAAGGGCCAGCAGAATTCCTGCTGGAGTCCTGGTGGCCACAGGAGTGGACAGATGACCACATGCCGTGCTGCAGGATTAGCAAGCTCCAGGATGAGACCATCCTTGCTGCAGCCTGTGTGCCTGGGACCTGCATTGCTCTGAAGGCACTGGCAGCATCACTGGTGAAAAATTGCCCTAATTTGCTGCTCTCATAATCAGGCCAAGGCGAAGAAGCAGCTTCTCTTGGCAGCAGAAGCTGCTCGTGAATCTTCCTTGTGGGAAACCTTCCTGAGATTCAGCCTGTGAGAAGGGCAGGAGGGAATCCTGAGGCCTTGCAATATCATCTTCTTCCACTTCAGTTGCTACCCAAAGCACAGGAGATGCCCTCTGTGCTGTTTTAATTGGTTGCTGCTTGTAATGAGACTTTATTTGTATTAATTACTTAAATTATATATTTATGAGTTGCTCTGAATACACTGTCAACATGTTTAGAACCATAACAAGCCTCAGAGTCAGTTCCTACATGAGGAAGCTGTAAACTGGAAAACCAGACACACTGATACAGTGTGTTCCCAAAATGCACAATTGTTTTTTTGTTAAACTTATTGTAAACTTAGTAATTAGTAGATGGCTTAGCTGCCAGGCCATTGACTGACCAGCACAGGTAAACAAGACTGATGTTGATGTTAAATGTTCTCATAATGATGTATTATCCTGGGTAGGCACAGGAGCAGGTGGGCAGCAGAGTTGGCAGAGAGGGAGATGAAGGCAGGGACAGAGACAGTAATGAGACAGGAGGTAAGTGGTTTTATTAAGAGAGGATCAGTAGAAAAGGAAGAGAAAAGGGAGCAGAAAGTGGTCAAAACTCAGATGAGAAGACAACCAGGAGTTGGAGAGAGCAGTGAATCAGAGGCATGGGGATTTGGGGCCATGGAGGGAGCAGAAGCCTGCCGGGACAGCTGCACTCAGCATTCGCTCAGCTGCGAGCAGAGCTGGTCACAGCACAGACGTGATGCTCACCACAAGTGCCCTTTATCTGCAGTGATCAGCAGCAGTCACCATTCTGCTCTGAAATCAACTGTTTATGCAGAGCTGTATTTCCTGGAGTGGCCACGATCTGTGTCCTCCACATGGGAGGATGTAAAATATGGGGGTGCCTGCCTTGGGCAGGTGAGTGCTGGAAAATTCATGGGGCAGCACATCCTCAGGGAGAAACAGAGTGGAAAAAAATACCAAAACTGCTGCCTGAGACTGGAATTTAGGCAACTGTAGCTATTTAGCTGAAGAAAGTTGTCTAGATACACAAATAACTCCATGGGGAGAAAAGGCAGGTACCCACGAGCTGTGTAAGCCAGAGAGAAGAGACAGCCCAAACCCACAGCTGCAGGCTGCAGCCAGACTAATTGAAATGAGAAAAAAGGCATTAATTTTTTAAAGAATGAAGTTGATTAGCTGCTGGAACAAATTACTGAGGAAAGTGAAAGTCTTCCCATGTGATAGTGTTTTCTATTCAAGATAAGATGCTTTTCCCCAAGTAAGCTTCAGCCAAGCACATGTTCTTGAGTTCAGCAGAGCAAGGATGGGGTGAAAAGTGGTGATCTCTGCTCTGAGAAGTTAAAGAGGTGACTTTGTGGCCCCACCTTGATTTTAGGAAATGAATTTAAGGCTGTGCTGTTGGCATGGATTTCTAAATCCCTCCTGGATGGTGCTCCAAATTTCAGTTTGTGCTGCTACCACAAAGCAAAAATGCACACAAGTTAACTCCTGAAAGTTTGGACTTTAGCAGCAGCCCAGAGAGAGCAGAGTGGGTTCAGCTCATGCTGTCTCTTTGCTGGTCAGTCAGAAAACCCTGACCTACGTCTGGGCAGCACTGTAGAACTACCAGCAACTACTTTGATATTGGTCCTAAAGCAATTGTAGCCACATTTGTCTCACCCTCAGACTGTGTTGTGCACAAGGAGGAGAATTAGGGAATATCCACACAAAAAAAAGTAAGAATTTAATCTCATGTTGCTGCTTCTATGGAAATGAGTGAAGTACAACATTTGCTAGGAGGATCAAGCTCAAAATAAAAGGGTGAGATCTACATGTGGATGGTGATGGAGAGGAGGAGAAACGGGACTGACTGGTTTGCACAGGAGATGGAGAGTTCCCATCCTGGGAGGTACTGGCAGGATGTAGCAGGGACCAGTCTGGGGTCAGGTTCACTCCCTTTGCAAGCTGAAGGTCTGGTGATGGTTCTGGTAGAGGGTCTGAGGCAGGAGATGAGGAGTTATTAAAGTGGGATTTCACCTGGAACTGGAGAGTCTGAGGGACCTCATCTGACAAGACTATAAGAGGTTTTTGCTTCCTCACTGAATCAGTTGATTTGGCTCCCTGCCACACATCAGAGGGTGTGGAAGGAGAATGAAATGTTCCTTGTCTCCTCCACTGATACATGAAAATGCAGTGCATTGTGCTGGTGCTGAGGTAAGGCCCCTCCTTTGCCCAGCTGCTGTCCTACATTGGGTAGTGCCATCCCAGTCATGTGCCAGGAATGCCCTGTGATGCTGCCTCGTGCCCCATCCATCACCCTTCCCCAAAAAAACCCCGCAGACAAACCTCGTGGAGGCATGGATGAACAGCACTGAGTGTGGCACCCGTGGATTTGCATGATTCCTTTGAGGAAGCCGAGGTAGCTGGGACTGGCAGCAGTGAAGGACAGCTTCCTTCCCTCTGTAGGAGGTGGCAGAAGAGAAGCAGAGAGCCGCAGGCACCTTCTGGTAGGTGATGGAGTGGGGGCATCAGTGTCTCTAAGGCAGAGCCAGACCAGCAAAACTGTCCCTCTCTGCTGTGTCCTGGCACAGTCCAGGCTCTGTTGGCAGCTCGGGGAGGAGCTTTAATGAAAACAAATGTTTGGCTGGTGTTACTGTAGTGCCACAGACTTCAAGGAGCAAAGAGAGAGCCCAGCCCCTCTTTGATTAGTGAGTGCAATCTGCTGCTACAGCTGATGCTGGAGGAGAAGATAAGAGAGAGAAAAAGAGAACAGCTCTGGAGTGAAGATGAAAACACTGGACAGAAGATCTGTGGGTGGATGAAAGGGAGTCATTTATTTGCAAATAAGTTGCTAGATCAGGCTTCATGTGCATCTGGGCAGCTTCTAATACTGTGGGCTTATTCAGAGCTGAGAGTTTTGACTGGAATTGGAGACTCTTGAGACATCAGCCCACACGTGTAGCTGGTCCAAGTCTGTCATGTGCCAATCTCAGAAAAATGTAAGGGTCTTCTTCACTTTTTACCACTGATTTAGTGTCGCTCCGCAGGAAGTCAGCGTGGCTGCTCCATGATTCATTCCCATGAGGAAGCATGATTTCAGGTCCCCAGATGGTTGCAGAGGCAGAAGAGGGGGAAGATATGTATTTTTACAGCCAGGAGAATGCAACTTCAGTGTGCAAATTTGGCCTGGCTTAGAAAATCTGGGGAATATACAGAATGACTGTTTATTTATTACTTATTATTTATTATATATTTATCTATTTTCACAATTGTCTTCCTCTTGGCTCCTGATTAGGCTTTAGGAACACAGAGGAAGGAGGAGGCTGCTGCCTGAGCTATCCATTCCAGGATTTAAACTCAACCTGATATTTGGTCTGTGTGTTCCCTGGGATTCAGCAGAGTCCACTTATTGAGTCCAGCAGAAATAGCTTTTCGCTCCCTGGTTTCAGAGGAGGTGTTAAGTAGGACATAGATAAATTTGGGAATATTAGTAAGGGAAGAAGGGCAGCTATTTCTTTTGAAATAAATCTTTGGGCAGAGATAATAGATCTTTGGGCAGAGAACTGTGAAGAGATGCCCTTTGTAGAGAGCTAGAGGATAAGACGTTTGCAGATAGGAAATTTTCTGATTCAAATAAATTATTGGGCAAAAATGGATGTTTGGGAGCATTTCAAGTTTCTTTATATGCAGCCCTGTCTGGCACTGAATCCTGCAGTGTTTCAGCTCAGGGAGTGTCTTGCTGATGTCAACAGTTCAGGGCTGGGTCGTGTCCTGCATCAGCATCTCAGTCTACAGGAATTTGGGGACTGCTGTGTGACAGTGCAGGTGGAGAAGTTTTTAGTGGCACCCCAGTTTTAAGGTTTATCAGAGTTTTCCCTGAGATGTAGAGACAACAATTTTCACATGGTCAGTAATCTGAAACAGGCTCTCCCCACAGAAGGAGGGAGGTCTGTGACTGAGGCAGAGCCCTGCAACACTCTGCGTAATTAAAACACTGCAGTGAGATGAAACACGAGATGGAGAGCAGAGATAGTTGGAGGCACTGAGAAACAGAAGCATTTTCAAGTATTTTGCTGCAGAGGTGACTGGAGAATTAGCCTGATTTTCCCCTTGTGCTGTTCTTTGCCAGGTGACGTGCTGGGCAGCCGGGTGGACACATCACTGACCCAGAAAGCTGCACTGCCAGCACAGGTGTGGGCACCAAACCACACGGGGCAGAGGAGAACCACAGGGCTGCAGCGCCTGGAGTCAGAGCTCATCTCTGTGTCTCGTGGGCTGGTGCATGGCTGTGAGTTTTGGCTCTGGAGCTGACCACAGCCCAGTTTGCTCTGGGCTGGGTGAGGATCTGCTTGTCCCTGGTGACGTCGCACACGCGGCCAAAGGCCAAGTGCTGTCACTGGAAACCAACTGTGAATTAATACACAGGGTGTGATTAATGTGCTTTTTAAATGCATTCATGTCCTGTCACACTGGCTGTGGCTCTTGTGTCACATTTGGTGTTCTCAGAACATTTATTAGCCTTACAGATCCCTTGATTATTGCTTTCTCTTTCATAATTAAGCCATGAAACTCAGCATGGTGCAGCTTATGCAGTATTAATTCATGGCTGGCATATTCTGCCTGTGCCCTAGGATAAGGCTAAATGCTGGCAGCTGGATTGCTCTCTGCACAGTTGCTATTCTGAATTTTTTTAATATGATTATAAAAATCACATTCTGCTTGTATATGGGTGACTTGGGGCTCTGCACTGCTGCAAGCAGTGGGGTGCAGTCTGACTTCCTCAAGAGCAGAATCTGTGCCCTTGGCAGTGCTGGGAGAAGGGGTTTCCTCCTGCCCCAGGTGCTGGCTGATGCTCTCCAGGTGGATGCTGTTAGCTCTGCTCCAGTGCAAATGCAGCCCCACGTGCTCTCCACTCCCTGCCCACCCTTCCTAGGACATGCCTGTGAAAATGTGAGTCTTGTAAATGAGTTCTCTTTCACTCCTTTTTGTCCTCATTTTCTTCATGTGAGAGTTAAGTAGAATTCAGGATTTCCTGCAAGGCTGCAGCTCCACGGCCCCTTTCTGTCAGCAGCAGCTGCCTTGGATGTCTGAATAGTTTTCCTCCTGGCTGGTTGCTCCTGCCCCCAGAACAACAGTTTAACAGTTTGTGTGGCCATGTGGTGAGCTGAAAAGGGAACAAAAATAGCATTAAACATGTCTGTTTTATTTAATTTTTTTTTATTTTCCCTCTCCTGGGAACTAGTTGTAGGAGTGACTGTGCTGGAAGAATTGGAGCTCAGAGCTACTGGGAGGGAAATCACCGGAATGACACAGACCCAGTGCCCCAGCCACTGCTGGCCCAGAGGCAGCAGTTTGAATGCAGAATTCATGAGGTGAATTTGGGTTGGGTGTTGTGCTACTCGCTATTTCCTTTGGGTAAATCCAAGCAGCTTTGCAGCCACCTCCTCTGAGGAAGCACAAGGTGGGCAGTGATGGGCTCCAGCAGCTCTGCCCACATGGCTCTGCTCTCCTGGGAGTCCTACCAAATATCAGATATGGGGACAAAGTGCCAGCTACTGGAGAGCATCATGTCAGTGTCCCTCATGTGCTCTTCATGGGCCACAGATTCCACAGTGGAATGGCAGTTCCACCCCGCTGTGTTAGTGACACACATACCCACACTGCTCAGGTTATTGATTATTGTTCATCAAGCCATTTCTGGAGAGACCTGACTGCTGATCATCTCAAAGCTTCTGTTTCAAATAAACGGTGCCAAACCCTACGTGCAGGATGCAAAGCTGTAGTGCAGAAACTCTTTGAGCTCACACGTTTCCATGGAGATGAATCTTTGATCTCGCTGAAATAAATAAAGGGCGGAGAAGATGCTCCCAAACTAGGGAGGAAGGCAAGGCTGATCCCTACGGGGCAGAAGTTCTCAACAGGAATTAGGGTGACAGGAGGCTTCTTTTTTTATGCCCTCCCGATGCCATGTCTGTGGCAGCAGAGAGGCTGAGCTGGGTGCACACGTGGAGAACGTGCCTTTCATGCAGCCAGCCAGACACTCTGCACCTTGGAGCTGCCTGATTTAATGCTGCTGGAGAGGCAGACCTTTGTCTGCGCTGCAAATTCACCCCGTGCTGCAGGATTTGGAGAACAGAGACACAAGGGTTTAATATCAGTACGAGGCACGTTTGTTTTCTTGACTTATGAAGCAATGAGCACAGCCAGGAAAAGTGCTCAGTTTACAGATAAAATAGAGAGGGGAAAAATAAATCACATTTTACTCTGGTGTAATGTGCAAAGCAGAAGTGTTTACTATGCTGACATGGAGATAGTGACCAAAGGCAGCAGTCAATTTGCCTTTATCCACACGGGTGAGCTTTGACCGCGTGTGTTCTTGGAGCTGCGGCAGGATCTGTTACTGCTGGCACTGGAAACTGAGGCTTCCATGGATGGAGAAGAAGAGAATTCATTAGGGAAGGGTGTAACTAGCAGAGCAGTCTCCGGGAGCCCGGCTGTGGTCGGGAGCTCTGTGGGAGCGCTGGGACCCGAGCGCGGTGCGCGGTGCCGGAGCCGCCGCTCGCTGTGCCCGGCCGGGCCCGCCGGGTCTGCGCTTCTCGCTCCGCTGGGCACCCGCGTGCTGGCACTCCCTGGTCACTTCGGATCTGCTCACAGGACACTGATGGACCCGGCCCTTTGTCTCAGGGCCCCGAACAGGTTTTACTGCAGCCTGCGGGGTGAGCAAACCGCTGTGCGCAGCTGGCGCAGCACTGCTTTGCTTTTCCTCCTTTTTTTACCTAAATAATCTTCCTCAGATGCGTCGAGCTGCCAGTTGTGCTAATCAGGGTCTCTACTCCAGGGGTTTCCACCCAGGCTAAATAAATGGTGCTTAAGTACCTCGGTCCCACCACTGCTTTCCCTGGAGCAAGTGTCCCCTTTGTGCCTTGCTGGTTCTCGGGCTCCTGAACGACTCAAACATCATTCCATGGAATTTTAAATTTATAGTTTAAATACTTCATTTATGAGGATAAGTTTTGTTTACAGCTCTGAAATCTTATCATCCTTTCCAAATATTGCAGAAAGCTTCAGTGTTGAACAAAGCCCGCAGGTTCCCTTTAGAAGCCAACAAGGGGGAGTTTTTGTTGATTTTGTTGTTGTTTCACATGACCTCCTTCACTGAAAATACTGTCACTGCTCTCTGTTTTCAGAAATGGGCCATTTGACTGAGAAAGCCACGTTGTCTTATGCACTACTTCACTGGGAAGAAAATATGTTGAAGGAGCATGCAATATTAAAGGTATTTTGAACCAAATTCACTTCAACTGGTTTCAGTGGAAGATTTAGCCTTGTCTTCACAGGGTTCTTTGTCAGAACCTAAAGTACAAAATACCCTGTTGGGTCAAAGTTAAGGTTACTACACAGTAATGAAAACAGCAATTTTTTCCTCAATGACATGAACACGACAGGATTGCTGTGCAGCCACAGCTGTTTGTCTCAGGGCTGTGATGGATGTTGTCACTTAGCAACCACTGCCATTTGTGTTTTAACTGCAGCTTTTTTGTTGTTGGCACATAATGAGAGTTGTAGGCACGAGGTCAGTCCCATCGAGGGTGTTTGTTATCAGGAATGATGGGTTTTAGGACTCACCTGTGTCCCAGCCTATAAGGGCTAAATCAGATTTCATGTGTGGTGGCTAATGCAGCTTAATAAGGGTTTGTTTAGGAGCTGGCTTGGCTGGGCCATGTTTCAAGATGTACAGTCTGCATTCACCATCTGCCAGACCTGGCTCTGCAGCTCCTTCGTGCTGCTCACAGCCCAGCCCGGAGCTGGTTTGGGGCCAAAGCTCTGGGTGCAGGAAGGAGGGACCAAGGCTGGGTGTCTCTGCTCACAGCAGCACACAGCCCTGCTCCCTTCTGCTGACCCAGCCTGAGAGCTCAGGGAATGTGAGGAGTGAAGGATAATGAGATGGGAGACCTGAAGATTGAAGCTCTCTGTCTCTTGTGGGTAATTCACACGCATCTTAAGGGAAAAGGGTCAGACCTATGACAGTTCAAGCTGTTACACTCTACAGGAACTGGTTAAGGTCATGGTTTAACACCTGGTCTGTTCTGATCTAACTGAGAAATGTCTCTCAAAGAGGTGGGTCCACCCTCTGTGCTGGACAATTGGGGTCCTGTCTGGCATGGAGGTTAACAACCAGGAAAATGGGGAGTAACTTGGCTGGATGGGTTTGTTTTAGAGACAGGTGTGAAAAGTATCTTTGCAGCCCTGTTATAATTTCATTATTATGTAAATAAACACTTTTAGCTGGTGAGCTCTGAGCAGAGAGTGGGTGTTGGTACCACAGATAGAAACGCTATTTTCTTTAATTTCGTTTTGCTTTAACTGAAGTTGTGTAATTGCACCTGTAGCTCTGCAGGGATCCCTGGGGAGGGCTGCTCATCCCCCTTCCATGGGGGGATTTAGGAGAGCCCCCAGGATGTGTTTCCTTACAGCTGCACGTCTTCAGCTCTGCTCTGCCTTGTCCAGATGAACACACTGCTCCTTCAAATCCCATTTCTGTGTGTGCTGGCTCCAGGGTTAAAGGCAGGACCTGTCCTGCCTCTGGAGCAGCAGGGCTGGCACAGGCTGAGGTCTGGACCTGATGAAGTGGTGTTTTATTTCTCAGCAGAAGACAAAACCCGCTGCTCCGAGGGGAAATGACACAGACCACAGAGCTGCTGCTACTGGTATGCTTTTCCATTGTAGATTGCTGAGATCTTCTGCAGTGAAGCTTTTTGACAAGTTCCTCCCTAATGCACACTGGTTTTTAGAAGCCTTGATGAATATGTATTGAAAGGTAAAGCAAATTTCATCAGAGGAGGACAGAAGGAATTACATAGATGTGCACAAATTGATCTGTAATCACAGATCACGTATATTCAAGCTGAAGCAACAGCCCTAGACATTTATGGCCCATTTCTGACTAAGTTGTGCAATTAGTGTAATTAGGCAAAGAATATTCTTTTTATTGTAAATGTCTAGTGTATTAAACCAGAAAATTAACAGCCATTCCTTTGGCAGTTTTCATAAAGCCATTGCTAGCAGGGCTGAGCCAAAGATGCTTATTGTCTCTAGTGTCTGAGGCTGAGCAGTTAAAGCATAAATCCTGTCTTCAGAGTTTTGTTAAAATGTGTTGAGAGCAACTCTAGGAATTTCCTACCTGTGTACAGATCAGACAACACAACTTAACATTGCCCCTGTGCAGCTAAAGAGCTGAAATGAGCTTTGAAATTTTCTTTTTTCACAGCACCAGCCACCAGAGATACAATTTTTTTTAAGCTGTGATTTTTTTGTCAATACCATCTGTACTTTTCCTGCTGGCTATTCGCAATCTGTTTATAAACAAAAATGAGTCCTGAGCTTGGTGTCCTCTGCATTGAGGCTCATGTCTGCCCACAGCCTCTGCCAGAATCAGCTCTGTGGGTGTTAGAAAAACTCTCAGTGGTGCCTGCCTCCTGCAGGAACCAAACACAGCTACAGCTCTGATGGGGTGAATGCTGGAGTTTCCAGAGAAATCATCCCAAAATATCCGTAACAGCAAGCCAGGCAGTCCCCTCCTTCTCTGTGCTGTGTGACAGAGTGAGCTGGTGGTAGTTTCTGGAGGGGCAACTGTTGCTGTGCTGTGAAGGGGTTAAATAACAATGGCACTTGCTGAAGTGAATGCTCAGGATGTACCTGGGAGCAGCCAGAGCTGCTCAGGGCTCTCTCTTTGGGAGCCAAACCTTCCCCCAGGTGCAGCACGACCACAGCTCCTCAGCAAGACCTAGCACAGAGTGTAATTCTTAACCCAGCAGGAAGAAGCTCTGTGGCTGGGATAAGGGTCTTGTGGAGGTGCAAAAAAAGCCTGGGTAGGTAAGAAGTGGGTTTAAAATAAGTTGTGAGTGTAAGCTAGTGGGGGAGGGCTTGTCTGAGTCCTCAAGTGTGTGAAGATGGGTATCCCAGCATGACAGGTGATCCACATCAGTAGCTGTTGGTATGTGGTCATAAATTTGGTAACTAAATTTCCATATCAAAAATCCCACCCCATTGTTTTCTGTAGAAAGAATTGTGGAGTTTTTAGTTTGCTTTCATCTCCCTTAATCTCTCTAGCCCTGGGCATTTGTTGCACACACTGCCCAGGTGTCCATGACCCCTCCTGTTTCTCCCAGCTATCAGGTGCAGGGTGGCAGTGGGACTCCACTGTCACTGGAGCAGCAGAGAAAACAAAGGCAAAGCAGGGAGCTCAGACAGGACAGAAATACAGAGTCAGCACTGTCCCAGAGTTGCTGGAGGTGGAGACCTGCTTTTAATGAAAGAGTAACTAAAACCTTATTACCCCTTCTAAAGATAAGGAGCTCTCCCAGATTGTTGTACATTTGGTTTTTAATGTACAAGTGTATAAACACGATATTAAACTGCAATTAGGTAAATGCTACAAACATATTGTCACCCTCACCCCAGCTGATTAAAAAGAAAAGAGTTCCATGAAAAATTAATAGGTCTGGGAGTTGAGAGGCTTTGGTAATAAGCAGTGAGTTTGCCTTCTGTAACAACTCACTTTTTCAATTTGCTGATACCTGAATAACTCCTTGGAGTCTCCTAAACAGCACAGCCCTGAAATGACAAGAATTCCAGTGCGAACAGGAGGGAGGTGTTCACCCAGAACTCTGCTGCCTCCTCTCCTGGAGCACAGCTGACCTACTGTCAACACAGAATGCTGCTTTTGGAACTGCAGTGCCTTCACTAGGGCTGCTGGAACTCCACAAACACTCCACACTTTTTTAAAATCACATCCCTGCTCTCTCACTAACCCTTTCCATTTCTGAGATGAACACAGTAGCAGGAAAAGACCTGAATTTTAGTATCTTCTGTCTTTTGCCAGGTATAGACCCAGCCCAAGTAGAATTGTGCGTCAGAAGCAGAGCTATTCTCTCCTAAAAACAGCTGCAGGTACAAAACCCAAGGGCTCTGTCACACGTAAAGCTGTGCACAGAGCAATAGGCAAGGTGTGCTGCTTTCCTCAAAAGGCACAGAGCAAACCTTCAGCCTCAGCAGCAAGAGATTCAAACTACATCTCAGTCCATTGCACTGCTGCAGGGAGGAGACTGGACAAGTATTTTCACTGCTTTAGATGCTACAGCCTCCAATGCCCCAAAATCAGAGTCATGTTCCTGCCTCTCCCCAGGCTGCAGGAGGATAAAGCATGCACCAGTAACACCAGTGCTGGAAAAGAACCCACCATGGATCTACTGCTAAAGGTGCTGTTTGGTTTGGGTTTTTTTCTAGGTTGCAAAAAGCTTTTTAGCACATGGCAAGGTACTGGAGAAAGTTGCAAACTGCACTCTTCCCCAAGTTTTTATAAAACTGGCAGTTTTTTCTCAGAAAATCATGTTGCCATTCACACTATGTCTGCTGGTTTCTAACTGTACCAAAGCTAATCACAGATCAAACTCATCTTGAATAAAGCTTTAAGTGTAAGTTTCTCTCAAAAGTTAGAAACTATCTGAACACTTCAGGAATAGAAAAACGCAGCACTTGAAAAAAAGTCAGCAATATGGACTTGCTTCTGGCTTCAATTAAAACCAAAGTCAGCATGTTGGTGTCACTGCTGAGATCAAACAAGTCTGTGATCTATAGGAGAAAATTTGTAATGCTAAGGATGATCAGCTTTTGACTCTTTGAATGCCACTTCTGCTCTAGACCTCAAAATGCACAAGGGAAGCTGAGAGCTCTGTGTTTAGAATAAATACAGAAAGGTCAAAACTAGTGTCCCTTAAAACCAGTCTCCATCAGTTTTAGCTACTCTGGCTCTAAAAGGAGCCTGCAACAGCTTGTTTTCAGTCGCTCTTTTGTTTTTTTAAAATGTTCCTTATGTAGGCATGGTCTGGTGCCTTCTTAAAAGACAACAACTTAAAAAAAGAACAAATGCCATTCTTAATGTTTCTACTTTGAAAAAGAAACAACAGTTTATTGGAAATGACACTTTTTATGAAAAAAAAAATCACCAGTGTTAAAGCAAAGAGTTTCTAACCCATTTAACAGCTAACAAAATCATCCTTCTCCTCCAGAAGAAAACTGCTTAAGCACTGCTCCCTCAGAGCAAAAGCTGTGTTCAGTAACAGTCAACTTCATTATCCTCTATGGTCCCCACAGTAGCAAGGATGTCTTGTAAGAGGGACTGAGGGCTCTCCTCCACATGGTCACTACTTTTATTTAGCTCATCATGCAGCTCCAGTAAGTCTATTGCACCCAAAGCTAACATCATGCTCTCTGGATCCTGGAAATCCACCCCCTCACCACCATCTGTGGGGAAGTTCTGAGCCAGAGAACCTTGTCTTAGTGTCCTCTGTAACCAGGCAATGCCACGTCCCGCAGGTGAATCTTCAATCTCCTGTGGATTCTCCAAAGTACTCATGGGGTAGAAATGACCTCTCAAGCCAACCAGCACATCACAGGCTCTCTGTCCCACGGGTTTGTCACAGTCACACAAAGATCCAAACAAAAACCCAAACAGTTTTGCTCGACAAAACACCTGCAGCAGCTCGTTCTGAGGGGTGGAACTTGTGACTGAAGAGGAGACAGGAGCATAGGGACACTGGGCAAGCTGGCAAATGGTCTGACTACAGAAAACTTCAACCAGCTCCAAACCACCAAGTCTGACTTCCCAGTCTAAGTCGTGCTCCACAGTCTGGATGACTCTAGAGACAAATTGCTCTGTATCTTCCAGCCGACCTGTGCAGCCTTCTCTCAGCCACTTGGTGAAGATGCTGATCACAGCCCTCCTAGGAAAGCCCTCCGAGTCTGTTGACAAGATTTCCTGAAGTTTTGCTACAATGCTCTAGGAGCAAAAACACAAAAGAGAAAGCACGGTGAGAGGAGGAATGCACAAAGAAACAAGAACAGCAGAGGTGAAAAATCTGCCTGCATGAGCAGATAACTTGTGAAGAAAGTTATAAGCAGTACAGCAGTAAACTGATGGGAATTCTGCTAATGAAGGAAAGGTTATCCTACCTCTTTGTTATATTGATTGCCTATGACAGGTGACTCTGGAGCAAAGCAAGTAATGAGGGCCAGGTGTCCCACCGCAGTCACAGCGCTCGCTCGCACGTAGCTCTCTGGGTCCTCCAGCAGGTTTTCTGTGAGCCTCAGCACCTCTGAGGACAGGAGACACTGCCTGAACTCCTTCTGGTCTGTAAACAAGACAGCAATCCAAAGAAGTTTATTGCCTCTGAGCACGAAGCTGTTTCAATGCAAACAGTCCTTTGCCTCATACAAGGATGGCCACTGACTGCAGGGACAGCTGCTGGGGAGAGGAGCCACTGCAGGGACCAGGCAGATGTTCTGTGTCAGGCTCCCCATCTCCCAACAGCTTTTAGTCAAGCCCTGACAGACACAGGAACTTGGAAAATTGCACTCAGAGTTGCTTCAGCAGCAAGAAAAAACTTTCTGCGGGCAAGTGGGGACATGGTTCCAGCCTCATGCCTTTGCTTAAAGGAGGAAAAAAACAGTCTTGCTTTCCTGTTGTCAGGCATATGGCAGAGAAAACAAAAGTAACTGCAGCACTGAGAGGGGCTGCAGGGTAAAGTGCTAATGCAGCTGAGCGTGCTGGAAACTTTCTTTGTGACCTGGGGACAAGAGCAGCTGACAACACTCCCTTCCAACATTGCAGAGCTACCACAGGAAAATTAGCATTGCCTCAGTGCTACCCGCTGCAAAGCCTGAGCTATCAGTAAAGTAGAAAATCAGGAATTTATCCCAAGCATATAAAGCAGGTCTAGGCTTTTAGTCTCCTAAAGCCCAGCCCCCAGCGTGCTGAAAGAAACCAGGCTCTAGTGCAGAGCAAACTGAAAAACAGAAAGCATTATCTGCCATTAAGCAGTGTCATCTGTTTTGACAGACATGTCTCAACACCCCTCAGTTTAACTCACCAAATTTGCCATTAAGGCAGGTACAGCAATCTGAGTTCAACAGAAAAAGCAGGATAAGTTCATTAATATTTTTGTCAGATTTTGATAATGATCTTAAGAGTAAAAATCTTGACACTTCTTTCTTTTCTCAGCCCTCCAGTTACAGGTCAGAAGATACTTCACCAGCCTGACTGACATTCACAGCATCAGTAAAAATACTCCTCAAATCTGAACTGGAAAATCTTTGCACATACCTCTCAAGCACTTAACCATGGCAGTGAGGAACTCCAGGGAAGAATCTCTTACTTCCCAGCAAGGACTGCACAAACGTTTCTGCAGCACCACAAATACACCTGTAAAAGGCAAATGACAAACCTGAAAGGACATGAAAGGCAACAAGCCTTACTGAAACACCCACTGTACAACCTCTATGTCATTTCATCTGATACAATCCCTTTTGCTGCTGCTGTGTGCTTCTCCCAGAGATGTGCAAAGCACTATTTGGGCAGCTAAACTTAAATTCAACATAATTGTGAACAAGTGAATCCAGTGTGTTGAGCAAGAAAGGTAAGCAGGAGAAGATTTCATGTGTGCCACTAGCCACTGTTTGTCCCAGCTGGAACAGCTTCGTTACCTTCCAAAATCTTCTCAGTTTGTTGCCATTGACTGTTGGAGGAGGACAGCTCCTGCAAGTGCACCAACCACTTGGATGTAGCTTGAAAGGTTTTCTTTAGAACCTGAAACAATGTAAAGCAGATTGAGTTTACTACAGGAAGAGGCAGTGCTGCCTTTATGCCTTTAAAGGTAAAATCCATTTTAGCCTCAAACTTACAGAGAAATTCTCAGAGTGAACAAGTGCATATGCCTCCTTACTAAGCAGCCAGGCACAAATAAATGGTGCTTAAATATACTTTCTAACAAACACCTAGAAAATCCCTGTGCTCAGTATTACAAAGTTCTAGTACCTCCAGCTTTGGATTTGCAGCTGCTATCAGAGTAATTCAAACAAAACAAAGCAAAAAACCAAATCCCCTTACTAAAAAGAATTCAACCCTTCATGACTATGTCAAGTTGAGTATGACAGTGATGCTCTTAGACATGATGGCTCCTGTCTTCTCAAGAACTCTCAATTTACTGGTCAGTTACTTGTTCATTACAATTCAGCTATTTTCTGCAAGCCACCCAGGACAAGACAAGTGTCCTACATATTCTTATACAAAGTGTGCTAAGAAACAACTGCAATAAGACCCTTTTTCAGAATTGCACCCCACTGGGGTAAGCTAATAGACCTGGATCTCTCCCTAGTTCTATACTCACAGTAGGGCTGGTGTTTGGACTCTGCAGATATGCCAGAAGGACATCAAACAGACTTCCTATGAGTGTGTCACAGTCTGAAACAGAGAAAAGAAACCCAGAGCACCAATACTGAGAGATGGAGCAGCCAAATCTCTGCTGAAATACAGAAAGACACAGAACTGTAACATTGTTTTGGATAAGAAAGCAAAGACTAACTCACCTTTTTTCTCTGAGAGTGCTGCAAGGACATCAAGAGCTGACTTTTGCACTCTGAAGCAATTGATCAAATTCCGGCTCATTGTGCTTCCCAGAGGAGAAGTTGGGCTCAGGGAACCATTGCAGAATTGTAATATTGTCATGAGAGAGCGCAGCAAAGACACACAGGGTAAATCCACTCTCAAATGCTTCTAATGGGTGAGAAAGAAAAGAGTTTCCAGCAACAGTCTCAAGTACAGAACAGTTTTAGGTCAGAAGGCAGCAAAAATTGCAACTTTTAGTGGGTTCTTAATGTCAATAACTACAAATAAATTATCTTCCTCTCTTCCAAGAACTATTGCATGGATGGAAGGAGATTCTTCTCACTGCTTGGGAAAGCAGTTCAATTTGTTTCTTCTCAGAATCAATAACTGCAATACAAGTAAGGAATGGTAACAAAGCTCATCAAGACAAATTGAAAACTTAAGTGCAGTCCCTCTTTAAGAGTCTCAGTATCCCTCTGTTTTCCTATTTAGAGACTACTGTGCTAAATTTCCTTAAACTATGGAAACTCGCACTGCCAACTCCTCTCCACATTCTGTTATGCTCTACTGCAAAAGTTTGCAACCATCTTAACACTGTCTTTCAAGGACCAGTTTGATTGCCAGGCTACTTTTTTCCCCTCTCTGAATGTTACCAGAGACAACAGCTTCTCCAGGTGAGCAAGGGTCTGACACAGGAGAGCAGCACAAGATGTCTTGGAGGACAGAAGACTTTCAACAGTGACAGGATCACTGACGGACTCATCCAGCAAACCTAGAGCACCAAAGAAGGGAAGAGCTCAGGTCATCAATGCATACAAAAGGCTGTGATTTTTAAAGCTAATCAAGATATTCAGGTGAAGTGGTATGAATATCCCTTCAAAGGCAGCTGGCAGTAGGATTTATCACAAATACTGCTACTGTCCTTGACTTCTACTTTTTCTTCCAGTTTTGTCTGCACCAGCAACTTAAAATACTGGCAAGCAGACTGGCCTCTAACTTTTCTGTCACAACTGTACCTGCACATTCCAGAGGCTGGGAGGCTGCTCTCAAAATACAATCCATTGGTTGAAGCAGAACAGTCAGTGCCTGAATCCTGACATCTTGTGGGCTTCAAGGAGGAAACAGCAGTTACCAAGACAAGTAAACTTCAATTCCTTCTCAAATACCTGCCCCCAAATGCTGAGCAGGACAATGATTTTCATACAGGCTTTTAAATAAGTCAGCAATGACAGAGCAACAAAAGTAGTATCACAATCTGAGCTTTCTTCCAAGGTCCCCTTGCTAACAGAAAGCACAGGAGAAATGGCTTTGGAATTTAGAAGCAGCTTTATCAAGTTATGCAAATAGAGAGTGGGATCCTGTGTAAGGAGCTGGGAGAGAGGCATACACTGTCAACAAGAGCGTGCCCTTCTATCTTAGAACAAGAGTGTTACTTAGCCTGTAAATTAGTATCTGTATGTACTGTAGTCATCTGATGATTTCCTGCTGCTTTTTCACCACCTAAAGGGGAATTATGGAGCAGAAACACCTATATAGTGCAGAAATTTCATTGTATTAAGTCCTACCATTTGCAGAGCTTCAAAAGTCCCACTGCCAGAGGACCTGCTTGTACTGGGGTTAAGTGTTCCAGAGCAGAAGTTACTAATGCCCAAAAGCTGCCTTCAGTGCCACAAAACACAGGGGACCTGAGAAGAGAGAAGTGTAAGTGTAATCTATGCCATAATGACAAACAGACCAATCTCAGCATGGGCTCCAAGGTACCAGAAGATCTTTACCGTGCCACATTAAGCAAAAGATTTGCCAGTACAGGCTGTGCTTGAACAGTCTCCTTCAGCAGAAAGGATTCTATTTCCTTTGCTATGTCTAACCAAAGGACTTCAGTCCATGCAGCATAACAACTGCCAAAACAACTGCCAAACAAACTGCTCAACAGCTTCAGAGACTGCTCGATGTGAGAGGCAGAGCTGGACTGAAGTGACTCTTGTATGTGCTTCACAATCATCTGGGCACACGCTGGCCAGTCACAGCCCTTGGTACTGAGACCTTTCAATGTTTCAGACTCTAGGGAGAAGGTCAGCATGTGCACCAGGAGCTGGCTGGCAGCTGAAGCCACAAACAGGCTGGGATCCCCTTGCAGAGTGAAGATCACATCCATGCCTCCTGTGGGAAAACAAAACAAAGTCACTGAAGGAACAACCAACCATTTATGACTAATTCAGGTACCGTACAGCTTTAAATGGTGGTGAGGTTTCTTTATACGTTTTTTTGTAGTCTCTACTCAAAGTCTGTCAGTCCTTAAGAACAAGCAAACTGAATAAGAAAATAAAATTGTTTTCAGACCTCAGGGGTTCAATAACTCAGGATGAGACTTCAATATAACATCAGTAACATTAAGAGAACTAAGAGCACACTCAATGTGTAATTATGGACAGAGCCTGTACCATCTCTGGACATAACCCAAAGGAAAAACATGAACAGCAGTATCAATACCACTTTTCCATCACATGGACAGCAGCCAATAATACCAACCCAGTCTTTCAGGACCCTCTGTACATGGGATCTAAAGTTGGTGTTAACAGCAGAATTTACATACCTCCATAACAAAAAGAGGATTGCAAATGTCTGCAAGCACAAAGAGATAAATGAGCCTCTGCTTAGTTTTTCTGCACTAAAATCATGTTGAAATGTACCCTTTAGGAGTTACAAATAAGAATACAGATAGCTCTTAATTTTCTAAGGGCAATTTTATAAGACTCTTTCCCCTCTAAAAACAGCACCACCTTCAGTATTTGGAGAAGAAAACCAAATGCATAAGTAATTTAACAAAAGTTAACTTAATGCTTAACTAACTTAACCAACATCTTTCAACAATTTCAGTGCTTTTGACAAATGGCTTATTTTAATGTTAAATAAACAAAGACTCCCATCTTGCTTGTTTGGCATCTGAGCAACAGCCTGGCAGGGACACAGCAGATGTGGGGAGAGGGCAGTTCCTGCAGCACTCACCCGTGGAGCAGAGGAGGTGCAGGGCAGGCTGGTGGTGCACCATGCTGTGCACACCCTTCAGCCAGGCGCTGCGCACCGACGCGTCCTCCCACGCCGCGCTGCCCCGGGGCCCCTCCTGGCCAAAGAGCCTCCCCAGCAGCTTCTCCTGCTGAGGCAGGGCAGAACACAGAGTGAACAGTGAGCAAAGGGGCTGCTCTGTCCGAGTCAAGAGTATCAGTACTGTAGTGAAACCTCCTCTTGCTAGAAGTATCACTAAAATGGGCACTTTTCAGAATCTCAAGCTTAAACCCAACATTACGGACAAACTAGAGTGTTCAAAACCAAAACTGCTTTGTTTTCAGGTGCTAAGGGACAGTTTATGTGTTTGTTTTATACACCTGTAAACATCTCTTCCCTGAGTGAAGCCTTTTGGGTTTTGTATTATAATGCATCCTGCTGCAGAAAGCATGGCTTTAATAAGCTCCCTCGTTTTTGCAGGGAATCAAAAATTTCCTGTCAACCTACTTGGGAGGGAAAATGACATCTGTTAGTGAAGTGACAGATCTACAGGATCTGTCCTGGAATACAGTACTGTGCAGTGACTGCTGTGCGGTAGTGTTACCCCATACACTCTTCTGAACTAAAAATGGGAAGGACTACACATCAGCATTCACAGTCCTACTGTGGTGAGACAGAAGTGAGCAGCAGCTTTACATGAGAACTGAACAGGAATGGTGATTGTAGGTCTTTGTTGTCGTATCACTTTTGGTGAGTTGTTCCATATAAGCCATCAATAAGCAGAATGTGCACATTTTCAGGGACTGTCCATATAGAAGGAGGAGACACACACACAGCAGGGTGGCTGACTCACCTGCAAGTGCTGGAAGCGGCTTTCAGAAGAGGCGAGGATCCCAGCCAGCTGCAGGGCGAAGGACAGGATGCTGGGGCTGGGATCCGGCAGGGCCAGCACGGAGGTGATGAGCTCTGTCAGACACGGGTTGTCCTGCACCAGCTCCACAGTCGGATCTGCCCAGGAGAGGCCAGGAAACAGCAGTCACTGCCACGACTGTCCTGTCTCGTTAAAGTGGCTCCCTGAGCTAAGCCTTGCCAGCTGCTAGAACTGATCAATTCGGGTTCACCCACAGCATTTTCAGGTGTCACAGCACCTCAGGGGGTTGCACTGCATGGTCCCATCCAACCCGAACTATTCTGCGATCCGTGATGGATCTCCGCTCCCCTCGGACCAGCCCCTGCCAGCCCCTCGGCACTCACCGAACCACGTCAGGCTGCGGAACCAGTCCAGCAGCTTCTCCAGGCAGGTGTCGTCGAGGCCGGGCTGCCGCGGGTCGGCCAGCGCGGCGCACACGCCGGGCAGCAGCGCGGCGCACTCGCGGGTCATGGCGAAGCGGCGGCGG
>VXBI01008831.1:674853-709002 GCA_013397375.1 Toxostoma redivivum
CGAACCGAGACTGCGGGTCGCACATGGCCGGGGGCACTGGGACGATACAGGGACAGACACCAGGACCAGGACGGGGACCGGGACCGACCCCGGGCCGGCCCGGCCGCACCGCGAGTGTCGCAAAGGGGGCGTGGTCAATCGTACCAAGAGGCGTGGTCAGGGGGCGTGGCCCGGGCGCGCTTCAGAGGCGGGCGGTGTGAGCGGGATGGTGCTCGTGGTGCGCGCGAGGCGGTTGCGCCCTGCCCGGGGTTGTCCCGGCGCTCTCAGGCAGCAGGTCCGGCCCGGCAGTGGAGCGGAGCCGTCGCAGGGGCCGCTCCGCCGCGGTTCCGCTCCCGGCGGGACCGCTTGGTGTCACCCGCGCTCCGCGGCCAGGCCGAGCTCCACTCCCCCCCCCGGCAGTGCGCATGCGCCAGTACGCCGAGCCGCAGGGGGGCGCTGGCGCTTTGCGGCGGCTGCCATGGTTACCGCGACCCGGAAGTGCCGCCTGGGGCCATGGCCGCCCCCAGACCCGAGCCGGCAGTCTCAGCCCGAGGGGGCCCCCGCGGCCCCGCCGCCCTGTGAGGCCTTCCCGCCGCTCTCCCGCCATGGCCCGGGGGGCCGGCGAGGCGGCCGCGGAGGGGGAGCTGGTAAGGAGTGAGCGACGGGGAGGAGGAGAAGGCCCCGTGTCTAGGCCTGCCTGCTTCGGCCCGGGCTCGGCTCAGAAAACGCTCCCGCGAGGTCGGGACAAAACCTTGGGCTATCCCCGGGCTTGCCAGACCGGCGAGACGGTGGCTCGGAGCGGGGTGGGATGGCTTCTGCCGCCTCCAGCCCGCGGGACTCTGGGCTCTGCCTGTGTCTCCTTGACTGCCCCGCAGCACGGCACGGAGGTGGCAAAGTCTCAAGCTGCGCTAAGGAGGGTTTAGGTTGGACGTTAGAGTGAATTTCATCACAGAAACGGTGATTAGATATTGGAATGGGCTGCCCAGGGAAGTGGTGGATTTGCCGTCCCTGGAGGTGTTTAAAGGAAGACTGGACATGGCATTCAGTGCCATGGTCTGGTTGGCAAGGCGGTGTTGGGTCACAGGTTGGAGTCAATGATCTTAGGGGGCTTTTCCAACCCAAATAATCTTGTGATTCTGTGTTGGCGTTTGTTTCCCACCCCCTCAGGAGGCAAACGGAGGTTTTGAGCCCTTTTGGGAGCCCCCACATTCTGTTGTTGCCAGCTGTAGGTGGTTCTGGTTGGGGCAGTTTTGCAAGAGCAAAGGGGCTGTGTGGGTTACCAGGCAATAGTGGTGGTGCTATTTCTGCACGTTTGTATCCTGGTGAATGTTTTGTTGTGACCATTTATCAAGGCTGAGCACCCTCCACGTTCTCTGATTCTAAACATGATAGCTGCAGTTAGGGAGAGAGATATTTCAGAATGAGACGCCTTAAAATAACAAAATTAGTAATTGTGCTGCAAGGAGCATTGCCTCAGGAAATGAAAAACTGTATGGCCTTGTGTGTGAGGAGCATCCTTGCTTGCTCTCAGCCAGCATGGCAGGCTCTTTAACCTGCTCTGTTGTCAATCCTTGCTCCTATTGTGCTAGCCAGGGTTTCCAAAAATACTTCATCCCCTCCCCTGCCTCTTACAGGCATCTTACAGATCAGCATCTGTCCAAAGATTGGTGAGTGCCACAGAGTCAGCAGCAAGTGGAAAAGGTCTTCCTGTGAGGGGAGTGTCCAGATAATTTGAAAGTTAAGTGGAAAATTTCCTTCAGCTGTGGATATGCTTGCATTTGAGAGGGAGGGAAACTTGTCATCTTCCTTGTGTTTGAGGTTTTTTCCCTGAGCCTGAGCACTTCTCCACTTCAGTATGGGAACTGAACAATCCCATAGCACAGCAGGGGTAGGACAGGCAAGTGAGGAAGGGATGAGCTGAGTGAGTTGCAGCTTAAATAGTGGAGAAATTCATGCAGAGCTAGCTGAAGGTTCAGCTGGTGTAATGCTGTGCACTGCAGTGCCAAGTCTCTGTGACTCAAGTGCAGAGTGTCCCTGCTCATGCCACAGAGGTTGAAACTGGATGATCTTTAAGGTCCCTTCCAACCCAAAGCATTCCATGATGATTTCATTTCTGAAGTGACTTTCACAATATTCCAAAACTATTTGTATTGGAGCAAATGATGCTGGCTTTTGCAGCAGGAGCCCCAGCATCTTTCAGTGGCTTTAGTGTTTTTGAAAAATGGCTTATTTTTCAAAAACAATTGACATTTTAGCAATGCAATGGAAGAGAAACAGAGACTTTGGTCACAGTGTTTACTGTTTGAATTTATTGAACTCCAACTATGCTGAATTGTAAAAGTTTTCTGGATGTGTATTACAAGCAGTTGTTCAGTGGCAAATGTCCTGTCTGTGTTTCCCAGGGAGATGACAGCCTGTCTGTGATAACCTGTGAGTCAGATACAGCAATGGTGAGTTTTGATTAATGCCCCGAAAGGCCTCTGAGTTCCTTCTGCATCTGTGTGGTGCCTCCTGCTCACCAAGCACCCCTCAGAGAGGAGAGTGACCAGTGGCACCGCAATGGGCTTGAGTCACAAACCTCAACTTGCAGATGTAATTCTGGCTTCCAGATTCTCAGCACTGGGGCTGCAAATTATATTTGGCTTTATTTTGCTGTTCTATCAAGTTGTGGGATTAAGTAATCCTTTTAGAGAGTTTTAATGGGATTGAATAACTCCTTTAGCTAAAGGGCTCTACAGATCAGCCTCTATTCTGGGATCATCTTGAATTTGCTGCTACTCATATTTAATATTGATGGGAAAGGTCTTATGTTCTGAGCAAGAATTGACAATTTATCTGTATAATCAGACTTCAGCTGGCACCACCTTAATTCTGGTGACCATTGCTGTGCCCAAATCTGCATATGCTTAATGCTACTACTTTATTTTCTGTAGAAAAGATTTAGTCTTATTAGAACGAAAGATCTTCCTAGAGATTGAGATGGAGATTGAAGGCAATTTTGAGATTGATTTTATGATTAAATCTTAAGAGTATTCTCAATACATAAAAAACCCATTTCTCTTTCAGAAGTTAAAGAAGAAGATTTTTCACAAGCCCCCAAAGTCACCAAGTAAGTGTTCCAAAACTTTGTATTCTGCAATTGCAAAACCAGACACGTTTGTGGAATACAGGAGCTGGGAGCTTTACTTGAGACAAATCTTGGTATTCTCTTCAGAATTATTCACTGCTGTGAATACACACCTATGTGTTCTGTGACCTGTGAAGTCCAATTTGTATGGACTAAAATATTGACATTTATGGGTAGGTTGTAATTCTTGATTCTCTAGCATAAACTACTTCTTTCTCATATTATGCCTTCTGAATTTGTTTTTCTCCATATCTTTGGAGAAATGCTGATACTTGTGTTTAGAGAGACTCTGGAATTACTGGAGCTCTCTACCATCCAGTCATAGGTCTCTGTGTGTACATTTAGCAGCTCTCTGTTTCATTTGTTGTAATGGGTTGTTTTGTTTTTTTTCACAATACAATGTTGTTATTATTATTAGATCTGCAATTTTATTATTAGGTTTTTCCTTTTTTTGAGGGGGGTTATGCTGTTTTGCTATACTTTTCTGTTTACCTTCCTTCATAGGCTTCCAGTGAATGTTTCAAAGAAGACTTTTCCCTAAATTGTTGTTAATAACAACATTTAGATGTGCAGGTGTCTTAAGAATGCCTGTCCAAACTGTACATGTAAATATTTCCCCATGTTTTGAATCGTACTACCATCACTCTGCCTTTTTCTAAATCTCTTCATTTTTTGGAATTGTATTTTTTTCTTTATAGTGGAGTTTTTTTGGTTTATGGGTTGGTTTTTATGTGAGTGTCCATTTATCCATATAAGCCAGTATGAAATATGCTGTTAAATTCTGTTTTTACAAGTAATAGGATCGATTCTGAAAACTTTGAAGAACAAGACAACAAGAATTTCAGTGACCTTGAGCTTTTGATGGCAGCACTGAGATATTTTCTTTTGCTCTAGAGTCTCCCTACAGCTCAAGCACACAACTGTATCCTAAAAAAGCTGCAGCTTGGCGATCTCTACAGGGAACAGGCAGTGCTTGTTTTGAGAATGCAGCGGTTAAAAACCCAAGGCAGATGTGGCTGGGATCTCTGAGACAAGGTATTGGTATAGAAATGTTTGCATTTATTAATAGAATTCATTGTTGTGGACAGCTTAACATATAAACTATTAAAAATAGATTTGTATTTGATTAAAGGCTACATAGGAATTAAATTCACTGTTATTTATTTGGGTGGTTGGAATTATCTGATCTGGAGCATTGGCATTTATAGAGGGAATAATTAACAGCATCTGGAGCTTTCCATGTTGCATTTGCTCAGAATAATTCCACAAATTTAATTCACAGTTATCCCTGATTTTTGCATTTTTGTTCCATTTCTCTTGGCAGGATTGAGCCACGCTCTGAAATCAGATATTGACACGGGGCATGTGCGAGCTAACGTTTCCAGTAGCACTCCAGAATATTTGAAGGAAGCTCTAGGAATGAAAAAGCCAAAACATTCTCGTTCTTCCAGTAATGGTAAACTCTGTAATGGTGGGGTAGATAAAAGTGAATGATCTTTTTTCCCCCTTTAAAAACACACATTGCTAAAGATCTTAGCTTCAGTAAAAAAAGAGCCATTTTAGTTTACTAAAATATATGTGTCAAAATATGATCCATGAGATACTTCTTGAGATTCCTAAATTGGTTAAGGCAGGGATTCCAATGTTTTTGAGCAATGAATCACTATTAGCTTTCAGAACTTTTGCAAATTGCCATGCATTTGCAGCTGAAAACGTTGCAAATATAATATGGTTCAATGGGACAGCTGTAGACAATTTATTGTGACTTCAAAACATAGTTTGGGAACCATTGATAGAAACCATCTGCTTGTCTGAAATACTATGTAATTGACTCCTTTTACTTCTTCTCTAGAAAGTGTTTTATCATGTGGTTGTGACATTAAAATCAAATGAGTTTTATGAGAAGAACAAACTTTCAAAGTGTTATTTTGCTTTTCTTAAAGGAGAACTGTAAACTTTTAAATTCCATTTCCATTTAAAATGACACCTATGCTTTTACTGGTGATACACAGTTTCTAGCAACTATACAAGATGATATATTTGTGCATGTTAAACATCAATAGAAAAATGTATTCTAGACAGCTTTTACAAACCTTTTGTAAATAATGGATTTATTGGGATGAAAAGACTGCAGTCTTCTGTGAAATTTGTATCTTTCTTGAGATGGATATTTTAATATAGCACCAGAGAAGAGAAGTAATTAGGAAAAAATTGGCTGCAAAATCTGGCAGAAGTTTCATACAGTAACACTTCCATTTCACCTCCATTTCTAAAATTAATTTCCTTGCTGATTTTTCTTCTTCGAGGAAAGAAAAAAAACCCTAGTTTCCACTTCGGTGCTGTTCTAGATATTTCTTTTTAACTGCAAGGTTTCTGGTTGGTTAAAAATACCTCTTTTGAATCTACTTATTTTACATACCCTTTTCTGTAGGCTACATTCCTGGAACTCCTGACTACAAAGAGAAAGAAGATATGTATGATGAAATTATGGAACTGAAAAAGGTACAGTTTCTCTGATACTTACAGAAAAAGTCATGGCATTGCTCCATCCTGTACATGGCATGGCCTTAATGATTCAGAATACTTTGATTTCTACAATTTGGGACATCCACCACATTTTTTCAATTTGTAATGTAGGGCTAAACTAAAACTTGTGTCTGTCTAAGACAATTTCACTGTGCTGATATGGTTAGAGTGGGTTTTCTGTAGAGGTTAGTGCAGTGTATGAAGGGTAGGGACTGGGCTTGTTGAACGCTGGGGATGCCTATAGACAAATACCTTGGCTGTGGTTGATCATTTGTGTGAGGTTGTCTTTCTGTTAGACCTTTTTCTTTTATCTTCCCTCTGTCTCTTCTCTAAGCTGTCCTGTCCTGGTGTCTGCCCAGGTCCAGTGGGATGGTTTTGTGTTTTGGCGGTTTTTCCCTCTTTTTCCATATCATCTTTACCATCATAATTAGATTTGACATCAAAATGTGTTTCCATGAGAAAATCATGCATTTTCCTATTTTTGAAATGTGCTTTAATTTTTTCTCCCTTCTAGACAATACAAGCTCAGAAGAATGAGGGAGACCGCATGAAAACAAAACTCCGTCGACTGGAAGAGGAGAACAGTAGAAAGGATAAACAGATTGAACAACTGCTGGATCCTTCCAGGGTGAGTATCCCCAGGAGGGGATAAAAGTGGGGCAAAGGAGTGGGAGTTTGTTGTGTGCTGACTCCTAGGAGTGATGAGCTGGAATATGACAGGTGGTGTGAAGGGATTTCTGGTCTGTGCAGCTCAGTTCAAAGGAAGATGATGCTGTACACGACAGACAAGTTCATTTAGCACAAATGCCTCTAATTTCTGAAGGTAAAATAAAAATGCTGTTTCATTAGGAGCCCAGTTTCTAAATATTTTGCCTGAGAGTAGAAGGGAGTTAACCTCTTGCAGAGTGATGGGTTCATCAGTCCTGAGACCTGACCAGGGGGCAGAAGAGCAGCCTTGTCTGGCCCTGACAAGAAGCATTTGTGGTTATAGTCAGACTTGAATCTTACTGAATTTCTTTTGTCACTGTGTGCAGAGCCACATCTTGGGAGAAATGTGCTAATAGAAAGCTATAGGCATAGGGAGCTCAGAATTTCAGCTGTTGGACTGTGAAGTGACTGTTGGTTGGTCACTTGCTTTTTCTGTGTTATGTTGCAGAGCTCTGAGCTGGCACGAGCTTTGTCAGAAAAGAAGACTGATAATGGATGGGTAAGAGTGTCTTCATCATTTCCTGCTTTCATTTGTGCTTTTTCCTCTTGCTAAGTTGAAACACTACTTAAAAATAAAATTAGATCAGAAAGAACAATTATGGAATTGCATAATCTTTATCTCTGTTAGCAGGTAAGGAGTCAGTAACAAAGATCTAGAATTAACATTATTTTGGGGAGCTTTCTTTGTCATTGTCTTGAGTCTGTTTAGGGAATATTCTCCCCATTGTTTGCTGCTTTGACGTTGGCAAGGCAATGGGCAATGTAGTTTTTATTTGTGTATCCATATTCTTAAGCTCATTATGGAATCAGGCATCTGATTTCATCAGTGTTTTCTTTTTTCACAGGGTAGCAGATGTGTATGATTCACTAAGTACTGAAATATGTAGAAATAAGTATATCTGATTAGGTACAGTTTATAAAGACAGGGCAGACAGGAATAGACCTGTGAAGAGACAGATTATTCAAGGACTCAGGAGCTCTTTGTTCTTTCTGTAGGTGGTTACTGGATTAAAGCAGAAGATTGTCAAGCTCGAAGAGCAGTGCAAGGAGAAAGACAACACTATTAAGTATGACTTTGAGGGGGCAGGGGGTAGAGGCTTATATTGGATGAACTTATAAAGAAAATTAGAAATCCATGTTATTTTTCATTTGCATTCTATTCCTTAAGACATTTTAATAAACTCCCAAGAATGTATTGGCAATTATAAATGAAAAAATTATGAACCACCAGGTTGCAGTGTCTTTCCTGATCTGACTGGATTATTTTTTGTATTATTCTATTTTCAGTGAATTCCAGGCAGACATGAAGACCAGTAGTTTGGAAGAAGTGAGGTTAGCCATGGAAACCTACTATGGAGAGGTACGTCTGGCAGGTCCTTCATGTGCATGCAGGACAGGAAGCTGGTCAGTTGTTGAGTCAAAGTGTAAATGGAATGTGTAAGATAAGTTTTTTGTATCTTAGCAGCAACTGTCATTGGTAGCAGGTTTTCATAGTTATTCTCATAGCTCCAGCTGTATGTACTGAAAAAATATTTTCCTTCAAGAAGTTGAGTGTGTTAATGAAAAAGGGCAAATAAAGAACCCACTTACACTTACATCCATAAGTGTAATGTGAGATGGAAGCAAATACAACAGCAGCCTGATTTTCAGGGATGGCATCATTAGCTCTGCCACTACCCAGAGAGTCTTGTACTGATTTTCACCTCATGAACAAATGTTGCTGTGGAAGCTGACATTGCTAATGCTCCTTAATGGAATCTGTATTTCACAGGTTCATCGCCTCCAACTGCTCCTGGCCAAGTCTGAGACTATGAGGAAAAAGTATGTTTAATTCTTTTGAGGCAAATCTTTTCATGCATGTGTTTGACACCACTCAAGTCCTACTTTACCTGATGGAAAACTACTACATGGGAACAGTTCTTGTTATTTAGATTGCTAGATTTGCTTTTTGGTACTGTTTTGGTTGGCTTCACAGCCTTGAAATATGTCTTAGTCACATTTTTTTGCTTGTAGATGGATAATTTTGTGGATGTGGAAAAATACCAGAGCTATTTAAAAAGTACATGATAACACTGAAAAATTCTCTCTGTTACATCTTCCCTCATAATCACACCTATTCTGGCATCACTGGTAATTGAAACAAACTCTCTGGATGTTTGGCATTTCACACTTGAGTCAGTTCTGCATCTTGCTCTAGAGCATGTGCTGCAAAGAAAATGTTTTTGGAGTAAACATTATTTTCCTTTGGAACAGAGGCACAGACTAGTAAATTGTGTCAGAGAAGCTTGTGCTAATGCTTGTCACTGGTGTGCAAGTATGGGCATGGTGGTGAGGGTGAACAATTCATAGAGGCAATAAAAGTCAAAGCACAAAGGCAGAAGACAAAGCTCCACTAAGAGTGCAAATTAAAAGCATCACTGCAGGTGAGTGTTGTTTGAGCTGAAAAAAGGATAAGAGTGTCTTGTAGAACAGTAAAATTTGTTACCACACCACTTCAAAATATACTTGACCTCCTAGAGTTAAGTACAGACAACTGTCTTAAAGATTGAATGTAATTATTTAGAGTGGTAGAAACATGTGAGAACTCCTTAGGGTCATTATTTATACTGCTTATGTTCCCTAATTCACTGTTGCTCATGGATTGAAAACTGCAATTTGTTTTGCCACTTTTTTTAAAAAAATAAATCTTTTGGCTCAGGCCTGCGGTGACCAGCTTCTCAAGGCTCTAAGCCATCACACCTAATTTATTTAGAGGTGAAAATGAGTCATCAGGTCTCTTCCTTGTCCTCATTTATTCATAGCTTCAAAAAGTGGTGGTCAGGGCAGTCTCTCTCCATTACGTGACTGTCAGTCTCTGCTGGAGAGGCTGAGCACTGAAATAATAAATCATGTTGAAGGTCAGGACTCTGGCATATTGGAGAGTTGTTTGAGAGTATTTCTTTCATGATGCTTGTCTCCATTAACTCTGGCTGAAGTGAATGGCATTTGGCTTCTCTTTTTCAGTGTTAATACTGAAGTACGGTTATTTATATGTGAAGCTATAGTATCCAGTTGTAGCTAGAAACTAACTTTTCAAGCCCTCAAAATGGACTGAAATAGATTTTTTAATTTAGATTTAGATGAGCCTAAAATAATGTATGATTATGATTTCTGTTATTCCTATCACTACCCCATTTTGATGGTATGTTGTGTTTTGGTTTTTTACTTTTTTCTTCCCCCTCCTGCCTGGAAAAGCTGTGTGGATAGTCATCCATGACATCTGGACAGCCTTATTTTGTTCGGTTTTTTTCTTCATTTCCTTTTAATTTCTAAAAAGGAGGTCAGCTAAAAATTCAGCCTTTCACTCTGATATTCTAACTGTGGGCTGTCTGCCCTTTTACCTTGTAATTATTCCAGTGGATGGCATGTAAGATTCCCTCATAAGTAATAAGGTTCTGCGGTCATCATTGGCTGTGGCATTTGTGCAAAGCTAAGTCCATTAGTTACTTCAGGCCTTTATTTCCAGAAGTAAGTATTTAACAATTTTCTCATAGCAATAAAGCAAAAATATTTCATCTCACTAAAAATCTGTTTTGTGAACAAACTTTACAACTTTGCACATCTAGAAGCTCAGATTTCTTCCCCCCGTTATTAGAAAAAAATCTAAAATCACTGTAGTACATTTAAAGTAATTTTAACATGTAACAGGCTTTCCCAGTTCTGATGCCTTTTATTTCCATGTTAGCTGTATTCTTCAAATCTGTTTCAAGTCTCTCTGGGGTTTATAGACACGAGGATAGTTTCTTTCACAGTAGAGCACCATTTCCAGTTATCTGAAAATACACTTCGGTGTTGGATTTGTTTGAGAATTATTCCATCTCTGTCTATCCCTCTCTCTCCTCCAGTCTCAGTGTTTGTTAGTGAACAAAACCCATTCAGAGCCTGCAGGTTGGCTCTCTGTGCTGGACAGTTTTTTGAAGGAGTCTCACAGTTGGCTGAAGCATTTTTTTAAATCAGAGGTTCACAGAGTGCTGGTAAAGCATTATAAGGTTGGTTAACAAAACAAACAGAAAATAAGATAAATAACATTCATACAAATGCCCTTGTTTGTGAATAAATGGAACAGAATGGGGGAGGAAATAAGAGTAATAAATGAATTTTCAATGTTTCAAAGTATCTTTTTTCATTGACGCTAATTAGAACAATTGTGGAAGTGTTGAGTAAGATGAACTTTGCATGCTTTTTCAGAAAAGAATAGGTAACTCCCCAGGTAAAAAAAAAAGTTGAGAAATGTTATTAAGGGAGAGGTAAGGCTGTCAGCTCAGCCATCTGACTTGAATAGTGGAGCTGCTCCACTCTTTTTAATGCTGCTTCTTTGTTCTCTGCTTTTAAGTTAACTTTCTGGTTTTGACCCTTTTTCCAAGTACAGAGGGCAGAGACACCCAAAAACGACTAAAGGCACTGAATGCTGCTGTGCTGAGGTTGTCCAGGAACATCAAGGAATTGCAGGCTGAGAATCAGAGGCTGAAGGAAGATCTGGGTCATGTGCTGAGCAGTTCCCCTCCTCCCAGTAAAACAAAAAGTATGTGCTAGAAAATTGGTGAACATGGGGCAGGGGATTTGGGTACATCTGAAAGACGTGTGACAGCAGGACCCTACAAAGGTAGAAATACTAAGGGAATTATTACAAAGGTGAAGATTCAGGAGTGGCACAATTGGAATGAGAACCTTCTTTAAGGAGTCTCTGATTTCCCCAGTCAGATCTTTGTTTCCTCTAGTATTGTCCCTGAGAATTCTAAACTGGAATTGGTAGAGGAAACTTTTTCAATAGCTGAAAACTGGTGAACGTGAGTGGCTTATATTGATTTTGGAGCTAATTGGTTTAGAAGTCAGATATTTTAAGGCCATTCTCATTTTTTCATTGGTAGGTATTTAAAGTTGCCATTCACAGATCTTTAATTGTCTTTTGATATGGCCAGAAGTTTCAAAAAGCAAGAACAATGTTGCCCCATGGATGTAGTTACTTGTTTAAAACTTTGTTATTGTATTTAGATTATAGTGAGTGGAGCAGACAGAGGCTGGTGAGGAGGATTTCAGATCTAGAAAAAGTAAGTGACCATAGTTAAGTGGCTTTCTTCCCTGTCTGGGAGTAGAAAATGCAGAACCACTGCCTTGTGCTCTTGGCATGTTGTCCTTCAATGTCTAGCCTTGTGCATTCTGCCTCATATACATAACCTGCTGCCTGTAGCATG
This sequence comes from Toxostoma redivivum, assembly GCA_013397375.1. NCBI lineage: Eukaryota > Metazoa > Chordata > Aves > Passeriformes > Mimidae > Toxostoma > Toxostoma redivivum. The sequence continues at coordinate 686,425 of VXBI01008831.1, forward strand.
AGCCCTCCCTCCCTGTTTTCTTTTATCACACTTGTTAGATATAGATGCACATTTTAGAATTAACCTCCACTTGATCTTTTCTCATAGCCTAAATAAAGTAATTTCATGCTAAAATTAATTTTGTGTGTGTGTGTTTTCCATGTAAATTTTCCCTACTTAGAAAGTGTGTGCCATGGAGAGCAGCAGGGTGTCCTCAGCTGACAGTGAGGCATCACAAGTGCTTGCTGTGTCATCTTCACCTTCTGTGGACCTGGATCATCCAGCATCCCAACATTTAGACCATGGTGAGGAATGCTGTCGCCTCCAAAGGCTGGTGAAGAAACTGAAGAGTGATAGGAAGGCACTTCAGAATCTCCTGCTCAGTAAAGAGTAAGTGTGATTCTTGTCTGGGATGTTCTTCTGTAAGTGTGAAGTATTTCATCATTTCTGATCCTGTTATGAAATGATGTAATAAGAACTTCACATTTTCAGGTAGAAAATTAATTTTGAGAATCCCTTCAATTTTTATTTCAAAAGCTTCTTTCTAATCCTACTTGCTTCATAAAATTACATTGCAGAAAAAAAGCGAGAGGATGGAAAAGGAGAATTTCTCCTTGTTTCTAGCACATTTTTCAAGGCTTATTTTTCTGCCAACCACACTGAAAATCCTTTCAAGGGTTATATGTTTATGCATCACTTCTTGCTTGTATTATGCTGTAAAAATTTGTGTGATATTTTTTTTCCAACATGTTTTCTCCTGATCTCCCACTTTCTCCATTTAAACTTCTGCCCTAGGATGCTTTGTGGTTTCTGCTCTCCCCATAGGTGACAGATTTGCAGTTTGTATTGCCTGGACTGTTTGGTGTGTCAGGTTAATCTGAGCACTGTGAGCAGGGACATGCCCACCGGGAGCTGTGTTGGTGACATTCTGCGTCCTGTGTCACCTCTAAACAAAAATGCACAATGAGAGCACCTGAGGAGGCCTTTTGCTCCTCAGCAATAGGTGCTTGGGAAAAATTAAACATTTAGTTACTTTACAAATTTGAAAAAACCCAATTGATTTAGAAGTTTAAAGAAAAAGGACTACTTTGTAGAAGTATGAATGTCTTAAGTATCACTTAGATTTCCTTGTACCTTTGTAGATTAGATATCCAGCAGTTACTGCAGGCTAAGGCTGAAGTGGAGCTGGAGCTGCAGAAGTGGCAGAGTAAGATGGAAGAAAAGAGTACAGAAGAGCAGACTTTAAGGTAAAGCATTTTATATTAATAGATCCTTTCAGAACCTCCCAAAAAAAATCTCCTAAAGTATAATTCTCTTTTGAAGTGGCTCAAATTCTATAGGAGTTCATCTGAACTGCAAGAAGCTGGGGATTCTGTTAAGCAGAAGTGCTTGGAGAGATGGAGTAAGTTACTAGGAGAAGAATTCTATAGAGTGCTTTTAGAAGAAGTGGAAGACTAAGTAGTATAGTAGAAATGAGGATTCAGTTATAATAAAAATTGATAAAATAAATGGAAAAAGCTTTTGTGTTGGGCTCAAACATTTTTTCTCTAGGAAAACCTTGTACCCTCTTTACCTTAGCCTGTGTTTCTAGACCATTGTCTCTTTGTCACTCCAGTTACTCCTTGTATTCTGTATAACTGTGAGTAATAATCCTGTGCAAGGGAGGCACAAAAAAGAAGTGATTTCAGTATTGTTTTGTGAGAAAGGACTTGGACAAATATAAAACTGTAGCAGATCTAAATACATTATTAATAGTATCAAGGCTACCACAGTAACCTTGAGACTTCTTGATTTTAACATAAGCCTGTGCTATCACAGATTGAGAATTGATGTTATGTGTGTGTTTTATGAGAACAGGTATCATCCTGAACAGTTTTGTTCTTTGGCCTTAAAAAACAAACCCAAAGCAACCAAGTGTAATGAAATAGGTTCAGTATTTTTCAGAAAATTTCTATAAGCTATAAATATATTTGCTTTTCCAACCACAGTGAGGAAATCCAGAACCTGACACAGAAAGTAGGGAAACTCGAGTTAAAACTGGAGGAAGAGAAAAGACAAATGGCAGAAGATACAGTGGAAAAGCTTAATAAGGTACAGCCACATTTTGTTTGTGTTTTTCTTTTTTCCTTGTGCCTGATACAGATTTCAAATTGAGCTGGTCTATAGAGCTTCTAGTTGTGTTTTTTCAGAGATGCTTTAAATCTTGTCATAGAGATAATGATGGTTAACTCCCAATAATTGTTGGAAATAAGTTATTTCAATAATTAATACTTCATCTTGGGGAGTTTTTCAAGCTGTTCTGTTAGTGATCCTCTGCATTGCTGTTGCTCTTTCTCTTGTTCAGTGTAATGTTGCAAAAGACTTAGTTTGAGGCTTTTCCCAGTACCTAAAGAACAAAAAAAAATTGTGGTTACTTTTATCTTCTTACAGCATCTGAGGCCATTGCCCAATTTCAGTCTGATTTTATGGAAGGAGGGAGGTTTTGTAGGAGTTGACAGTTAGATAAAGGATGGAGACACAGGTAAATGGGCTCACTGGCAGACTGACAAAAGATAAAAATCCCTTTTCAGTGTTTTTTCTTCTGGCCAGGTGGTCACTTAGAGTGCAAGTGCTGTCCAGTCAGAAAATACTCACTTGCTTTTCTATAAGGATGGAAGTGAGGTGCTTTTTCATGGGAAGATTTACAGGATGTAGAACACTAATCATCATGGAAATTGAGGGGGTTTTAATTCTGCTGCTGCTGGAACATAGTATTTGAGTCAAGAATTAAGGAAGATGTCAGTACAATGAAATAAGTGAACTTCACTTTCAAGTGAAGTTTTCCTAAGGTTGAGGTATTCATAACCTCTTCTTTCTTTTTTTCTAATACCTAATAAATGTATTTGTGCACCTGTTAATCCTGGACAGTCTTAAGTGTGGCTCTGCAATCAGTTTGGGTTTTTGTAAAATATGTCTGAACTTGATATCTCTGCAATCTTCTGTCCCTCTTCCAAGTGAGGTAATTGGCCAGTAGAGATGGATGGGCACTGACAGAGCTGCTTTTAGAGGCACTGTGGCCATGTTAATCTCATTTCACTAAATACTGCTTGGAAATTATTACTGGGGATTTTGATTTGCACTTAAAAATAAATAGACCCTGAAATACAGGCAGTAAAGAATACTAATAAAAATGTCCAGTGGCTTAAGAGGGTTCTGGTTTCTGATATACTGTGCCATTCTGTAGATTCTTTTCTGTGTGTTACAGGCTCATGGATGCTAGAGGATGTTTTGAATACCAAATGACTGGAGTCTTTAAAAACAGCCAACAAACAGCTCCTTTTTCCCTCTGCAGACTATATATATTCTTGGCCAGTAACCATCCATTTATTGAAATGTTCCCATTATTTGTAATTATCACTAAGTTCCTACCAATTTCTCATTTTAATAGTAGGTTGTCATTTTTAATATGACATGATCCATTTGCTAAACTTAAGCCTGGAGCTCGGCGGTTTTAGGTTATAAATAAATTCTTTTCACAGAATCAAGAGGTTTTTTCAGAGTCTATAAAATCTCTTGTTCCTCTAGTTAGAATTTTGCACCAACAAATTAAATTAGTCTTTTAAACTTACAGTTCACTTTTGTTTGGCATGTGAGGTATGACAGTTAGGGTGGGATAATTAGGGATCAAAAGGATCAAGTAGTGAGAAGTGGAATATGCAACCACACCTTGGGAGAAATTACTGGAACAAAATCTTGTTTTATTCTTGGTTTTTTCCTTTTTCCTCTAGTTAACTTCATTAAGATAGAAGAGTAGATTTATGCCAACTTACACAAGCTTGGTGTCATACAATGGCCAGCTCTCAGTAAGTTTAAAGAGATGATTATGGGGCCACAGTTGCCAGGATGAGGCATAAGAGACCTCCCTGGTTAATTAATACTTGTCTTTCCTGGAGAAGAACTGCAAAATCAGATAACCTGATTTTTGTTCTCAGTCTGTTGATAACATACAAATAATTTCTGAGCAACAAAGCAGAAGATTAGCAGTGCCTTAGCAATGCACAGAGAAATAGGAGTTTGTGCAAATGGAAACTTTTCCATTCCCATGCCCTGCTGAGGGCTGGAAGAGGGCAGGGATGTATTTCACTCTGAGAGTCATCTCCATGAAGAGTTTGAACACGAGCAGGGTTCAGAACTGAGAGTTTCCTCTTGAACTTCCTTCTGCCCTGCAGGCAGGATGAGCTCTGGAGCTGATTTTCCTGAGTCATTTGTAATCTGTTCCTCACAGCTCTGTCTTTACTGTGCTAACTTAGAGATTCTTCTCTGCAGGTTCCACCAGTCTGCACAGTTACAGGCAAAGAAAATCATAGGAAAGAACAAGCAGCCAAAATTATCCAGAGATACTGGAAGATGTACAAAACCAAGGTGAGATTCTCTTATCAGGGAACAGCAATGACATCCCCCCTCTGAACCTTACTCCTGTTTTAGCATCTGTCCACACATCTTGAAAGATATGTTGAGTTTGGCAGGAGGTGGGACACGTGTTTTCTGTGTCTTTTAATTATTGGGAAAATTTGGCAAAACTTTATTAGCTAAAACTTGTATATATTTATGGCATTAACATGGGCATCTTTCATTTCAGAAAGAAGAAATTGCTCTGGATGAGGTGAGTGTGTTTATGATACAAAACAGTACAACAGATTTAATTTGTATCAAAGGGCAAACAACTAAAACAATATTTGTTCTTCAGGCTGGCTATAATCTTCCTTCTGACACCCTGATTTTGTTTCATGTGTTTTGTCTGTGGTTTCATATTTTTGGTCTCAAATTTTCCATAGTTGGTACCTTCTTCAAGGTGAAGGCTTCTGAACAAAATCTGATACCAGACAGGAAAGTTTTTCTGAATGAGATAATTCTAATCATGATTTAATTTTCATTATGATGGATCTTCAGAAAGACTTGAAATAGGATTTGGAGCTTTTGCTAAGGAGAAATGTCTGTGAAAATTATGAGGATATTGACAAATTTGTCACACAAAGCCACTTCTTGATGAATGTTTAGCAGAAGGGTTTTATTTAAACTGTTTTTTTTTCAAATAGCACAGTGTAGCATCTTACCTTTGTTTCTTCCAGAATGTTAAAAATCCCACTTTCAGAAATTAGAGCTAATTCTAACCAAATGACACAAATAAGCTGTTCTAAATGCTTTTTGTTGATTATAACCCAGTAAAATCTCTGAGGGGAGTGGAAGGCCTTGCATTCAGTGTAATCACCACAAGGTCTGCCAGGCTTGGCCTGGTTTCTGATTGTAGCAGAGCATCTCAGAGCCTCTGGGTAGCCAGAATCTAACATGGGAATGGAAGCATGATGCTTGGTGAAATACAGGCTGGTGCTGGCAGCTAGAACTTCACTGCATTTGATGGGATCAGTCCTGAGCACCTCCCAGGAGGAATTTAAACCCCAGAGCTGCCCCTGGAGGTGTAATGCCTGTGGGTTATCTTTCAGAAGAGCTAATGGCCTCTTCTCTCCATGCCAGGCAGTTGTTCTGCTCCAGGCAGCCTTCAGAGAATATTTATCTCGACAGAAAGTGCTGCTGGATGTCGGGGTGCCTGATGCAAAGTCTCACACCGAGGTAATTGTGGGGGCAGATGGATGTCCCAGCATCACTCTGTGTTTATCTTGCACTGTAAAGGACTTTACTTCCAGGCTTAATTTGTTGAATCACCTGGTGATTGTTTTAATGTGCTGGTTGGCAGCACCACTGTAATTCTAGAAAGATACCGAGCTCATTCCCTGCCTTCCCTTCTTACTTTGTGTAATTTACACTTTTTCTTAGAAGTAAAGCTGTAACTTCTCAGCCTTGTGGCCTCTGAGACTGTAACTAAGTCTTTTTTTTTTTTTTCCCCTGTTTCTCCTATCAGATAACACGTCCTTTAACTCTTTAATTTGGAGTGCTGTTCAAAACTTTACCTGCTCTCAAGGGTTCACTACTCAATCACTGGAGTAATAGATAAACTTTTTTCACCAAAGTTCAGCAATAATAATCTGGAAAACATCTTTTATTGGATTGGAAAGTAAAGGAGTCTTGGTGAGGCATGCTCAGCCCAAGGCTTGGTGTCCTCTATCATGTCCAGTTTGCTCCAGATTATTTAGTTCTGAATATGAAGAAATTTCCTTACCAATTAAACATTCAGTTTCTGTAAATCATTTGCCAGGTTATATGAATATCCTTTGGACCTTTAGCAGGCTATAGTTAATTTGTAATTCTCCATCCAGGTTGTCCATCTGATTGCACTTTCCATGCTCTTTGATTCTGGTAAACTGACCCAATGTAGGAGAGCTGAATACTTGGCTTGATACAAGCAGAAGATAAATCCATTATGAAAGTTGTCTTACCTCCTTAATCTTCAAAAGGTTTCCTTCCTGGAAAATAAATGAACTTTCCTTGCAGGTGTCTGCTCTTTCATTAATTGAATGCTGATGCTTCAAAGCTTATATGATGATCAGATTTGCATTTCCTGCTGATTCAGTCTTACAAAACCTTAAAAACTGCAGACCAAAAGATGGGGATGTTTGTTCTACTGCCAGTTTCACAATCAGGAGTGAAATTGTGAAAGGTTCTGTCAAGCTTCGGTGCAATCTGTAAAATGTCAGTTTTCTTTAATCTGATTGCTTTTCAGAACTCCTGCCTTTCTTCCATGTCAGACTCCTTGAGCTTTTCTTCTGATTGCAAGGAGAGAGATGAGGTTGTGACATTCATCCAGTCCATTTTCAGGGCTCACTTAGCACGTACAGGACTGCTTCAGGAGAGGTAAGCGAGGAGTAGATGCTTCTGCAACATGCAACAGCAAAATCATTCGTATTACAGGAGAATAAAAAATATTCTATTTTTAATAGAATTATAGTGTGAGTTCCTTGGCAGAGAAGGAGAACAAGGCCATTGTTACAAAAAAGACAAGGGAGAGCTTGTTCCTGAGAAGATTCAAAAGATGTGCAACTAAAAGGAGCTTTGTGGCAGCAGGAGTCTTCCCATATCCTGCTGCATGTTTTCTTCCATAGCAGTGAGTAAAAGTGAAGTGAAATAATTGCTCTTTGGAACAGAAAGGTTACTGTTGTCATCACACAGATTGCTGATACATTGCTTAATGTGTGAATCTGAAGCCCTGACATGTGCAGGTGAAGGGTTATGTGGAGGAAGAAGAGGGAGAAGTTAGAATGCCATGAAGTCACTTAGCTCAGGCAGGGTGCAGGGATTTGATTACTGCTTAGGTTTATGGTGACTCTATCTTGAAAAATACTTCCTTTCTCTCCAGGGTTTACTGCCTGAAAGTTTTTAATGTTGGCTGCCATGGTTACAGGGAGAAGTTACATGGCTGTCACCGTTTAGTGTCTGGGTTCACTTCTGCAGGTGATAGAGTAACAACACAAGAAACTTTTCAGCACAGCCTGTGAAGAGAGACTGCAAACACTATGTTCTGTGCCTCATGCTCTGAGTGTGTCTCTTTGCAGGCTCTCTGTGCCCAGCGTCCCCAGTGGGAAAGCAGATCCTGCAGTTTGCATCACAGAGAGGAAACCAGGCTCAGCAGCACTCCAGAGGCCTTCAGTCCTCACATCTCCTCTTCCTGGTAATCTCCCTCCCCTGTGTTCAAAAGTCTGGGTGTTTTGAGTGGGTGCCTGCACGGTCTTATAGAGAGCATCTGCATGTGCACACACATGTGCATCCTTGTACTCCATGTGTGTGGCTTCATTTGGTGACATGTTGCTTCTACTGGCACGTGCAGCTCCCTACATAAAAAACAAAAGCTCTGACAGTCTCAGCACCAGCTTCTTCACAGTGCTTTGTCTGTTTGTCCCAGCTGTGGTTTGGAAGGTCTCTCTGGTGTAAGTGGTAATTATTGAGGGAACGTGGTGTTCCCCTGTATTGCCTCTCTGCTTCCTTTTCAGCCCTGTAGCTGGAGTATGGTACTTCCCATCACATTTTGGGCCCTTAGCCACAGACAAACTGAGAGCATTTCCACCACTCTGACTTAGTTTCTGCAGAAGACAGACAGACGTCTGCTAAAAAGAGCCATCCTAGGCAGCCATGTACATTTAAGTCATGTTTTTTTCAGCAGTCTTCAGTTGCTGCAGTAAGGGGAAAAATGAAGTCCTGGATAACATTGCCAGTAAGTACTACTGTAATGCAAACCGAGAAAATCTCTTTTATGGCTCTTGTGCCATTTGGTTTTCTTCTTGGATTCTTTATTGCTGTTTGTGAGAAGATGGAGTTAAAGCCAAAGAGGCTTTTAGGATGATGTTAGAAATACTGAGGAAGAAAGGTAAAACAATGCTACAGATAAGACAGCCTTAGACATGCAGCTTCGAAGGAGTTAAATTGAAAAGGACTGGTTCTGTCCAGAGTGGGATATTTTAGGCTTTTATGGACCAGTTGGGGATAAAAAGAGCTACTTCGAGTGTGACCTGAGAAACACTGATTCAGATTTTTTGTCAATGAAAAGCTGCCAGTCCCCGCAGGCTTGCTCAGAGACAGAGAATGCTGTAAGCAGGGAGGCTGTTTCTCTAAGATAGGAGGTGGGGAATAAACCAAATTTTCAGGGCTTGTGAAAACAGAGGTAACACTTCAATAGAAGAAAATGTGTTTAAAAAACTTCACTGTGTTCCATATTCAGAGGCATGTTCTACTTTGAAGGAGTAGTAGTACTTGCTTCTGAAGGTGTTTGAGTTTTGAGTGACTTTAATTATATCTGGTGATAGTGTCCAGGAAAAAAATAGTGCTGCAGCACCCTGTTTTGCCTGAGCTCTACTGCAGCAGTCATTATTGGCATGCTCACTCTAAAGCCAGTGTAAAGCAGTTGTGAAATTCTACTCGAAGAGAAAGAATCCCTTAAATGCTTAGTCCTTCTAAGACCCAAAGAGAGTAAGATGAGACAAGTCCAGTAAGCACAGTCATATGAATACCAGCAGAGCACAGTCATTGTCTAGCTATGGAGTCTCCTAGGCTAAGTTTTATTGCAGATTATGATGACAAGTTGATGAGTGAAGAAGTTCTGGAATAGTTTATACTGGAAGAGAGAGAGAGGAAACCATACTTTCAAACTTTCTTCCTTGCAGTCCTTTCCTGGTAAATATCAAAAAGTACTGATTGGGAGCAGACCAGGTTTTGTTTGTTGCTGATTTTATGAATGTGGGAGATGTTTTCAAGCTCTGAGATGAGGACAGAATGTATCCAGGTGCTTTGTGGAGAGGCACACTGGGGATGTGCTTCTGTAACTGCACAGCTGCCCAAAGAACTGCCTGGCACTGAGCTCTCTGAAATATTAGGTCCTGGTGCATGGGAATGTTTAACCAAAATCTTCCAAAAGGTGAATTGGGAAAAACCTCCTAAAGGAAGGAGAGCATCCTGGTGTAAACGCAACCCCTCAGTGTTCTGTTTGTTTTTTTGCCATGTGGATTTATGTAGCTTAAGCTAAAGTTAAAAGTCCATCCCTGCCATTCTGAGCTCATGACTGGTAGAAAAATCCACTGGCAAAATTGGGGTCTAATGGTAAACTGGGATTTCAGTGGTCATCCTGCAGCTTGGAAAGGATGAGACACAAGGAGCTTGTTGAGCAGCTGAGTGATTTAAAAGCAATCAAATTCTTACAGCTTTAAATCATGCAGCTGTTGAACAAGTTCTTTCTTCATTTGTCCCAAGTCCAAACTTGCATTTCATGACCTCTAGGTCTTAAAATGATCTTAAGCTTTCAGTCAATATCTGTATTGTAGTAAATCATTTCAATTCACTACCCTTTTGACATTATTTTAAGAACAATGGGGAAGGTGAAAATGTGTTTTAAAAAACCTTATACATGTGCTATATGAATGCATATAATCCTGGTGTAGCATTGCAGAACTTGTAATTCATTGTTTGCATCAGGTTAGATGTCTCTATATTTTCTAGGAAAAGAAAACAATTTTTAAGTGTATTATTCAGTGCTGCTTTGCTTGTCTTCAGGACCTGGAGATTTTATAAAGCCATTTCTGCTGTTTCCCACAAAATGAAACAGATATTAATAATTCAGCCTGTGAAACTTGGTGTTGTGTTTTGTTTTGTTCTGTCAGGGGAGGGACAGGAAGGAAGAATATGTTCTGTACATGCTCAGCAATCTTGATTAAGGGCAGTGTTTCTCTTTGCATATTACTGACCACTCTGGCTGCAACTTCATTTCAGGCTTTTTTGGAATCATAATGAGTTTACATACAACCCTTAAGTCTTATCAGTGCTTACCCTTCACAAGCACCAAGATAAAGTTGATATCAAGCTGAAAATGAGGACAAGAAAATCTCCTATGTCAATAGCAGGATATAATCAAGGGTGATTTGGATAATATTAAGCTATTTCATGTATAATATGTTTATTCTTAGAGTTGCTTCTTCAGGTTATCATGCCTGGTTTTGGCAGTTCCCTTTGTTCCTCCATATCACCAGTGCTACTGTCTCATAAATCTCCCTGAAAAACTCTGACGTTATTTGTTGACTGGTGCAGGGAAGATTTTCACTTAATTAGAAAATCATGTGTTTCCTTGCTTTTTAGGCTGAGGTCAATGTAATGGCCTCCCTGCATCCCCCTTGCCATTCACAGGCTCTGTCTGTCACTCTTTTCCTATTCCTGGGCCAGTTGTGGTCCCTTTTCTTTATTCCATGTTCCACTTTCTGTTTATGCCTGCTCTTCCATACCAGGATATTTTTTTTCTGTGTCAGGAATCTCTTATTTCTCTACAAGACCCATGACAGGTCTGTTCTCCCTGGGTAATATTCTCTGTGTGCCCTCCAGTTCAGGTCAAAACCTCAGACTGTGGCTTCTTGCCTGTTTCCTCTTTCTACCACAGGTTGTCTTGATTTGTTTTCTTTTCTGGGAGAGTCTTTTCAGAGAATTTATGTTTGAAACTGAAAAATAAGTGGAGCTGAGGGAAGAATCTTGTGCTAGAAGGTATTAATAGCTGAGGCGAGGATATTGTGCTGGAAGGTATTAATAGCAGTCATCATTTAGTTCCCACATCTCTTGCACAGGGGTTATAAGCTGCTGGTTCTGCTCTTCTGTCAGGGACTTTGTACATACTCATTTTATGCCTCTGATTCTCCAGTGTTCACTGGAATCATCAGGAATATCTGTTCACAGCCTGAACACTTATTCAAACACTGGAATGGTTGAGATGCCTAGAAACACATCCAGGAAAATAGCAAAGGAACAAAATAAAAAATAAAGGGAAAAACCCAATGGTGTGGTCACTATTTTTATTGTCATTACAGTAGAACAGCATGTGAACAATATTTTGGGTGTTTTACATGTATAAAGGTTAAAGAGAGTGACTGAGAGCTTCTACCTTTTTTTGCATCTATTTCCCTTTGTTGCATCTATATCTGAGTCAAATTCTCATTGTGACCTCTCTGCACAGTTTAAACTTTTTCTTTTCTGGCCGTTTAATAAATATTTGGTTTTGACCTGCCATGGCTTCAGCATCAAATGGCTTTACTTGGTGTTTGTAACACCTTGCAAAGATTTAAAGGCCATAAGAGAGCTCATGCATGGTCAGTGTGTCAGCTCAACCCTTGCTGTGCACTCTGGTTCATTAAAGAGGAACAGAAATAGCTCCATGCACAGAAAGATCAGAGTCATCCGTAACTGGATGACTCCAGGTGAGGTTGGAAATGGCTCAGAGAATACCACACTTGCCACAAGGGTCTGGTTTGCTCAGTGTTGTTTGTTGATGATCTTGTTTGCTGGACTCATTTCAGGCAGGTGCTGCTCTGCTCCCTGTGTGCCCCTGGATGAGGCTCACTCCGATGACTCCGATGACGTTGTTGTTTTCCCTCCCTTGCTGCAGGTGAAGAAAAGCTACAGCCACTTGTAAGGTTTGGTAACAGGCTCTGGTGATCTTCAGTTATTTGATTCACCAACAAAACTATTTGTACCAAGATCAAGCATATCAAAAAGGGGGGGGATATCAGCCTCTTTTTAATGACAATTCACGTGATTTCTGCCACAAATTAATAATTCTTTGATATGTTGTCTCTGCAGACTTTATGGCTAGAAGCCACTGACTGACTGTTAACCTTACTCTCCTGGTACACAGGGAGTTTGGATTTGATAACTCAACCAAAACACTTTAGTATTTTGCTTCACAATGAGGATTATCAATTCAGTTGCCAAGTTTAAATGAAAGCAATAAAGCCTTAAGGTATTTAATGCCAAACAAAGCTTTGTTCCAGGTCAACTAAAATAATTTTTTAATCAGAAAGTGGTAAATGACATAACTCCAGTTTTTAGCCCATGTATGCAAAGGGGTACAACTGGTATTTGTTATCTCTGCTTCATTATTTAAAATTTTTACTGTATCATATTTTAATATCTTTTTTTGGTTTATTTTTATATTAAACATTTACAGTCTGTGCTGACCTTGTAAAGGCTTTTAGAAAGCCATTTCTTTGTCATAGGGCTATTCTAGACCCACTGTATCAGCTGGGTTTTCTTATTTATTGACCTTTTCCATGTGTGTATGATGATAGTGTGGTACTGTTCTGTGTTGAAATGTCTGATGACATAATCAGCTTTTGGGATTTGGCAGGACAGGTGTGTAATAGCAGGAGCGTGCTGTGAAGGGATACCCTTGTGAATGTTTTTTTCTGCTTAAAAAGTCACAAATTATGTGTATTTTTCAGGGTCAACTCTTAATGTGTAAAAATATTTGACATAGGAGATAGAAGTGTCTGGAATGTTCACCTGACTATATTGCTCATGCCTAATTGAGGCAGTTTGGTTTGTGAGCAAAAGTGGTTGGATTATAACAGAAATTAGGACTGCATCCAGAAAAAGCACTCACAATATAATTATCCATGGATAGACCAAAGGCTGATGGGCTGTTGAGGATTTAATCAGAGGGAGTCTTTCCAGATCTTCTCTGCAGACTGTACTTTTTGACTGGATAGTTCCTACTGTTGCACCAACATCCTTCAAAGACATTGAAATGTGTGTGGGTTTTTTAAGGTGAACTAGATAAATCATGATACTTATTGGAAGAGGAAATTAATTTTATGAGCACGTGATGAAGGTTTTCTGGAAACACTAATGGTTTCTTTGTCATCAAAGAGTAATAAAGTCTCCTGTAAACAGAAAGCGCACTCTTAAATATAAGATTTTTATCACCTTTTCTAAATTAAAAATCAGTCACCACTGTTTCTCAGAATACCAATAAGTCAGGGCTGTCTCAATTCTGTGATTTCAATGAAGCACTATCTGAGTCTTATCATAGTTTGTGCCAGTACTTACAGCCAAAGAGGAAACTGGATGGCTGCAGCACAATGCAGCTGATTTCATTTAATCCCATCGGTGGAAATGCTGCCTGTGCTATTTCCAAAGGCAGTTTTGGGAGCTCTCCATACCCAAAGCAGTCTGAAGAATGTCATTTGCACTCCCACTGGGTAAATTTTTCCTGCTGGTGCTTTGGTCACATGACTGACATCTGCAGGAAGGAGAAAAATATATCTAAAAGAAAAGGGATAGATCCTTCTGGTAGAAGCTGGGATCTGTTTCCTTCTTTTTCTAAAAGTCACGTTAAGAAGAAGGGTCATTTTGCTAAATGGAAGCAGTGCTGTGCTGAGTTGTTGTGTATAATATTTCAGGTCTGTAACTGTGACTGTGTCATGGATCTCTCCAGAGAGTAACCAGAGATGAGGTCTGACACATTAAAGGGAGAGTGTGTAATATGTCAGGACCAAGGCTGATACCAAATACCTACCTGGCTGTCATCCTATAGGGAAATACTGGGGCAGCAAATGCAATAAAGAAAACATTCTTTTACTTTACTGTGCTGTAGTGAGCAATATGACATTATTAGGAAGTTGATACAGAGCAGAAGGGCTTGTGTTTGAGCTGAGCATGTGACTAGCAGCAGCACTGTCAATAGACAAATTCTGGGATAAATGGGAGATAAGACCTTGGGATGACCCAGGCACAGGCAGAAACCAGGGTGAAAAGGAGCAAGTGTTTTCTGAGGTGAATCAAAATGTGTCTAAAACTTTCTAAATTTGAGGGAGCTACCTCCCAGCTATTAAAAATCTGATACTAACCTTGAGATGGCCTTCAAACTGATGTCTTACTTTGGAAGATAATGATGTGTTCACTACACATCAGAAGTTTGGTACAGTAGGAAGAGAAACCTGCACAGTATTAGCCTTATGTGTTGTTCTGTTGGACACTGTGATGGAATGTGTTGGAGGGAGGAGTGATTGACACTAGGTTGGCTCTGTGGTTATCTATCTGAATGCCAGCACCCATAAATCTGGCACAGAGAAGCAAGAATTAGTTAATTTTTTAATAAATGGCATTTTTCCTTAACAGGGAGCTGAGGACAGTAAAAATCAGTGTGGCTCAAACCTGCCAAGATAGGCCCAATACAAACACAGTGTTTCTGAAGAAACACCTCTGTAGGAAACCCTGGAAACCTTGTGTGGGTGTCAAGGTCTTGAATTAAAATGAAACTCGCCTGTAACCTGTGTAATCTAAAAGCACACTTTCCATTCTGTCGATGTGCAATAATGTTTCTGACTTAAAACCTTCTGCAGTTTGTAGCAGTGTTCGTTAGAGACTGTGTGAGTGCAGAGATCTGACTTTAATGGGACGTTATGTCTCTTGATCTCTTTTTGCCCTTAAGTGCCTTTGCCTGTAAATCTTTACTGAAGCATCAAGACCTGAAAACTGTATTGTTTCCTGCACAGCTCTAAAAATAATCCCTATACAGGCAACTTCTAATGTAGTCAAAATGGAAAAGGATTAATCTTGGCATATGAGAGCACCATTAATTTTTATGATCTTTTTAATATTTAGAACTGTGCAAGTATTTTATATAATTTATTTTGGGATCTTTGCAAAGCTAAAACAATTGCAATGTAATTTTTTGAACTCTTGAATTTTGAAATAAAGTTTATAACCGGATGTTGATGTATTTTGTTCTGCTACTGCTGTATTTTCATTCTGGCCTCTGCTTCACGCTCGTGTTTTCTCTTTGCACCTGGGCTGACCTTTTATCCCTGATTTCCTGTGTGGACAGTAACAAGAGAACTGAAACATGTAGGGTGTGAAATTTTTTCTTTCTTCTAGTGCAGGTTCAAGGTTGTCTCATCAGGAATGAGCAGTGTTCCTGGCCAAAGCCTGGTGGATCTGAAAGAGCTGATGGGTTTTTGCTTTAGAAAACTGGTCTGGCAGCAGCTGAGGGAGAGAGAGCAGGACACTAGAGTTCAACAGTTTACTGACAGTGTATCCCCTCACCTGGGTTATTGTTGCTGTTTGTGAAGCTCTGGAAGGAGCTAGGATATGTGAATTCCTTTCCAGGTCCACTGAAAAAGCCTTTAAGGACTCCCTAAAGAAGACTTATGCTGGTTTATAGAAATAGAAGATCCTGTTAACTGCTGTGAAAACATGGGAATCCTGCAGTCATCCTCCTGTCAAGCAGAGTCCTTGGTGTAGGACTACAACAGCTATGAGATAACAAGATGAGACAATCTTTGTTGGATGATTATATTAATTAAATTTCACCTTTCTTTTTAAATTCTTTCAGCTCTACTGGTATATTCTCTGGCTTTCTTACAAGAAACTTCAATTTTAGTTCTTAAACACCAGAGGTAATCCATGAGGCATGAATGAAAAAATTTGGTATTATTTCTTGGAGCAGACTGGCCTTGAATTCAGTTGAAAGCAATTAAACATTCACACTTAGTTATATTAAGCCATAATTTGTCTGCAGCTGAAGTTGGAATGCCCTTGACTCTTGCAAGCTTTGCAGCATCTCTCTCTGGTAGGTTTGTCAGCTAATGAATTGCTTTCCTCATACAAACTTTCTAAGGGGAGAAAAGAAATTTAATTCATGGGCATCATTACGACCTGCAAAGAGCAAAATTTCCATGTTAGACTCCAGGTTTTTAGGGAAGGATTTTCAGGCACGGTTGGTGGTCAGGTGCTGCATGGTTCCTCTGATGTTTCCTTCTGTGTGCTGAAGTGCTGCTCTGCTGGTGGAGGCAGCACTGAAATCCCCTTCCCAATGCCTGCCCTGGTTTTGGTGTGTGTTTGGCACATTGGTCACACGTGGTGTTCAGTAACCACTCTTGCTGTGCTCAAGGAACAGCTTTGAACAGCGAGTGTTGCTGTGTTCTCAGGAGTTACACTCTGGTGTAGTCCACTGATGAAGTTGCACCCTGCTCCCCTTGCCTCTCCCTGCCTGGCTCTCCCAATCACCCTTTTCAAACCTGAGCATTTGGACTCCTGCTCTCCAGGACAGTGTTTGTGTTGTTCCCCTCACCAGAGCTGTGTCTGAGCCAATGTCCCAGCTCAAGGTGTTGCTCAGGTTGTCCCAGTTCCCCTCTCTTTGGGAGGGTTTTGCCTCACAGGCACTGGGTACCACAACACCCTTCTAGGGCTTCTATTGTGGGTAGCACGAACAGAGGTGTAATAAAATTTTGATGCTCAAAATAGTCTGGGAAGAGGCAGGAGGGACATCATGTCCATTGTCAAGGGCTGTCTTGCCTCCCTCATGATCCACCAGACAATCCCACACCTGGATCTCATTCCTCTCCCCTCCTCAGCCCGTCACCTTTGCAGAGCTGAGCCTCTGCCTCAGCAACGTAACACAGCTTGAAAATACTTGAATGGCCTCTAGGTATATGCATGGAAAATTAGAAGAGCTTTTAATAAATGGGATTGACCATGAGTGCTTGTAGTACAAGTTACAACGTTCTGCACAAACATTTCATTGCCATTATCGAGCAATAATCCTTATTTGGAACTTATACAAATTGTGGCAGAACCTTCTATTTATCTAACCTGGAAATTTTTCCTGAACAGGCTCTCTATAATTACTCAGAGAATTGGCAGTTTTCTTCCCTCTCTCGGCAGATATTTAATAGCCACATATTGCATTTCCATGCTAGTAAACCTTCATTATTATACAAAATGTACCAGAATGTTATGAAGAAATACCTTAAATAATTAAATAGAAACGAAGAGTGACAAAACAAGTGAACAAAGTGCAATTTGAGCTGTGTTATTCTTTGCTTTTTATGTTCACTTATTTGCTAATTTGCTAAACTTACTGGACTGCAGTGGGTCTTGCTGTGATTGGAGAGAGTTTGCCAAGTTCCTTTGTAATTGTTTCTTTGCAATTAACTAAATAATAGAATGTTCTCTGTGTGGCTCTCTGGGGAAAAGAGCGGGCAGGTGCTTTTGCAATAGGATTTCCACATCTTCCACCCATTTCCCTAGAACTCAGTTTGAAAAGACCAGTAAAACATGCGAGAGAGAGAGAATATTGCCTTGGGACTGGAAATGACAGCATTAACCTTTTATTATTTTTTCTTTCAGTTGGCTGAAAGCTTTTTTTTGCTGGCCCTGGTAGTGGCTATTCTTTGTGTAAACCTGCAAGTCCCTGGCAGAGGAAAGTCATGAAAACCCAAATGGATGTTCCTGCCTGCAGATGCCTCCACTGGAGGGAAATCCTTCAAGCTGGGAGGAGAAGTCAGCTGGGAAGGTCCCAGGCACCGTGGCTTTGCTGGGAGAGCAGAGCCTGGAGCCTGAGCTGCCATGGAGGGGCAGCAATGTCTGGGGGAGGCTGGAGAGCAGCCCTGGCTTTGTTGTTTCCTTTGACTTTGAGCAGAAAATTACAGAGGAAGCCCTGGGAGGAGAGGAAGGGTAATTTTAATGGAGGCACAGTTTAGCTCAGCGGGAAGGAGGCAGGGCTGGATGTAAGGGCAGAGTTTATGGAGCGGCAGAGTCAGAGGTGTGGCCCGGCAGTGGCAGCTGAGTGCCGAAGCACGCTGGTCTCGCTGACCTCCCCCTGACCGTCCGTAATTTAGTCCCCGTCTCCAGAGGGTAACTCATCCATCTGCTGGCACTTGGAGAGCAAATTTGCGTGGTTTTTTTTCTCTCTTTTTTTTTTTGTTTTGTTTTGGTTGGTTGGTTTTTTTGTTTTTGTTTGTTTGTTGTTTGGGGTTTTTTTTCTGTATTCTTGGCTAAAACCTTTTGTAGCACATATTAGGTTTGACAGTCAGGGGAGGACTCCTTGCTCCACAGTATATAAAAAGTTGAATTATTTAATTTCATAGTGAATCAGAAAAGCCAGGGGTAGGAGATTGCTGTTTTAAAAGGTCCTCTCGTTGCCAGTACCACTTCAGCAGTAGGAATGTCTGGAATCAGAAGCTTGTGAAGAGTGAAAAATGCTACATTTCTCTGAAGGCTTCTGCAGACTGCTTGGTGGTCTCAAGAGGATGGAGGACAGCACTGGCTGCCTTATTTTGGAGGTTTAAAGACAGCAAAGATAAAAAGACTAGTTTAATGTGGAACATTTCTCATCTGCCTATTTTGTCCAGTGATTCTTTAGTAAAGCCTCTGTCAGAGCAAGTTAGCAAACACTAATACAGCTCTTTGGGTTACTTTTCAGCAGGATTACCAGTGAACAAGCTGACATTTGCAGTTTTTTTGCTTGACTGTAGAACTGCTTTCCATGCAGGGGTGATTTACTGTTAGATTTTATTCCTGGGATGTCATGACAGTGTCTTGTTTGTTCATTTGGCTTTGGCAAAACAGAGTGTACCTATTTGTGTGGGAAGGAAAAAAAGGCTGCTATAATCTAAACATCAGAGCCCTGATAACTTCTTGTCATGTAATCAAGAGTTACCTGAATAGGATCAAATGAGAGAAACTAGACATCCAAGAATTGCAGTTATTTCTTTGTGATGTGGTACAACAGACTGAAATGCCGTGGAAAGGATGGCTAGTGCTGGATCCTGTGGTTTGTCTCTTATTCCTCATTTGCTGAATCCATTCTGCTCTTCATTTTCCCATATCATTATAAATAATTGTGGGGGAGAAATGAAAACTGTTGATGCCTCTGTTTCTCTGTAATCCCCAATCCTCATTCTACTCTAATTTAATCCAGTTGTCTCAGCAGCAGGAGGCTGAGGGGAGGCATGCACACCAGCCCTGCTGAGCTGCTCCCTTTCCCACTCACCCCAGCCCCATACAGTGCCTCAAACACCCACCCCCATGGAACAGCATCCAGCTTTTCCTGTCATTTATTCCAAAGCTTTTTGTGCAGTTCGATTTACATCAGCCCTGTCAAACAAGATCTCAGTGTGGTGTCCTGGCTGCATCTTCTATCCCCTGTCCATCACATGCTGACAGAGGTGTTTGGACCTGCAGCCTGGTGGGGTTCTGTGTCCATCCAGTGGCTGCAGTTACATCTGCAGGACAGATCCCAGACTTGAGTGTTTTAGCACCAAAATGCATGAACTCTGTGTCAGAAAGGGCTTACACAGAGATCTCTTGCTCCCAGCGAGGTCTCTCTGCTCCTTGTCTTTGGGTTGTTAGAACTGGAGGTGAAATATGTTAGACTGTTAAACCTTGAAATAATTCCTCCTTCATCCTTACCAGCACTGTGAAGAAAATGAAAATAATAAGGAAGAAAATAAATTTGGCTGATGTTCAGCTGTCCTCCTGCAGAAAAAAAAAAAAGCCTTTTCTTGGAGAAAGCTGGAGGGAGTTGAGGTCTTATATCTTGTACCCTTGTATATCTTGTACTTGTGCACACAGCACGTGGCTCTGAACCCTCTGACGTGCATCTTAATGCTATTTGTGAGTGATAAGATTTCTTTTTAGCTGTGTTGATAATACTCATATGAAAATCCTGTCCTAGTCAAAAGCTATTGAAGTTGATGTTATATTTCAGAACATCAGCAGAAATATATTTATTTGCTTCTAAGGTGTTAAATGGCCCATTTTAGCATTTTTGCTCTCCTTATTTATGAAATGAATCACTCAGGACAACATAAAGCATGAAATCCTGGCTGCATTTGGGAGAAGGAATAAAACCATGCTTGCAAAAGAGGTGTCTCCATAACATCTACTAATCTGCCACCCTTTAGGAGAAAAAAAACCTGTTTGTGTTACCTTTTTTTTTTCCAGTGGGATACACAGCACTCAAATATTTTCTAAGTTTTCCTGGGCCATCACAGTTTCTAATTCTGAACAGATGAGAGTTTCTCAAGCCTGCAAGACCTGGAAATCATTTGCCTGAAGTCTGTTGGAGGACTGGATGGTCCTTTTTTCCCTTTCCAACTACAAATTATGTTGAGTGGTATTTAAAAGACAATGCTTTGAGCAATCAGCAGTGGGTGAGGTGTGCTGCAGTGGGTCTGGGATGGGGACACAGAGATGGAGAGACTGAAGGTCTGGGAGGTTGTGTGAATAGACTGGTCAATTTTAAGAGCTCCTGCATTAATGCTGGACCACACTGTATACTTACAGCAATAATTAAATTATTCATTCTATTCCTTTTAAAAGAAAGCAGCAAATAATTTTATACATTTCAGTTGCAAAAGGAGCAGTACAATCTTTGTAATAAAGCAAGTGAATTTGGGATTGCTGCTGCTTATCATTATCTTTTCTATTTTACCTCACTATCCTTGCATTATCCAGAATACTTATGTGCTAACTTGTTTCTGACATGATCCTCTGAGAAGGTATACTCATCTTTTTTACTTTTTACCTAAAAATACTTTCTGTTCTGTTTAGAAAGAAATGAGAAGCCTTTCCCATTGGAAAGAGTCTAATCCTTGGGGAAGTGGAGTGTGAGTGGCTCTGTGGGGAGCCTACCATGTGCACAGCTCCGTTGTGCAGTTAGATGCTGTCATTGCTGAAATATTCAGGTGTTTAATTGACGACTCTGATTTATGAAACAAAGCTGAGAGTTGTAGGTCCCTTCAACACACTGGCTTTGGGTAGGGTTTGGATGAGGCCAAACCTTTGCCTGCAGAGAGAAGGGTGGAAGAACCAGAACACTGCTCATCTCCATGGAACAGGTGGAAGGCAGACTTGGAAATCACACAAGAGGCTCATCCATATCTTTAGAAACCTGGGTACCTCTAGAAATTTTCCCCTGAGATTTGGGCAAACCAAGCCAGGCTGGGGCAGTCAGTGCTAGGGAACAAGTGCATCAGCTGGTGTGAAGGCATTGGTGTCTCACTGCAACTGGGGGCTGGAATGTGCAGAGTTGGTTGGGCCCGCTTTGGGGTTACTTTGGAGGTGTTGGTGTGAGGGGTGGGGATGTGGTTTGATGCTGGATGTGGACACCCACTCTCTGCCACGCATGGCCCTGTGCCCAGCACCACAGCCACAGAGTCATTAAGGTTAAGGTCTCCAAGATCACTAAGTCCAACCATCAACCCAGCAACCATGTTCACAACTGAAACGTGTCCTTAAGTGCCATATCCACACATTTTTTGAGGTATTCTGAGAGATTCCAAGACTTTGTTCAAATTATTATTTTATTATTTTTCCGCTCGTGCTGTCACACAGTGAGAGGTCTCTCCTCAATGTTCACCTGTGCTCCCGTTGGTTCCATTGCCATGTGAGTGCCCAGCCAAGGGAGTGCTGGATAACATTCTGCCTCTATGAACTGTGAATTCAGGAAGGGCAAACTTGCTGCCTCTGGATCTTAGGGTGAGCCTTGAGACGGACTCGAGAAGAACTAACAATAAGTGACTTTATGACTGCATTTACCAGTCACTGTGGCACAAATCGCTTTTATTGCGATTTTAGGCTAAATCCGAAACGCACCTTCTGTTGTTAGAACCGCAGGGCCGTGAGAGATTCACAGGAAATTTGCCGGAAAACAAACCCAACTCTGCGGCTCGGGCTTGGGCCGGGCAGCGACCCCTAATCCCGGGGGAGCCGTGCGGGGCCNTCGCCGCCCTGGTGGGTGAGCCTGCTGCACCGCCTGCCGCACCTCAGCCTGCGCTGGGAGCTCACCGCCGCCGACTTCCGACCGCACGACGCCGAGTACCAGCAGGTGGGTCTGCGGGGGGCTGTGTGTGTGTGTTTGCGTGCGCGGGATGCGCATTCCCGGCTGTGCGGGGCAGCGGGTGCGGGGCTCGGCCCGCCTGGAGGGAGGAGAAGGAGGAGGAGGAGAAGAAGGGGGCGTGCGGCCCCGGTGGGGCTCCCCGGGTGGGTGTCCGTGCTGCCGTGTGCCCCTGCCCCGGAGGTGCGTGGCCGCTGCACGAAGGGCAGGTGCCCCGCAGGGCAGGGTTGCGGGGTGGGAGGTCACCACCCCCGGCGGGGTGAGCAGCATCCCCCGGCTGCCCCCAGCCCGCCCGGAGCCCAAGCTCTTTTTGGAGAAGGTGAAATAATAGACCGATAAAATCTTTGAGGTTGGAAAAGCCCTCCAAGATCCGTGAGCTCAACCTTCGACCGAGTCCCACCGTGCTCGCTGAGCCACATCGCCAAGTGAGCCCTGGAGCGGGGCAGGAGCCAGCGCCGCTGGCTGCCCCGGCCGGTCCCACCGCTGCTCAGGCGAAGGCACCGTCCTGGCCTGGTGGCCCTGGCCTGCCCGTAGTCCTCCATGGGCTGTGACAGTCCTGTGCAGGCTCCGCTGACCATCCCCATTGATGCCGCCAGCCCCGCAGCGAGGCCAGCAGTGCCTTTCCGAAACCGGCTGCCTGCCTGCTGGAAAACAGATGACTTAATGCACGAGAGTGGCGTTAGCATCAAGTGCACAGGAGGATGCTCGCTGAATACTTGTGTGCAGCTTTTTTTTTTTTTTTT
>VXBI01008831.1:709007-743196 GCA_013397375.1 Toxostoma redivivum
TTTTTTTTTTTTTTATGCTGCTTAGCCTGTATCCTGTGCTTGGTTGGCTAGGCATGTAATTAAAATGATTGTAGAGTGAATCTGTGTGCTCCAACATCTGTGTTCTCTGCTGTCATCTTGGAACAGAGCTGCAGTGACTCTGCTGCCTCATTTTGCCACGGTCTCTGGTTTTGAAAACACCATTTTGGCTTTTCTTAACATACTTGCAGTGTCCTATATATACAGCCTGCTAGCATGCACACAGGCATGAAAGCTAAAGCATCTAAGCAGTTCTTGTTTACCCTAGAAGTAGAAGGTATTAGAAATACTTTAGGCAGCAGTATGTTTTGGTTTTTTGTTCTAAACTGATGAATAGATCTGAGGACCGAAGCTAGGGCAAAATGTGGAAGATGTGTTTAAAGAGCCATGGGTAGATACAAAGGAACATCTTTATACCAGTAAATCAAAGGGACTTGGGCTAACTTTGTATTTTGAGGCTTCAATTTGTTAATTTGTTTTAGTTCCCTTGGCTTAGCAGAGTTCAAGATGGCCACATGCAGATGTAATGCTGCACAGCAGCTGAACTGTATTTCCATGACCTCAGAGGGTAGCTGCCTTTAAAACCAGGGATATGCGATCCTGGAGATGAGAAGTTAAGAGTTCATTGAAAGATCTTCTTGGGAGTGTGTTATCATGAAATAAGCACTCGGTGACCTTTTGAATAGACAGCAGATGTACCAGTTTTCACTTGAATTGCTTAAAAGCATTCCTAGCAATAATCTGGGGTTGTGTTTGTTTGTCAGATAGTTTTTCTACAGTAATCATATTCCCACTTAAAGCCTTCTGCTGTTCTCCTCCTGTGTAGCTGCCTCCCCTCCCTTGATAACATTAAGGACTTCTTGCACAGCAGTTGATGGCCTTTTAAGCCTTAACATCAGCTCGAAAGAAACGTTTTATCAAATCCAAACTCGAATATCTGGATTACTGAGATGTCTGTCATCTAGAGAATGATTTGAGCAGCAGCAGCTTTGCTGGTTTTGGTGTTGATGAGGGGTAGGTAGCAAGCAGGCTCCAGCACTGCAGCCTGTACTGTCGGTGTCGTGGTTATATAACAACGCTGCTGTGGCTCTGCGAGTTGACTGTGGAGTTCGTAGGCACATAGATTAATTCTAATGCAGTGAAACAGGGAAACGTAATCCAGGACTGGGAACTGTAATGCTAAATGCTCTCTTGTGCTTTAAGTGCTTCTGAAGGCCTTTTGGTTTGAATTCTAGGTTTTTTTATCAATTTGCGTCTCTTGCTCTGTTTGAAGCCTGTGCTGGCATTGTCTTCCCTTATCTTTAGGAACCTTTCCTATTTAACAGGTGAGATCACATACATCCTCAAAATTAGGAAGTCCACTTTTAAATTTTAACATTGCCTTATTTTTCTTTACTTTGTAGGTCTCGCTAGCACAAATTGTGTATACTTTTGTTTTCTATTCCACTAGTGATTGATACTCTGATTCTTAAGTATGAACTGTTAAACTACACACGGCATTTGATTTCCCCAGGGGCTGAGGAGAGGTCAGTGGGGGGGATGCTAGACGAAGTTTATGGGGACAGGTAAGGGCAGGGTATCCCTAACTGCAGTAAGGAAGGATTACCTTTGCTAAATGATGTGATTCCAATTCATCAGGTAGCTGGACTGTTGTCATAAATAACCTTACAGCTGGGCTCAGTGTCCAGTCCCATTCTGACATGTTTTGAGGAAGGAAGCAATGTACCCTTTCTGATTCTTCACTGCTTCTCCAGAAAAGATTTCCCAACCCATGACCATGGGAAAGCAGCGCTTTTCTTATAAAACTCTTTACTTTAGTAACATTTGAGTAAAGACCCACCTGTTTCTTGTACTTGTGTTTTGATGATGGACTTTGAAATTGTGCATCAACTGAACATTCCACTCCAGCCAGAAGTGGAATGCAGTGGCTTGGGTTTTTATGTTGTCCTGTCACTTGTTGCAGTGCCACGTGCTGCTGCAGGTGAGGAGGCTGCTGCCTGAAGAGGTTTTGCACCTCTGCCTAGGGAGGATTAGTGTAATGCCAAGCCACTATTCACCTGAAGCAGCAGCCAGGCGATTGTGCCCTGAAACCTCTCTGAAGGTGGGCAGATAAGCACATGCTGCCAGTCCTTGAAGTCTAGGTCTTTGTTAAGTCTTCTGGGGCCCCGGGTGATGGGGAATGTCTTGCAGGATGCAGATCCAATGGCTGCTTCTGCTGTTGTGTCCCCACCAGTCCCTTGGCCAGAGCAGCAGGGACGCCTGCTGTGTGCTGGGCTGTCTCAAGGCGGCTGCAGCCATTGTGTACCAACCTACCAGGGCTTCCTCCTTTTGTCTGAGAGCATGAGAAATGCTCATGGCAATGCTGCTGCCAAGGGCTGAGATCAGTGCAGCTGCAGGTTTTGGCTGCATACCTTCTTCACCTGAGTCAGGCTCTAAAACACTCTCTTGGTATTACTTTACTCTTTATCTTCTCCCACAGAGTATCTTGTTGCATTAGGTTAGACCAGTGTGTGTGAGTGTGGAGGAGCAGAACAGATCCTTCCCCTCTGGACTAGATTGTTTAAAAATGTATGTGTGTCCTGATGTCCTTCAGATGCTCTGCTTCTGCCACAACAAACAGTACAACCAGTTTTTTTTCTGGGGGAATTGAGGTGAATCTCCACGTAGAATGAGCTGGGGTTGTGATCCTTCTGCAGAGTTTTGGCATGCTGGTGAGTTCTATCACAGCTGCCTTCGTGTGGCTGCAAGCTTGCAGGACTTGCTCCATAGTCCTCCCTACAGAGGATCTTATCAGACCAGTTCTTTTCCTAATCCTCCCATGAATCATTGGGGTTGAAAATATCTTGATATGAACAGCTTTGTTCTGGCTGTATTCTCATCTGAGTCATACTGCAGTGCTCTGCAAAGCCTTTTCATTGTGTAGTGAGTCACAAATTCTAGAGTGAAAGGAATGTAAAAATGGAGCAGAGCTCCTGTTCCTTCTGACAGCATCATGCTAATACCAGTTCTGGTCTCCCTTCCTTTTGCTACTGCTCAAATTATGATGATCTGGTAGCAGTACTGTCCACTTACTTTCCAGTTCAGTTGGTTGGCCCAGTGAGATGGTCCTGAGACTGCTGCTGTCACTAGTTCAATTTATTTAGCAATGTGAGTACTCCTACTTGTGACTGACTTAGCTGCATAGCATTGAATTTACTTTCTTTCTCAGGGTAGAGTTGGTTAAGAGCCTTGAGGTAGTATGGAGGTCACATGCTGGAAAGAAACAGAAAAGCTGAATAGCTTTGTAGCACAGCACAACAACAGGTAATGGGATATCTGCTCCAGTCAGGGTGTCTGTATGCTCACAGAAAAGGAGACTACAGCACTTTGGCTCTGGAGTCTGATGGGGGCTGAGAAGTGCATTGTGAACAGTGAGAGTAAAAGCTGAGCCAAGGAGCACTTTGGAGTTTCTGCTTTTTCTTCATTGCTGGAAACTGGCAATGTTGACACAAACCTATGTCAACGCATAGGTTATGTGTGAGTCAGGCTGGAATAAAGAAAAATTCTCCAACATCTTTGAAACTCTTCCCTTGCACCACTTCGTGCCTTCTCAGTACGAGTCAGAACTGCAGATGCTTGGTTAGTAGGTGTAATGGCAGCTGTTTGTGCTTTGGAAGATGACTGATGATTGATTCACACCAATTAAGATGCAGAATCGTGCTGAAGGAAGCAGTGATAAGAGCAGGGACATGCTCTAGTCCTTGGCTTTGAGATGCTCTCTTCAGTGTTGTCACCCAGGAGTTTCCTATCATACATCTGTCAGTGCTTTCGTGTTGTAATGTTCTTTTTCTGCCTCGGTACGTGTGCTGAGAAGGGACCCAGCAGGGAAAGGTGCTGTGTAAGCCCAACGATCCTTCCCATTTTTTGGCTTGCAGACTATAATCCAAGGCATGTGTGTTTGAACCCATAGCCAAAGGTTCAGCACAGAATTAATTCTGTCAGGTACTTTCTGGCTCTGTGAGGCTGTTTCCCTACACATAACAGCTAATGTCATCTTTGGAAGTATTTCTTGGCTGGAGAAACATGATGGAGCCCAAACTGCCAAAAAACTTGGATTATAGAGATTGTTTTAGAACTTCCTCTACTGTACTGGCATCTTATTTCAATTTTGAAACCAAGAGTCTTTCTGTAAATTGGAAACATGTGTATTAGTCAAGTTGGATGACGTGTTTTTGTCTAGTTGGCTCAAAATCAGAGGGTAATGTGCCTTTCTTAAAGGGCTTGGACTGAAGGTTTCTTTCTTTCAAGAACAGATGGACCTCTTCCAAGGTTTGATCAGCTATCCTGCTGTTGCACCAGTTTGCTCATATTTCCAGAAAGGTTAAGTGACCCCTGTTAGTAGAATCCAATGTTTTCTGATGAAATTGAAGTGGTTTTTATCTTTTTAAGAATTGCTGGTAAATTCCCTCTTCCCTTTACTCATCAGTGTTGGCTGCATGAGTAACCATGCAGTAATGCCACCTATCAGCAAACTGGTGCTGTGCTCTGACTCTTCTGTCTTTGATCTGGAAGAGCTGCATCACAATGAATAACCAAAAATGTAGAACCAAGGCAATTTTTGATGGCTGATTTTTACCAAAATGAGACATAAAATGTTTTCTGTTGACCATTCATCCATTCATGCAGCAGCATATGGTATGCAGAGAGGAAAAAAGTGCACCTTTGCCAGCTTTCTGTCTGCAGCCTTGCTTTGTTTTGCTGACCCATGCTGTGCTGCCACATTTTCAGATGGTCTCCTGAGAACTGCCAGTTTCTGGAAACACTGGCTGTAGATTACTCTACTCTAGAAAAAAAGAAAGTAACTGTTCCAAACATATGGTTTTAGCAGAGTACACAGGGGTAAAAGGTGTCTTGGAGATTTGTGAAACACCTTGTGGTGCATGGAAGAAAGGAGATGCAGGTGAGTATGCAGAGATGTAAATCATTCTTGCTTCCTCTGGGTAGGATCCTAAAAGTATTTATTGTGCACAGAGAAGATGCTGGTGCCCAGCCTGGTGAGCTTCCCAGTCTTAAGACACATTTATGGAGCATGTGGTGCCCTGAAGGTATCATGCTGGTCTCAGCTGGAAGGGTAGAACTAGAGTTTAAAATGTGTCTGGTTGTGGTGGCCAGCCACTGGCACCCTGGTGCTTCTGCACCTACACAACATTTGTCTTCCTGAGAATGCTCCATTTTTATCTACATGAGTGTAACACCATATGACTCCTGGTCTGTACAACCTGATCTCTAGCAGTCTGGAGAAAGGGGTAAGCAAATTCAGTTCAGTCTTACCATGCCTTGTCTCTTTTTGTTCTTTTCCCCTTCGTGCCTTTTCCTCCTCAAGCAGAGGAACATCTGTGGTCTCCAGGTTAACAAAACGCCTTTGTTTAAATGTTGATCCAATAAAGCAAGCAGTGCTTAAAGCAGATGTTGGTGTGGATTTTAAGTGTTTTTTATTTTTTGTTATTAGGGAAAGTGAGAAGTTCTCACCCAGAAGAACATATCCCATTAGGCACAACTCTGGAGATTAATGGTAGGAAGTCAGGTGCTTTCTCTCACTTAATCCCAAGGCTCTGAATGTGGATTAAGGAGCTGTGCCACAAGTCTTCTTGATCTCTTACTTGTATTTTGGGATTATATTTATTTTGGAAGCTGTAAACAAAAACCTGTCCATTGAGTGCAAGAGAGAGGAAAGTGACGGGCCTGTGTCTCATCAGGTTTCTTGCCTTTTGTCTTTGGAGCAGACAGTGAAGGATCAAGCACCCTCCAATACTTTGGAATTTCTGTCTTATTTTCTGTTCTTTCTGTTTTGTTTGGTTTGTTTTTTTCCCCTCCTTTTTCTGCAAGGACAAGGCTAATTCTACACCTCTTCTTCTGCTCCCCTTCCCTCACCAGCACCTACTGATGGAAAGGGTGAAGTCCAGAGTCGATGATGTTTGTTTTATAAGACTGTGCTGTGGCAGAGCTTGCACGGTCACCCTGGTGTGACCCCTTCCAGGGGACACTGCTGTACCTGTGAGGATGGGTGTGCTCAAGGTCCAGGTGATGGCCAAAGCTTCTCCTGAAGTCATCCTTTCACACTCTTTGATGCCAAGTGAATTTGCTGGGGTGGCTGCAAGCAAGCAGTGAGTAAGGTGGTGCTCACTCTTAATTTTCTTAGGGTGGAGGGGAGTCACCTCGTTTGCATTAACCTCTTGGTAGCTGCCACTTCTCTTCTTGTTTCTGTTGTAACTTTCAGTAGTAACTTTTCCACCAGTTATGGTGAGATTTCCCATTTCCTTTGAGTGAGTAGGAGAACTTGGCTTGTTTTCAGCTGAATGTGATTCCCATAGCTGGGGGAAGGGATGTGATGTCTGGGAATTTATTTGCTCTAAGATTCAGATGAGACTTGAGTAACTTTGGAATATATTAGGATTACCTACTGTACTAAACCTCAATTCTCACTTTTAAGACATGATTAAGACTGAGGAAATAATAATAATATCTAATCCCAGTAACTTTGTTCCTCTCTTGGCAAGGCTGTCTGCACTTTCTGGGTATGTCACTCTACCAGTTCTTTGTTTTAGCTGATGACAATGATTAACAAGACAGATGAGCTAAAAGCAAGGAGGATCAAGTTCATGCAAGACTTCTAGTCCTGGGGATGCATTCATATGACAGTCTAAAAAAACCAAAAAGTCATCAATGTTACAAATTCTCTCCTTTCCTCCACTTCAAAGGGTGACTGATGTTGTGTTGCAGTGTTGAAAAATTAGAGATTGGTTACATTTTTTTTTTCAGACCAATAATTATTTTTGCTGCATGGCTAAAGGGTCTCCAGGTATCTAGTGAATAGTGGATGTGGGGAAGAGCTACGCTGATGCTATTTCTTTTGTTTTCTGTATTAGATAAACTAGGAAAGAGCAAAACTTTCATGTTGCAAAAGCTTTCATTTCAAACCTTTTTTTTTTTTTTAGATTTCTGCGTAATGAGCCACTTATAGTTTGTGAGTCTGATCTTCTAATTGTGGGCTTTAGGGTTTGGTAAGCTGCAAATGTGCACGTTTTTTCAAAGTAGTCATTTGTGTGCTAAGGCTGCAAGGCTATTCTCTTGCAAGAAAAAAGAAAAGTAGGTTAGCGTGCAACCCATGGCCACAGCAGTTGGTGTAGCTCAGTCACGATACTTATGCCATTCCCCTCTCCAGGCACTGGGATATGAAAGTAACATTTGCAATAATGTGTGCTTTCAAATGCTTATCAGGTTGCTTGCTTCAGCAGATGTAATGTGTGCCAGCCCTCTTTTAAGTTATTATTTTAACAAATGGGTGGTTTTTGGTCAATGGTAAGAGCAGCATTGAAACCATCCAGGGTAAGGGCTGACACTCCCTCCCCTTCACCTTCACTTAAACTGGAGCTGCACCCTGGGATTGCGATTTCCTCGGTCACTACTAAATGCTTTTTCTGGCTGATATGGCTCAGAATGGTGCCACACGTGCATATGCATGAAAGCCCTTTGTAGTGTGAAATTAGGGATGAAAGATATTGCTAATCAGCCCTAACAATGCGGGACTTATTCCTGGACAAGGGGAGAAGGGAATGTGGGGAATGGATGTTTCACAAATGTATAACACATTCAGGCGAGTTGTTATGCCAGTGTTGGTGTCTGTGCAGGGACGCCCTTTTCAGGCTGTAAAATGCTGCTGTTCATGCAGGGAATTTAAACAAGCCTTCTATTCAACGCTGAAATTCAAAATAACGCCAAAATCCAAATGGAGGCACTTCAGTTGCATAATAGTGTCTGTTACAAGGAGGCCTTGGTGCAGTAGATGATGTAATGCTCCTTAAGATAAGGCCCAAGCTGGGGTTGGGGAAAAAGGGAGGACGGTGTCAGTGACAGAGCCATTCAAAGTATTGCTAATGGTATCCAAGCTATCCATAGGGTGTTAATTAGCAC
Organism: Toxostoma redivivum; assembly: GCA_013397375.1. Taxonomy (NCBI): domain Eukaryota; kingdom Metazoa; phylum Chordata; class Aves; order Passeriformes; family Mimidae; genus Toxostoma; species Toxostoma redivivum. Next base: position 716,976 of record VXBI01008831.1, read on the forward strand.
AGCTGAATAATTCCAAAGTTGATTGTGTTACAACTGTACATATGGAAAAACTGCTCGCTGCTACCTGTTTTCTCTGATTATAATCGCTTTTTCCCTAGGGTGAGCTTTCTTGAAGTTCAACAGTGTGCTCAAGTTCCTGTAGCTGATAAACTGGTAATTTTGACACTTGCTGTAAGAGCTAAGGCTGCCTCAGTCTGCCAAAGAGAAGCTTTCTGCTGCTTGCTGAAATTGCAATGCTTCTCATTGGGGCTGTGCCTGGAGCTGTTACTGTTCCAAGGCCTCCGGCAGTTTGCTACTTTATTTCCTCCTTAAGCTTGTGGTTAATACATATTTAGTTTAGTTTAGGAGCTGTCTTTGTTGCATCCTCGCTGCGAGCGCCTCCGATCTGTTTTTGGTCAGAGGGGTGGCACAGAATTGCTGCCTTACCTATGGCCCGCCCCATCCCCTTTCTCCCTGCTTCTACAGTATTCGCTCCAGGAAATGCTGAGAAAGTCGGGTGTAATGGAATTCATGAAATTCAAGCTGTGCTTCAATGAAAACGTGTTTTCAATTTCTGCCTCCTTGGGAGCCCGAGACTGAGCTGTGATTGTCGGCGCTGGTGGGGGCTGGGGCCGGGATGAATGGAAGTGCCGGAGTCAGCGCTCTGCGGAGCCTCTCGCCCGCATCTCGCCGCTCTCCGCATTCAAAGGCTGCCGAGAGCTTTGTGGCAGCTTCAGGAAGCGTTTTTGTATTCAGCTCTCCAAAAAAACCCGGGCGTTTTCCTGCTGGGTTTGATCTGGCTGTCGGGGTCTGAATGACAGTGACATGCTGGAGAGGAACGTGATGGGGGAAGCATCAGCTGGGGGTAGTTTATCCTTCCTCTCTGCTCTTGATCCTGCTGACGGTGTCCTTTGAGTGTCCTGCAGCCGATTAAGGGTGAGAATTATAATGGTGACTCAAAAGCCTTTGGTAAAACTCATTAATTCATTCCTCCTTTAATTAGACACCCAGCCATGGGCTTATAATTATCAGAGCCCAGGAACATTTGCAGCTGTAATAAGCTGTGCTGCATCAATTGCAGAAATCATGGATTTTTGGCAAATGCGGATATGGTGAACTCTTCTCAGGTCTGGTTTTTGGTGAGGAACATGCAAGGGCATAGAAAGGAAAGAAGCAGCTGAGTGTTTATTGTGAGTGACCTCTGGCTGAATCTTGCCTTGTGGTGTTGAACTGAGAGGAAAGGGTGGAGGTGTCCTGCTTATAAATATTTTTATTCCTTGGGAGGTGTAATAATGCAACTTTCAAAGAGAGAAAAGAGGAAGGAGAATCTAATGAAAATATTATCTTTATATGGAATATTGTATTAAACCTTTAGCACCCGAGGGAATTACACTTTTGGAATAAGTGTAGCAAGAACAGTTGCAGACATTGCACACAGCACCCGTTTTGCTTTTTGGAAGTTACAGAATTGTTGGCTGTTCTACAATGAAAAGTACCAGGTACTTTTTTTGAGTCTTCTTGGGGGAGAAAATCAATAGTCAACTTCTATTATTTTGTAATCTCTTCTTGTTTCTGAAATGGGAAGGAAGGTAATTTTCAGAACTAATTTTTGTGGCTTGTGCCCAGCAACAGATGATTGGGGTCTTCTGAGAGGAGTTTGTGCTGCTTCTGGTACCTTTGAAATGCTCATGGGTCTTTTGCAGAAGAAGAACTAGAGGGAAGGCTGAAAGGATTTCAGGGAAGGACTTGTTATTTCTACCCTATTGCATCTTTTCTTGTAGTTCTGATCCTTGTGAGCACCATGGTAGACCCTGATAATATGATCTCCTTTTAGCATTGGACTGACAGGCTGTCAAGTGAAAGCAATCCAGAGGAAGGCACAGACCTAGGAAAAGGCTAGGGATGGAGATAGCTGGCTGCCACTGAGCACAGACAGAGATGATTGAAGACATAGGTTTCCTTTTTTAGTGTTTTTTTCCTTAGGATTTTTAACTTGAGTAAGGCTAGAATGAGCTTTGAAAAAATGGGAGCTATTGCACAAGAGTAGATCAGAGGTACTGCTAGGCAATGGCAAGCATTAATGTTCATGTTCCCTTAAGAGGGAAATGGTTTCAATTGGAGTAGGTGGCAGGAAAAAATGGATCAGCTGTGTTTTGGGTCTTTTTCTGTCTGGATTTAGTAGAAAGCACAGATAGTACATCCAATGAGGATGGAATGATTTGTTTGACACTTCTGTAGCTAAACACAAGTCTTTACTTCTGATGAGAGTGCTATTTTAAAACCACTGTACAACACTTCTTGTGTGCCTTTTTGTATTACAGTATGTAGCTGCTGTCTTCTGTTTGTCCTTCCTATCCCCTCCCTACACAGTCTGAGTTATTGTTGGTTTATGAGATGAGTAGTGCCTGGAACTTGGGTAGGACTGGTCTTCATCCCTGGCCTCTGAGGTCAAATATGCTGGGTCTGCTGGCCTTTCCTTATTTCTGTATATATTTAAAATTCCTACAGGTTAGGCAACAAATGTTGGATCAACTTGAGTAGACAAATCAGCTGGAGCAGCAAATTGACAGGGTTAAAATTGCCTTTTAATCTCATAAGTACAACTTGGTAAATGTCCTGCTGAGGTTCTTGGCTGGTCTTGGAGACCATGCTCTGGGGCAGGTTTTGCACTCTAGCAGTGAACCTCTTGATCACTGCAGAGGTTGGGGTTTTTTTTGAGCTTTTTCAGCCTGACCTGCTGCAAACTAAAAATCTCTTCAAACACAAGCTCTTCGGCATTTCAAATGCTGCAGTATTAAATGGCAAACTGAAGATGATGAATATGAAGTAGGTCAGGTGCTGCTGACAGAATTCTCCATGTGCACAAGCGATGCTCTGGGAGGTGCTTCCAAGGTCTCTCTGTTAGCAGGCAGCTCTTGGAGAAGCCATGGAAATGCTTGTGGATGCTGGGAGCGTTCTGCTGAGGTGTAAATAACAAGGTTGGACAGTTTACGCTGGCTCTGCTGTTTTTATTAGTGCAGCTTAACTTTCGCCTTGGGTGATGTGGAGGTTATGGGAGAAGGAGGAAGGCACAAGCTGTGAACTTGCCTCCTCTCCCAGCAGAGGATGCTGAGAAGGTATGGGGATCTGGTTACCCTAATCCCCCCTTGGCATGTTAATTCTTCTTGTCTCTGTACTTGTATCTTATGTCTGAAATTCTTACTGAGGCAACTGCTTGCTAGGTCACGTGTGCCTCACTGCAGTGCCCTTTCAACCTTTTTTGTGTGGACTTTGTTGCAGCTATTAAAATTCAGTTGCCTGCTATAGTATTTCATCGTTGTTAATTTTGTTCTCAGGAAAATGTTGCTCTGAGGTATGGCTGCTTGTCTTATTCCTGTCCTAAATACATTTACTGACTATCTGCTAGATATGACATCTTCTGCCTGTGGTTGACCCACCTTTTGATGTCCTCTGTAGATCCAAGTTGATTTTTATGATAGATCTGAATCACCTTCTGCTGATGGGAGGAGATGTACCTCTCGGACCACAGCAGTGACAAATACCACTGGTGAAATGTAGTTCTGCAGGTGTAACCTGTGGGCTGGACTCTCTCCACTAACTTATTAGGTTTGGTTTATGTGTACTGGCTCCAGCAAGGGTGGTCTTGATTATGTGATGCAATAAATTCAACACAGGGTTCCTAAGAAAGAACCAGCTTACAGGACAGGCTTAGAATGCTTGTCAAGGTTCAAGTTCAAACCAGGTGTGTCTGCTTTTTCTCTGCCAAAGTGAAATTTGCTGCTTTGTCAGATGTAGTGAATGTTGAGCTTCCTTTCCAACATCTGTGCCTTCAGCTGGGACTCACCAGCAGTTTAATTCTTTACTTCCTACTCACAAACACATCCATCAGCATTTCTTTGATACTAAAGCTAGTCCTACAAGGCTGTCATCCTTGAGGGTGTGATCCACTAGGCTTTTATCCTTGAGTTTATGTTCAACTAGCCTTTGTCATGCTGTTGCTTCCCAACAAGTCACTGGTCATGTCTCCTGGGGAAATAGAGATCTTGAGTATTTTCTGCATAGCTGCACTCAGACCTTGGTCAGTGTGTGTGGTCATGGCCTTGTGCTATGAATATTGGTAGCTGTAAACAGGGCTGTGAGCTTCTGGAAACTGCTGTTGTCTTCAGCTTTATTCTCAGTGAGGGATATCTTTTTCCTGTTAAGAGCAGGGCATGTGTGAAATGCAACCACAGGTGTTCTAACGCTGCAGTGAGGAAGTGCTGCGTGGTGAAAAGTTTGATGTTAACTGCAAGTTGTATATTCTTTTTGTAGTCAAAACAATAACTATACTGGGGTAAGAATCTTGTTCTTGGTACACCTGTGGATTGGCCTGTGTGGCTCTTTGTGTATTTCTGCTGATGTAGATGAGTGAGCTGATAGCTGGAGGAGGAGTTCATGTGCGTGCACATACCGTCACCTGGGGGAATGGTATTGACCACTGCATGTGGCCATCAATGCTGCTCTTGGGGTGCTGGTTCTTGCACAGTCCTGGCTGTAAAGATCCAAATCTCTTCCAGTGCTGCTGCGTGGGGTCTCAGTAGGTAGGAAAGCATCCCGTGTGGTTCCCAGCTGCTCACAAGGAGCAGGATCTTTAGGCTGTTTATGTTGCACGCTTTGCTGTCATGTATTTACCATCCAGGCAGCAGCCAGATAACCCCCAAGCTTGTGCCCCTGGTAAAAAGGCTTCCAAGGGGGGTTCCACATTCCAGGCACGTCCTGGCTCAAGCTGAGTTAGTCATGCGTCTCACCAGGCGTGTCAGATCTGAGACGATCTGTCTCTCTTGCTTCTGCTCTCTAAATCCAGGCACTGTAAAAGACAGTAATCAACAAAAGGGCAGTTGGAATTGTGGAGCCTGGTTACATGATCTTGTCACTTCTTTCACACTGATCTTCAGAGACAATGTTTTGAGTGTAGAAGTATTTTCAGGAGCCTGGGAAAGTGGCTGGGACTGCACTGTTCAGCTGTAGGGCACTGTCTCAAATTAAATAGTGGCAGCCAGTGACACGAAAATTAAAAATAGCTCATTTTTTAGGAGAACTAAATGAAAACTTGGTGCCATACTATTGTTCATGCTCATATTCTGTATCTAGAAGCTGCTGCTAAAGCTCCTAGTCATTATGTGTGAGATTGCACTATCACATCTTTAAATGTGTGCAAAATCCTGTTCATGTGCCTTCCCTTACATCTTTTCCACCTGAGGGCATAATCTAGTGACAATACAATCACTTCCATAGCAACCAGCATGTGATCAAGAGGATTATGGCACCTAGACAGGATGGAGGCACAAAGAATTCAGAAAGGAAGTTCCCTCTCATGTAAATACCCTCATTATTATGGAGCAAAGCAGGGTAAATAGTGACATGTGTGTGTGGCACCCAGGGCTGTGTCACCAGGGAACAGGGAGAAGGAAGGGCACAGGTTCACGTGTGTGGTGTGTCCTTAAACTAGTGTGACAAAGCCTTAAGAAGGTGAATCTGTGTCGTTGGCAAGGCAAGGTAAAGCCTACAGAGAGCCTGTTACTGATCTCAAAGTGCAAGTGCACCAGCCTGCATTGTCTCAGCTAATGAGATTAAACCCCTGAATGCACCAGGGACATATTCTAGGCATATCTTGCCTTCCTTTTTTCTACTTCCCAATCATGGACACTCTTATCCTCCAGTCTGTAGAGAATGAGGTTTCTGCTATAAAATACTGCATTTTTTCCCACTAATGCTGTCTACAGAGTTAAATTAAAATACTTTCTCAATATACATTCAAGCTTGCGCTTTCTTTTAGTATAAACTTGAGCTGTTTTATTGTCAAAGATGATGGGAAGAACCAGCAAAATCAAAAGCTTCTGTCTTTAGCTCCTTCTGCAGAGAAGACAAACAGTGTCATGTAATGTTCTAATGCAGACCCATAAAGGAAAGAGAACTACTTTCCTTGCACACAGTTAGTGCCAGTGGTATTGTAGCTGGTTTTATGCTGCATACATTTAAGTGAGAGCAGTTACTGAGAGCTTTGTAAGAGTGTTTGAGCAGCTGCTCTGCTCTACTTTGTTCTGCAGTTTATGTACCACTTGCTTTCGTTCAACAAAAGGCAGCATGAAAACACGAGAGTTATTGCAGATATTTGGTCTGTGGCTTCAGGGTATCTTATCGCGGGGCTGGTCGAAACTTCTTTCTAGTGAATTGCTCTCACTCTTTGAAGCGTTTGGGTGATGTAACGAATGACTCGATTGCTTCAGTCAGTCAAAAGCACTGCTTGGCTCTCTCCCAGGAGCTTTAACACCTGCTAAAAGGGTGAAAAATTCTGGACAACTGCTGCCAGCTCTTAAGTGCTGTGAAAAGTCTCTTGTCAAAGATCCAGCTTTCTGTCCAGGTTGGGAGTCAAGATGATGTTCCCCACTAATCGAATGGCCTTGGTCAGAGCGGCTCTAACTCTTTTGTTTTTAGAGAGCTGAGTTTGTGGAAAGGGATCCTGATCACTACTAGTGATACAAAATTGCTGCGGAGGACATGATTGTCTTCTTTTTATTGTATTTTTACTGCTGGTCCTGCAATCGGTGAGGTCTGACAGCCCCACCTGATTAGAGAATACGCTTCAGTAAGAGATACTGTGAGTCCTACACTGGAGCCAGTAGGGATTTTTTGTTCCTGATTAGGATGCTTATCCAAAATATATTCACAAGTTAGGCTTAAAATACCTGTTTATAAAGAATAGGAAGGAAAATTCCCTGTAGGGAAGGGAAGATCTCAAGCCTGAGATATTTCAAGTGCAAGTTGAATGTATGGTGCAGCCTGGCTTAAAAATATGTATAAAACTACTCATGCAAAGTGATACACCTGGTTCCCTATTGTGGCAACCTTTATGGGAGAGTTCATACATAGCCTGGGGTTTTTCTGCTTTACACACTGGTGAATCCTACTTTGGCATAATGTTCCAAACAGGCAAATTGCTGATCTGCAGATGTAACAAGGTATTTGGTGCCTCAGAAAAGCTGTTTGCAAATGCAAAGTTAGCCATGAAGGTAACTGTAGGTATTAGTGCTGAAGGTTGCTATATGAAGCCAGAGAATGTGGTTCACTGGTCAAGATAAGGTGGCTAACAGTCCATCCAGCTGCAGCAGTGAACTGAAAGACACTGAAATAAAAGTAAACATAGCAGGCAAATAGCAAATAAGTAACTAAGCACCAGTTCCTGGTGTAGATTTGATGAAAATGTGTTCCAGGAACCACAGCAGCAAGAAAAGGTGGTATCATGTATTTCTGCATTTGTTATTCTGGAACCTCTTACTGAGAATGCTGATCTGGCACTAACTACTGTTTTTAAGTAGCCTAATTTAATTTTTTAAGCTTGTGTAAGTACTCCCTGCCGGACTGATAAAGGCTGTTTGTGTTGTTAGTGGATGTGGCCAGCCTTGGTGATGTTGCAATATACAAAAGTAATTTTAAGGCACCGCAAGGTGTGTTGAATGATAGGCTAAAAAGTCAGGACAACCACAGGGATTGTCATAGCAGGAATGAACCATTGCTCAGCTATCAATGGCTGTGAATGTTGTATGGGAGGCTGGGTGAAATAATCCTTCTCAAGAATTTTCAGGCCAGGACTCTCTTCTGACTCTGTGTTGCTTCAAAGAGCTGCAGTAGATGAGTGCAGAGTAGTAAGTGGAGGAGGCAGCTGGCTGTTGTCCATTGGATTTCTTCTTCCTTTGCTGGATCCCTCCTCGTACTTCCAGTTTGAATGTTGTGGGCTGTGTTTCTAACCTGAGATGTGAGGCTTAAAACAGCAGACTGAAGAGTCTGTGCTCCTGGGTTTTCATTCTGAAAGGCATTGTAACCCAAAATCTGCCAGCCAGTAGTTGTGAAAAGGAAAAGAAAGGGAAAGAAAAAAGGGTTTGTGGGTCAGAAGTGCAAGTTCCTCCCGAGGTGAAGTGAGGATCTGGTGAGCAGGAGCAGGAGTTCATCAGCATCTACTGGTGCATCCTCCTCTGGTGGCTGCCCTTTGGCAGAGCTGGGACCACAGCAGCTGTTTTGGCTGAAGGAGCTTTTTCCTTTGAGGTTTGTTGGGTGGTGATGCAACACCTTGGGCTTGGCCTGTCAAGCTCTTCTGCTGTAGCACTCCTGTCTTCTTGTGATTCTTCACGCGTAGAAAGCACTGGTTATTAGTCCAAAGGTAGCACTAAGACACAGAAATGCACAGTAGAATCTCAGCATACCTAGGTAGAGACAAGAGAAAAAGGAGTTGGTGGGAAGAATAGCTCAGGATTACATTGTGAGGGGGAGAACTATCAGCCAGTTTGGGATGTGAAAGAAAACATACTTCCTCCTCCTACTTCTTTATAGTTTTGGCCTTAGTGAGTAGTACCATGGCTTCTCTGAAGGAAGGCTTCAGTGTGTTTAGGGGTTTCAAGGTCAAAGGCCCAGGACTGCTGACTGGGGCAGTCTGTTGGTGAGAGGATGTGAAGCTTTCAGAATGCAGAACTGCAGTTGTGAGATGAATTGTCTTTTAGTGGGTGGAGAAATGGAGGAAGGCTCCATTGTCAACAGCAAGTGCCCAAAGTGGCTTAAATTTCCCAGTGAAACACAGTGAAAAGTTGCAAAGGCTAAGTTTATCACAAGTAGAGAAATCAAATTGCAGTCAGTACCTTCTATAAAAGATGTAAGTTTTGCTTTTAGCTTGTGGGGCTCACTTTTTTCCTAGACAGAAGTTGGTGTTTAGTGCACCTCACAGCATTATGTAAGTGCATGGAATGGTCCTCACAGAGCAGCATGGCCAGCTGCGGGCATGTCAGGATGAAGGGTTTCTTCCTGGTGATCAGGTGGGACAGGAACAGGGGTGCTGCTTGCTGTGCTAACTCTGGTACCCCAGGCCAGACTGGAGCAGCAGTCCCAGGCAATGGAATCTGCTCAGGGGCTGTGTCCAAGTGACACACAGCTCTGTGCTGCACTCATGTACAAGGTGTGGGTCTGTGAAGCTCTCACCAGCTAAAGCTTCCACAGGGCATGTGGACCTTGCATTTCTGCCTCTCAAACTGATCCAAGCAGTGTTCTGCTGAGAGGTAGAAGCCTTGCAGTAATTTCTTCCCCAGATGTAGCTGCTATGAAAACAAATGTTGAAGGACTGTTTTCTCACAATGGTCCTCTATCAAGGGCGCTTCAGCGTTCACAAGTTACTGGATTAGCATAACAAGGGTGGTTTGAAGCAGTGCTGATAAGAGCAGAGTGTTTCCTGCTAGAATTATGATCGAGCAACTTATAATTCTGCTGTCTTGCACTTTTTTCAATCCTGGACTTAAAAGGAAAGCTTTGGCTGCCTGAAGTGTCACCGCTTCCTCTTCTGCATCTGTAAAGTGCAGAAGGATTTGGTGCTGTCCAAGTCTGCAGGGCACAGGCTGGGGCTGGTGCTAGAAAAGGTCACTCTTCTGGGAACTGTGGAGCATTACAAAAATATTTCCTCACTTGTGCTGTGTTTGGAAAGACTGTTTTTTTCTAATAACTCAGATAAACTGTATGTTCTTGAGTCCTCTGTGGTTTGAGTGTTTTGTTGTTGCTGGTGGATTTTTATTTAGATTATTTTTGCAACATGCAGGTGCTTAGATATACTTGAAGAGCCCAGGAGAAAACTTAGTGTTGTCACTTTCCTTACAAGTTAGACTGGAGTTTTGAAGTTGTTTTTAAAACCCCCAAACAATCAAAGCCAAACATCTTTGTTGTAGAAATCCATGCAAACAAATTGACTTTAGGTTTGTCTGTGTGTACACTGAAACCCCAGGAAATCCCATGGCTGTATGGAGCCCAAGGTTTGTACTTGTGATCTGAATCTTTGAAAAATGGGTCTGTTTCTCTACAGAGTTGCAAATCTCTTTTTTTATATGGGGAGGGAGATTCTGACCAGCACTTTTTGGCATTGTCTGTAGCTGTGTGCTCAAAGTCTCTCTTACTTTTTAATGACATTTAAGACTTTTTTTGGTCCTGATTTCCCATAGAATGGCACTACTGTATCAGTGCTGCAGTGCCAAGACCTGTGTGTGTTGGTGAAACTGCATCCAGCACCCATTTGGAATAAATACATTTATATTACTTGTTGAACAAATTAAATAAATGGATAGTACTGTATTCTAACATACTGAGCACAATTTAAAATTAGATTTGGGCTGTGGATGTTTGTCTATCATAGGCACCTGCAGGCGGGACCTCAGCAGGAAATTTGTGGTTTCAACATAGTCTTTTTTTTGTGTAAATGGCATTCCTGCATGAGGAATTCTAACACTGATGTGACTCTTCCATCCCCAGTAAAATTTGCAGCATTAGACCTTTTAATCACACCTGTGTGAAGTGGAAGTTTGTGGTTCCTGAGGTCATGGTGCAGGAGGGTGGCTGGAACATTCTGCACTCTGGGGCAGCTCAGTGATTAAATCAACGCACTGACCAGGCTGGAAACAGGTTTTCACACCAGTTGGAGGCAGGTCTGGTTCCAGTTATAGTGTAACTAGGACTGGTGTGCACAGGAGCAGCCCTGCTAGCCAGGGGCCAGGGTGTTTGAGCAGTGAACCAGACTGAACATCTGATCCAGACATGAAACACTGGATATTCCTAGCAGGTGAATTGTTAAAACCATGGCCTGGCATAAACCTGGCATGAAACAAAGTCCCTGTGTCTTCCTAGTGCTTCAGCACTGAGAGTTGGATGGAAAAGTATGGAACATGACTGTCTTTGTGTTGAATGTCTCTTTTGGAATATCCTGGAGTGCTCAGTCAAGAAGCAGAAATCAGGAACCAAATAAAAGGTTGCTGGCTGACTTTTCTGTCTTCATGTGACCCCATAGGCTTTCCTAAACCATAGCTTTTTAAAAACCATCATGGAAAAAAACCCCACACTTCTGGTTTTGGCTTATAGATGAGCTGTTTCCTGCCCTTTATGGCTTCTTTCTGGTTTGGAGCTGGAAACAGCACTGAGAGCAAATAGAACAACCCACTGTACTGTGGGTGAAAGGATCTGTGATAGCATTTTATTTCTGGTTAATTTGTGACCTGTAGAACTGTAGCTGAGCAGGGAATATTCCTTTTAAAGTGCTAACATCAACCCATCCTTTCCAGAGTTTATTCTTTGTTTCTCTCTGCTCTTAAGACCACACTCTACATCACTTTAACAGTCTTGAACAATTCTTGTTGCCACGTGAGCAGGTGATCAATTTTTCCCTTCTATAGCAGTAGATTCTATGGTGTGATGCTCTCCTTGGTGGTGTGTGTGCATCTGCTGCTCACCTATGTGCATGAAAACTCTGGATGTGACTTGGGAAGTGGGATGTGGCTGTTCTGTGTGACAGAACAGGGGTGTAATGCCACTCCACAGCTGGACTAGCAGTGGCACAGGTGACTCTTCACCAGAGCCCTGGAGTTCAGCTGGTGTCTCTAAATGTATTTCCAGTCTCTACCTTCCCTGCAAGCTCTCCTCTTGCAAGTCCATCTGCATTTTTGAAGGCCTCTTCAGAGTTGTACCTCTTCTAAAGAGTAATGAGGTTGAAAGCGAGATACAGGGCTGTGCAGCTCAGTTCAGGCCCATCCATTTGTCAGGGAAATGGTTTTCCACTGCTGCATTCCAATAGGAAGTGTCAAGCCTGATAAATAGGCTCGAGCTTCCTTACTTCTTCATTTCCCCTAGAGCTTAGTTTCTAGAAAGACATATTGTTATGTAAAATATTGGAGATAGTCACCAGGGACCAGCCTGGATTGAAGACAGGGCAGAAATATTTTAATTTTGAAGCTGGCTGGATAAACAGTTAAATGAACACTTTATTTTATTTTATAGAAACTTAAAAAAAAAAAAGGAAGGAAGGGAACCAAGATTGATACATTGAAGTGTCTGGGAGGGAACATCCTTTCAGATGTTTGGTGTGTTGGAGATAAAAGCAGTCTCCCTTTAATCAGTGGCCCTTTCTCCAAGTGGGTTTTTACTGCACTGCAGCCAGTGAGTCTGGGTTTCTGACTTTCTTATTTCTGGGCACTGGCTGAAATAGCTCTTCCTGCTGAAATCAAAATCGGAAATGACCTGAGCTACACATGCTGAACAAGAGGAGGAAGGGGAGTGGCTTGCTGGCTGGAAACTTGGTAGTGCTGTTTATCTATTCAGTGGCTGAGAAATAATTACTTTTCAAGTGTTCAGAATTTGGCTAGTGGGACCATTCATTGTCTTGCTGTCCATGGAAGTATGATGATGGGAAAAGGTGGTGTTCTTCTCTTAAGATCTTAGTTATAGCAAAGTTTGTGACTAATATTGTTGCGAATGCATTTTTTTCATCAACACCACTTTCATAGAGAGAGTTGCCTTGAATCTGCATCAGATCTATTAGTCCGAATAAGTATTTTTACCTGCTAGGTGAACAGAAGGAAGGCACTCAGGTGTCAGCCACACATGGAATGGACATGCTTTAACTCTGGTCACATTGGTTTGCAATGTCACACTAGTCATGTATGGTATTTAAGTGTTATCCAGTGATTCCTGGGCTCCATGGATAAAATTTAAAGTTAACTTTAGAACAAGAACCACTTCAATAATTTTTTTTCCTTACGATATCAGCATGCATTCAAAAGGGTTAAGAGTTTATTTTCAAGATCATAAGTTATGTTCATGCTTTTGAGTCTTTCAGCCTGGATTGAATAATTATAAAAAGGCTTCTTCTCTCATTTAATTTTTGTGGAAGTAAAAATTTTCCTAGTGCCTCTTTGCTGGGGAGTAGTCAGAGGATCTAAATTTTGACTATGTCTTAAATTTGTTTTTTCAGTTGAGGGGAAAAGGAAAAGGGTGTCTCCAGAGGGCAGACTGAAGTGACCAGCATGCCTTAAATGTGAATGATGAGGTCTTCCTTAATGCTTTGCCCTGGCAGTCTGGTGCTTTTGTATTTGCTTTGGAATGGTCAGTATCTCCAGACTAGCAGCAGTTCTCAGGGATGGTGATGTTTTCCAGAGGGACAAACTTCAGTTGAAGAGCAATTATAATAATGAAGTTTTGTGAATAGCTGTTCTTTTCTGTACCTGAGAGAGCTACTTTTGTGCCTGGAGAAATCACTGAGGATTTAGCAAAAAAGACTGAAAACTAAACCTAGCTTGTCTAGAGATCAAATGCTCCACCAGAGTGAGCATTAAAAATAGTTTGGGGAGCTAAAATGATCTTTGGTGCCTACAGCAATGAACTACATGAAATAATCCTGCTCAAGTCCTGGGACATCAGAGGCTTACTTTGAGCTGACCTCCCGTTAAAGGACTTGAAACGACAGCCCTTGCAATTCAGCTTGTCCAACTTGATTAGATTTTATCTGGAGCTTGATTGAATTTGTGAACAAGATTATAAAAAGCAACATGACTGTCAATGAGGTGAATAGTCTTTGAGGGGAAATTCTCTGGTATCCCAGAGGGTAGTGCTTTTAAGTTCAGTTATGAATATTAGAATTCCTTGATTAAGTTAGTTGCAGGTTTTAATAAGGCGTTCTTGCTGCTGTGCATCAGTTTAACACAAAGCTTGTGTGATGCTTGCATCCATCTTAAGCATCCTGAAAGGGAAGGGCCTTCTTCCCATCTTAGCTGTTACCAAGCTGGCCTTGGAGACCCTGGGATCTTATTATTTTAGGGTAAAGCTTTGATCAACAAGCACAGCAGCAGAAATAGCCTTGCTTGTTAGCGTGGAGCTGTGTCCGCTGTGCTTCACTGCTCCAGCAGGTCAGATGGGAGATGATGACCTCTGGATAGTTCACCTAAACAACACGTCTTGGTATTTGTGTGGTGGATGTCAGTCAGTTTCACTTGAGGACATAGGGATTTACAGCCTTTTCTTGTAAGAGGAAAAGAAAAAAGAGGAAAACCTGGATATCTTCCCTCTGTGGATGGGGTAAATGACAGGTTTTGGAAGCAGCTGTGCTACCCACTGTTTCCTTTTCCTGGCTGTTCTAGTAAGAGTGGCATTGTCTCCAGCTCAGAGACCACACCAGTGATGTGCTGAGTGATTGCTTGAGCCCAGGGAGAGCACACTACCCATCACAGGCTTAATTGTCACGACTTTTCATGGTGGCTTTCTTGTTTTTCTTCTGCTGCTGAATGTTCAGCTATGATGTTGGAGAAGAGAAAAAAACAAGTCTGACACCTTTGTATGTAGCGGCAGCTGTTAATGAAGAAAGTAGTGCTTTGTCAAAACTGGGGAGATCTCTTATTAAAACTATGCTTTTTACCGCTTTTTTTCTTGTTGAAGTAAAAGTAAGTTGATTCAGAAATAACAGTAATTTATATGCTTGAGAACTGTGCCCATATAAATGATTACAGACCTTTTTGGCTACTGCCAAGTAATAAAGAAATCTAATATTTAGCTGTCTGCTTGTCAAATGTCTTTACAAGTAGTTTTGCTCAAAGCAACCAACAGTGGATGTGACAGATTTTCAAATGAATTTGTACACTTAGTCCCTAAAAACTTCTAAATTGTTTTAGTTCTTAGTAGGATGGCAGGATCTACTCCTCTCTGACAAGGAAGTGTATGAAGGTGCTGTATTTTTTGGAGCTTGTCCCTGTTTGAGACAACCATAGCAGCAATGGGTGTGTGTATTTGTGCAGGAAATCTGTGGGTTTTGTCTTTAAGATATTAAATCTGCTCTTTGTTCTATCCCAAACAGAGCTGGCAGCACGGATTGCTTCAGGGCCTCCCATTTCAGTGCAGGGTTGGGTCGTCAGGAGCCAAGCTTATCTATTTGACTTCATGCTAGTGCTTCTCATGTGCCTGGGTGCTGTTTGATCAACTGAGGGGCAGGCAATTTAGGGCAGGCAGTGACACAGAACACAGTTGTTTCTGCAGTGGTTTGGCTTTTGCTTTATAAATAGTGGAAAGCAGGTAGATATTCCTGGCTGCAGAAACAACTGCTGTAAGTACAGTTGTGTAATGGCAAAAAGGGAGAGGTGCTGCTGCTTTCCCCTCCCCAAGGCACTGAGTGGGGCAAGCTCAGAGTGAGCACTGTGGGACTTGACTGTCTGAGAAGATGCCCCTGATCAATAGTGACTGCTCAGAGGAGCTGCTCCTGCACAGACTGGAAAATAGGGCAGAGGAGTTCATTCTTTTCTTAGCTCTAAGTGCTCCTGGAAGATAACAACTTGGGGTCTGGAGACATTTCTTGTGCTAGAGCCTGCAAATAATTGCATTTGAGTTCTGTGTCTTAGATTAATTTTTGCTTGGATCTGTTGGGGATTTGGTTTAGGTTGTTGTGCAAGAGGGAAGCTGTAACAAGCTCTCCTGCTGTGAGCTGTGGTGCTCACAGAACAAGTTTTGCTCTTCCTCAGGAAGCCCTAGCAGGCTTCCTGCTCTGTGCTGTGGTGGTGGTGAGCCCAACAGCTGGATCAGCTGCATTCCCACATGATGCCAGTTTCTGTGCTCTCTCCTGCTTGTTCTTTGACAATTCTGATCTTCTGTTGTCAACTTTGGTGTGGTCTGGAACCCTGGGATTGCAGCCCTTTCGTAGAGAGGCTGAGGCTGGGTAGTTTTCTCTGTGAGACCACTCCCTCCCCTTACTTTCCTGAATTAATGGAGTGATACACTTACAGAAGCAGCACTTGTGCTGTGCAGTGCTGCCTTTGAGGAGCATTAATCCTTTTGGGTGTCAGCACTTCTCTGAGCTGTGTCAGGCACAAGCACAGCTGCACATCTCACCCCTTCCCCTCCACCCCCTCCTTATTTCTACAGTTCTGCCTTCCCACTTGCTAAGGAAAACCTGAGCTGTGGATGAAGACAGAGCACGTGATTATACTCTATTCCTGTTGTGATAACTTGGTGTGGCTGCTCATTTGTTTAACCAGGGTCCTGCCTCTCTGGCTGACCTCGGTTTAGGACAGGCAATCAATACTGGGATGAGCAGGGCAGGATGAGTGGGAGCAGGAGCTGCTGGGGTTGCAGAGGAGGGGCTGAGCAGGGATCTCTCATGCAGTGGATATGCAGAGGAGGGGCTGAGCAGGGATCTCTCATGCAGTGGGGATGCAGAGAAGGGGCTGAGCAGGGATCTCTCATGCAGTGGGGATGCAGAGGAGGGGCTGAGCAGGGATCTCATGTGAGCTGGCAGCCTCCCACCTCCCGGGCTCGTTGCTGTGCAGCTCTGAAGGCAGCAGCCAATGGCATGCAGGAGCATCCATGCAGCTGGGCTCCCAAATAATTCCCGAGGTGTCTTGTTTTCAGTCTGAAGATGTAACTTCTTTATTGCTTTTTCCCTTTTCCTACCTGACCTCTTCTCTGCCCTCAGCTGGCTCATTGTATTGTTTTGAGCAATAACATGCCTGCTGTTGAGTCTCTTAGACTCTGATGGTACTTGATGTGTTTGTCACACCTGCAGAGCCCTGCCCAGTCTAGGGGAAATCTGTCACCTCTTGGTGGAGTTATCAGGTGGAGTGGGTCCTGCAGCTGGAGGCAAACCCAAGCTCTGAAGGTTTGTGCTTTGCCTAGCCCTGTAAGCAAGCTGAAAGTAGCCCTAAAATGGGGTCATCAGCCATTTCACATAGATAGGCTCTCTTCCAGTTGTGTGCCAGCAGAAATGCTGTGTATTAAACAGCCTTGTGGCTGGGGGCCCTGGTGCAGGAGAGGTGTTGATGAGCTGGAGCATGTGTAGGGGAAGGCCACTGAGATGGACAGAGCCTGACCTGTGAAGGGAGGCTGGGAGACTTGGGACCCTTCAGCCTGGAGAGGAGAAATGACAGATCTGTGAGCAGCCTTTGTGTAACTAAAGGAAGGACTTGGAGAAGATGATTCCAGGCTCTTCTCAGAGGTGCCCAGCAAAAGGACAAGTGACAACAACCTCAAGCTGAAATGGGAAATGGAACATGGGTGCAGTCACTTAGGACATTTTTCTTTATAATGCTGGAGCAGGGACTGTGTCAAGCTTTGGAGCATTATAGACACTCAAAACTTGCCCAGGCAAGACTCTCAGCAACCCCATCTATTAAACTAGC
Organism: Toxostoma redivivum; assembly: GCA_013397375.1. NCBI lineage: Eukaryota > Metazoa > Chordata > Aves > Passeriformes > Mimidae > Toxostoma > Toxostoma redivivum. The sequence goes on from VXBI01008831.1 coordinate 733,940, forward strand.
CCTACTTTAAGCAGCAGGTTGCACTACAGTGACCTCCAGAGGTCTTTTCCAGCCTATTGTTTTCTACTATTGTATGGAATGTGTGGAATTGAGGTTTGTCTCTGAAATCTCAGCAACGTATTGTCACAGCAGCAGTGACATGTTGACATAGTGGAGTGAATGCTTTAAAGCTGGAGCTTTAAATGTGGACATTTAACACTTATGGGAATTAACCTTTCAGGACTCTGTGGTGCCTATTTTTGAGTTCCTGGGAAAGGGGATGAAATAACCATGAATGCTGTTTTCCCCCTTCTCTGTGGGGTGCTGAGTTAAGGCTGAATGGTGCTTTGTTTTCCCAGGTACCCCCTCCTGCCCTGTTAGTGTGATCTCAATTTTAAAAATATGATTCACATTCATGTATTGTCCATACAGTCCTTTCAGAAGAGTCAAGGCTAACATTAAAGACACAGTCATTCTTATTTTCTCTTTAATAAGGTCCAGTGGTGTGCAAGTGGATTGCAATCTAACTGTAATGAAGAGCTAATCACCATCCTTCCCCACCCTCTGGGATCCCAGGAGGTTACTGGAACAGCACACTGCCCCAGTTTCTCTCCCTCATGTGTGTGATGATTGCATTTTGTAGTTTTGATTGGTGTTTTAAGCAGGACTCTTGATAAGCTAGTTTGATAGCTGGCTGCTATGTCTGGGACCAGCATTTGACAGATGACTTCAGAGGGGGAAAGCAACTTAAGTAGCTTAATAGGATTTAGTTCTGTCTACTGTCCTGCCAGAGCATGTTATAAACCACTTTAGTGGGATTCCTTCTTTAAATATAGCCATGACATAAGTGCAGGCAGAACCTCTAAGAGAACTCTGGGAACTTTCCTGAAAAATCAATCTCTGGTTCAGAAGAATTGCTGAATGAATGAATATCAGTGCAGGAACTCAAGGAATCCCACTAGCACTGATCTCATGAGCAGGATAAAAGGATCTCTGAAGGCAGGCTGTGTGTGTATTAAATTACCTATAAAATGCATTGATTTCTAGTGGATATGATGTGTATGTCATGGGAAAGCAAAGCAACTAATGAAAAATCCTATTAGGACACAGTGGGGCAAACACTTCCTCCTTTTAACTGATGTAACCTCTATTACAGCCAAATAGTCCTGTGTCCTACATATTCCCAAGCTTGGTGGTAAAGGAAGCTAAAAGTGAGGTGTGTTTGTCTTTAAATAGTTGATATAAACCAAATACTTTAAATTTTTTAGGCCAGTGGCCCATGACAGCTTTCAGCTTTGCAGGCAAACCCTAAGAGAGTTGAACAGCTTTGAAACAGTTGAAAGGAGACAGATTCCCCTCTTCCCCCAATCCCGTGAGGAAATGAAGAAACTGAAATGAAACTTCTTGCAATGCAAGAAGAGCTGCTCAGAACCAGAGCCAGAGAGTAAGATTGATGCCCTCTGTGAATATGTGTTGGGGCATCAGATTTGCCTCGTAATTGCAAGGGTTTTAATCTATAAGTGCATCTGCTGTTAGCTGTGCCCCTGTTCACTCAGGAATGGCATTCAGGAGGTGAATTGAAGTGTGTGCTCCCCTTTTATCAGGATGCTGCTGGGCAGCAGAAGCAGAGGGGTGAGGCAGTGAGCGCTCACCAGAACGCTGCTCTTGACTGTGGCTGCTGAGAGGAGCATCCAGCTCTGCACTGCTGGTGGGAAGAGCTGCAAAGAAAACTCCCTATTCAGATTGCACTTCCCTTCAGGGCAGCAGCCTGAGGGGGCCCTAATCCCTTCTCACATTTGGCCAGGAGCCTGCAGGAGGCCTTTCTTAGCTCCCTAGGCTCCCTTGCACAGGCTGAGAGAAGTGGTTAATGACGCTCCCAGTGTTGTCAGTGATGCAGAAACACGGGCTCCAGCTGTGACTGTGGTGGGTCTTGGCTAGCTTGGGTAGTTTTTTTTGTTCTGCTTCCTCTGTTACTCCCTCTATGGCATTTTTTTTTCATGGGTTTGAAAGTTCTCAATAGTGAATATTGGTAGTCTGTCCCTGAGGGTTTTTTTTGGGAGCTCTTTAAATAAAGAAAAGGAAAAAAGGCAAGTCAACCTCAAAATAAAACTAAAGAAGAGTTGATATTGAAATGTTTCTTGCACATGAAGGAGCCTCTTTTGTGAGAAGGAAAGGTACAGTTGTAAGTCGAAGGAAGAGATTTCCTCCCTTTCTTTCTCATTTTTGTTTTTTTTTTTTTTAATTATTTCTTGTTTTGAACTCTGACTGTAGTGGTCTCCAAGGAGGCAGTTTGGAGTGAATTTATGGTGAGAAGCGTGGCACCTGTTTGTCTCTGGCAGTTAAATGGCACGTTTGCATTGTTTGTGCAAGGAGGTCAGTGCAGGTCCACAGTCAATAGATGGGTCAGAGGTCTCTGTTCTCCCTTGCCCAACTTACAGAAGCTGTCCCTATGGGATATTGCCCCTTCCCAGCCTCTCCACATGACCAACAGACTGCATTGAAGCTGACTTCAAATACAAATTATTTTAAGGAAGATGTCATGTGGGCTGCTGGCTGTATCACAGTGGGCTGTGACTTTCTGAAGATGTAGGGCAGTGTGCCTTTGATTCTGTTCTTTGTCCCCTCCCAGAGGTCAGTCCTGGGGGCAGCCAGACCGTGTGCTTTGCTAATATAATCAGGAGTGCTGTTTCTCTCCCCCTGTAGTAGGCTGGTGGTATATTATGAGCTGCACTAAGTTGTTGCTGGGTAAACACCCTTTTGACCTGCTTCACTTGCGTAGACAAATGCCAGTGAAGCTGGATAGGGTAAATATTATGGAAACTCAGTGCTCTGTTGTTTTCCTGTTGGTTATTTTCATGTTGTTCCAAAACTTCTCGCTCATTATTCTGAAGATTGACTCCAGGTTGCAAACCGAGCACAACTGGATGTGGCTCTCCCTGTCAAAGACACCTGAGTACACTTCAATGACCAATTGCCATCACTGACACATAAATGCAGAAGCCCAATTATTGCTACTTACCTTCCTGTTCATTCAGTGCTAATAAAAGCAGTTTATGAAACCATTTGCAGTGGATATGTAGTCTTGGCTAGAAAGTCCCTCTTTTCCTTCTAATTAATTTTATTTTTTTTTAAACTCGGGTGCCTTCAAATGCCAAAGTGTGTGCTAAAGCTTCTCACTTAGACATTTTCCTAATAGCTGCAGTTTAGAAAAAGACCTCTTCTTTGTGCTAATGATATGGAACAAGTTGTGTACATTAAAAAAGGCAACATTAAGTTGCCTTTCAAGTCTAACATTAGTAACAATTTGATGTTAAGAGTTTCCATTCCAATTTGGATTCTCTCTCTGTTATTCTGTATAACTTTTGTGGTTCAGTGCAACAAATGTTATACTCGAGTTTATAGCATGCAGCTGTAGATCCTCAGTGCCAAAACTCTCAAGACGTAAATGAGATTAAAATGGTGCCTGAAGACAAACCAGCAAGTTCAAAATAATGCAAAATAATGGAAGAAGGGAGCAGAACCACATTATCTACAGTGGTCATGCTCATGGAAACTGCCATTCCTGCTGATGGGGTGGGCTGACCCTGTTGATGGGTTGGGGAAAGTTTCCACAACTGGGACAAGGATTTGTTTTCTGTTCCCCTTTGGGGTGGCTCTGCTCATTTCTGTGCTCTTTCCTCTTCCTCCCCAGTGCCTTGTTTATCCAGTCCCCAGCAGAAATGGCAAATATTGGTGACTGGTGTGTGCAGCTTGCAGTGACCTCCCTGCCAGGACATCAGAGCTGAGGATTGGGCTCAGTGTCTTCAAACTCCATAGTGGCTGATCAGTTCAGATTTGGTTGTCTGGTTTAAGAAGAGATGATTAAGAAGATCAAGAAGTTGCTGTGAGCCTAAATACTGCATTTAATCTGAACTGGTGCCATGTCTCCTGGACAGGGCAGGATTTGGGTTCTGCAGAGGAAAGGGAGATATGTAGATGATGGAAGGCCCAGTCTTTGTGGAGAATTCTTAAAATTCACAGGGGCAGGATGGACACTTGGGTTTGAAACCCAAATCTAATAAGGAACAGCAATAGCTGAAGAACAGCTAACGTGGAGTAAAGCACAGACTCTGTACAGCTGGGGTCTTGGAAGAAAATCCTTGAGGCTGCTGTCTGTGCCAGAGCATGAATGGCCATCATAGTTTAAAAAAAATAAAACAGTGTCCCAGCACTTGGCTTGATAGAGTGTAAGGACAGGCACTTAGGAGAGATCATGTTTTTCCCCTCTAAATGAAGTTTATTGTCTCTGAGAGTGCACATTGTAGGAGGGGGAAGGGAAAAAAGGATGGAAATTGGATTAAATCACTGGGCTTCAGGCCTAAGCATTTCCTGCTCATTTATTTTTTTTCTAAAACACACCAGTGCTGCCTCACTCACGTGCTGGGCTCTGCAACTGTGCCCAGGTTCCTGCCTGCAGGCAGTGCCACGTCTTTCCTTCAGAGAGCCTGCAGGAGCATGGCTGAGCTCCTGCTGGAAGGCTGGGGATGGGGAATTGTCTTGGCTTGGGAATTTCTACAGCACTTGAGCACGAGCCAGGCAGTACAGGCAGTGCTTGCTTAGGAGCATTAAACTCATACTTCCTTTATAGCATGGGGTTTCTTTCCATTATCCAGTTTGCTGGAAAATTACCTTGTGATGAGGCTGTGTTTTAAGGCATTAATGGATGGTACAGTTTTCTAACCAAGGAAATCAAGTGGTTTCTAAAAGACCTCGAGTAGAGGAGCTGCTTTGGGTGGGAATGTGTGAGCTAATCTGGTGTGGGAAAGGAATACCTGCTGGAATTGTGTGGATCTGCCATGGGTGAGCTGGGCAAGCTGAGTGTGGATGTGAATGGTGCAGGATACCTGCCAAATTCTTCCAGCTACCCTTTTGGTGCCCTTCACCTCAATATCCCAAATAATTATCTGATTCTTGCCTTTTAACAAAATTAACTAATGGCTGTAACTTTGTCCAGCCGGGAATACTAGGAAGAAATAACCTTCTAAAGCTGAAGGCCTGTTCTCATGAGGATTCCCTACATGTTTTGCTGGTCTGGGATTTGGGGCAGAGACCTGCATGAACACTGATGCATCTGTGGTGATGGGTTTTTTTGAGAGTCCTGCAAGGGAATTTGCAGAATCCCCAGAAAGGAAATCCGCCTTTTCAGTGAGAATGCTCATTTGACAAGCTGCCAGTTCTGAGCTAAGCCTCATTTAATAAAGATTTAGTCTGTGGGGACCTGTCAGTGGAAACTGAGTTTGGTGAGAGTGTCTCATTCTTTTCATCAGTGTATTGCAGAGAGGCTTTCAGCCAGCACTATGGAGAAACTAGGGATAAGAACATCCAATTTAGAGGACCCCCTTACCTCTGGGAACGTTTCCTTGCTGTGTAAGATGGAGATTGCTGAGTTGGTAACAACTAAGGGAATAAATGGATTGTTACTTGACTTCAACCCAATAGGACTCCAGTGTTCACTGCTGATTAGCACAGCTTAGATCTGCATTCATGGGCAGGCAAAAATATCCAACCCAATTGTTAAGCAAATCCTTTCTACTCTGTGCTTTTCCATCTCTCTTTGGTGTGTGATATGAGCTGCTCTGATGAATTCTAGCACCTGCCCCTGTGTAACCTGTGGAAGCTGAGGTGTGCAGACATACCTGAGCTATGTATTATTCAACCACAGCTCTCAAAACCCTAGCAGTGAGTTGGTTGCTGCAATAAGCCAAGGATCAGCAATTTGTGTCTTTTTGGCCTCTACACTGCTGGCTTCTATGAATTGGACCCAAATATAAAGGCAGAGTTGAAAGTCTTTAATTATGAAATACGGGGTCACAATGTTAGTATGGAGGAAATTATGATGAATCTTTAATCAACCCAGCCTTGTTCTTAGTTGTTGCTTACACTTGAGAAATTAATCTGAATTAACTGGAGGAATAAATTCAAAACAGATTAGTTAAACCACTTTAAATGCACTAAAGTGAATTAAACTACACTGAATTAAGGCCATTCTAGTTGAACTACATTAAAACCCTGTGTGAACACTCATTTTTAATTACCGTGGCTTTAGTTCACAGCTCTAATACCAATTAACTATATAATGCCCATGACTAGGTAGAGAGCTTTGCAGTGTTGGGGAAACTGGATTGCTCATTTAACCAGCTTGGTAAATGGAATTGAGCAATGGAGTCATGCTAAGACAGGTTTCAGCTGCAGATCTGTTTTTTATTCTAATGTCTGCTGTATTGTCTTAAGGTGTTTAAAAAAAAAAGAAAAAAAAAAAAGACAAAATCCTTGGCATTTCCTGCTTTCCAGAAAGGAAAGCCAATAGCCAAAAAAAGCTGAAGGCAAAGTGTTGGCCTATATTGCTTGCTCCAGTGTGGACTTGCCCTAAATATATCTGTAACTCCCTTACAGGGAAGTGTGCTTTCTCTGGGAGATGTCTGTAGAAGGGGATGAGACAGTGGTACCTGTACTCTGTTTCCATGTTGCCCTTCCCTGTTGCAGAGGGATCCCTCATGGAAGGGAATTCATCTCAGCACCGTGGGAAAAGCCTCTTCCACAGCACATTTCCTGCCCAGTGCTGAGCACAGTAATTGGCCTGTCCCCCACGAGGAGATGGGGATGCTTTAGTGCTGACATCAGCAGTGCTTTCCACATCCTCCCCCACCTTTCCTTGGCCAGTCCATGGTTGGCTGTGTTCCCTACCCTTCTGGAGGGGCTGTGGGATGAGTGACATCCCAAGACACTCTAGTATCTCAACAAACACCTTGTGCAGCATTTTTTAATGAAATCAAGTCTCTGAACACAGTGTGTTCAGAACAAGTTGATGGGGAGGTCAGAGTGTTCCTTGTGTTGCCAGCATTTAAAAAAAAAAATCTGTTAGATTGGTAGAACATAGCTGCTTATCATCTGTGAGTTCATAAGCTTTTTAGAGAGATGTCCTGAAGTCTGGAAGGGAAAAAAAAAGTGGTGTAGGAAGTAGTGTAGGCATGACACTATCCCACAGCAGTTTCTTTTCTTGCTAAGATGACTTCCGTCCTTCATGGAATAAATAGAGATGAGTGCTCCTTTGGCAGCAGCCCAGGTTGCTTCATTTGTTCTTCTGGGTGAAGGTTTTTCTCTTCCCACACTCCTTTAACCTCTCTGTTTTATTATCACTATCTCAAGTCACTGCATGGAAATATAGAAAGAATTCTAGCTGCAGATTCAATGGAAAGCTTTTTCCCTTTTGGCAAAAGCTGACTTTAAGGTAAACCATTCTCGATCTGGCAATGATTAAGACAGCTGTGTTCTTGAGGTGCTCAGAAGCTGTAGCTCTTTTTGTTGTATAGGCTGAAATTATGAAGTTTTAAAGTGAATTACCTTTAAAATCATTGATGGAAAATTAAAAATGAAACTGCAGTACTTCTCAGAAACCACCTGAATGCTTCAGCTTTGCTCTCAAGTTTCTTAAGGAGTTTTGGTAGACTTTCTGACTAGTAGTAAAATAGCAATCATCTATTCCATGTGAAGAGCTTCTCACTGTTCTGTGCTGCTGTTACTGCAGATAAAGTTTAAAGAATGTGGTAATTGGAAGCTGGATGAATTGAGATTGGTAAAACTTGTACCTGATAAACACCTGGATTGTTTTGAGCCCTTGTGTACTCAGAATTAACTTCTTAAATCTATTCTGCTGCCAGGACATTTTGTGCCAAATAATCTTCCTGGCAGAGGGAACATGGTGGTGTGAAGAGGAGTCACTAAGCCAACACTTTTCTGTAAAGTCAGGTGATGAGCAAACAACATTTAATGCAGTGATAAACCTTGACATTTAACATGAATGCAAGCCAGATTTTGCCTCCTGCACTGTGGTGCCTTGTGGCTTTATTTAGGCATTCCCCCTTTCTAAGGAAATAAATACATCTTGTATATCTCTTTTCTCGTGTTCTTATGTAGATATCTTTTCTTTGTGACTTCATCTGTTGGATGGGATGAAATATACCCCCCATAAGTGCAGTTTCAGCAGCTGAAATCAACCTTCCAGGACCACAGTCCACAGATATATTCAGATAACTAACAGTGTGGATTGCCCTTTAGAATTTGCAAGCTGAAAGTGGCTGTTTCAAGTGGGGATTTTTCATCTAGCAGACACGGCTCTATCTTGGTTTATTTGATCCCCAGAAACATAAGGCAGGGTCTTGGAGAGCAGGGATTGAGCAAACCAAAGGCTGATCTGCACAGAAGTCCTTAGGAATGATATCAACACCATACCAGGTGGAAGAGCTGGCCAGCCCCTGGGTAGCTTTGTGGGGGATGTTTTTGCTGTGCTCTGTTTCCCCTTATTCTACATGAGACTCTAGATGTTTTCTGCCCTTTTTTTTGCTTCATACTCCCATGGAGGTAGGAAGTACCACAAATCCTGGCAATCACACTGGAGCTGGGAAAGCTGCTGGCATTGCAGCCCCATCCCTGCACAACGCCGAGTGCTTTCAGGTTCCATGGTGCCTCTCCAAGCCAGCAGTGCTCCTGTGGTTCCTTCCCTGTGTGCAGCTTTTATTTTGAAAGTGCTTCCTGACACTGGAGCTTGTCTCCTGCCAGTCTGGCAGATACCACTTGGATTTACTCTCATTTTCAGGGACTGTTCTGTCTCCACTTCTGCCATTAGTGTCAGTGCAGTGGTAAAATGCTGTTCTTCCAAGTTGTCTCCATTTTCCTGTAAGGGCAGTTCATGCATCATTTGCTATAAAGGTTCTGATAGCTCAGCAAATGTTCGAAGACAAATTGATGCTCTTTTGTGGCAAAAGGCCCAGTGCATAATTTTACACTTACTTGGGATAATGTGGCCTTGGATAACCGAGTCCCAGATTTACTGGTGCAGGGTAGAGTGTCTAAGGGTTTATCCAGCCTCAACCCCCCTTTTTTAAATACTGTCATTTAATCCTGACAAGCAGGCAGAGGAATATCTTTGGTTGTGACCAGGCTTTCACTGCCAGCCAGTCCCTGGGTCCTAAACTGACTCATCAGTCAGAAAGATTAATAACTGCTCTGCTGGATGATTTCACTTGTCATGGCACATATCCATTATTGGAAAACAAATATTCTCTGGAAAATTAAATGCAGATTGTGGTGGAGTGGCCAGCCAAGTCCTTTTGGCTAGATGCAAATTTAAAGCATGTATTAAGTGTCCCTTCAAAGCAAGGACTTCAGGTTGCTTGCTGGTTGGCAGTCCAATGTCCATTTTTCCTTTTCCTTTTTTTTTTTTTTTTTTTTTTAAATATTTC
>VXBI01008831.1:743234-785960 GCA_013397375.1 Toxostoma redivivum
TTTTAATATTTCCTTTCAATGGGGGCGGTTCCCCCTACATCTGGAGCTGCAGTGTGGATTTTTTGCTGATAAAAGAGTTGCTGGGAGGATGTTTTCAGCTGAGTTTGTCTTTCCAGCATTAATGTCTTTTAGCATGTGAAGAAGGGTTGAGGGTGTGAAGAAAGAAGTGCAGGCAAGGAGGGCAAAGGAAAGCTTTGCCTTACAGCAGCCTGACATGTTTAAAAAATAAAGAATATCCCTGAGGAGCTTTGGTATGCCAAATGTGTTAGTTAAATTAGCATTGAGTGCTCGTTCATGGCATGGCTTCAGTAGTGGGGGAACGCAGGGCTCTGAGCACAGCTCCCCTCTCAGAGGCCCCTTTCTGCTCAGGAGCTCCAGCAGTGCTCACACCATCTGGAGAAAGCATGGGAAAGGGGGACTGGGCTTTTTCCCTTCCACCCCCACTCCTCTGGTAGAGATCCCAGAGTTCACTTTGCACAAAGGGCTGAGTTTCTGCTCTTAGTTTGGGGGAGCAGCACCTGTGAGCTCCCCCCATCCCAGGGGCTTTGGGAGGGTTTCTAAAGGCTGGGAAAGCCAAGAGCAAGGGGTGGAGAATCTGTGGTGCAGAACTTGGGTTTAGCTGGTGTGCACCTCCTTATGTGTGGCTGACGTTTTTTGGCTGGGAAGGACCTTGTGTGGCTTGTTTGCCAGGATAATCACTCAGCAGGGAGCACCTATGGGGAAAAGAAGGGAAAGAAAAGCCTACAAAGAGGTTTTTCCTACCAGACCCTGTTAGAAACAGCCACCAGTTGTGAAAGTTCTTTACTTTAATCTCAGCATTCTTTGCTGTATTCCTTTTGATCAGAAGGAAGTTATTGTTTCAATCAGGAGGAAGCATATAAATGTTCTTTAAGGAATTTCTGCATGGGGAGGAAAAGAGATACTGGTTTGAAAACCCAAGCCTTTGTTCTAGGTTAGGTGATACAGATCTATGTCTGCATTCCCAATATTGGGGCAGCAGCAAGCAACTTGGACTCTTTCCAGATATTTAAATAATTTCTAGTAAGTTGGCATTTGTCACCACTAACAAGGATTTATCCAAAAAAACCTTATGGATAAAATGGCATCCTTTTGCTTGATTCATGCAGGTGGGAAAATGTGGCTGGATATGGTGTTGGAATGGATTTATTTTTTTAAATTAGATTTTATTTAACAAAATTGGTTTGCATTTTTGGATTTTAGGCAGGATTTTTCGAATAAAAATAAATTGGAAAGGAGTTAAACCCTTGCTACTTCCTTTTCCTCCTAGGAACATGACTAGAAATAGGTATAACTCACACTAACTCAACTTGTAACTGCTTCAAGAGTGTCTGTAGCATCCACGTTTGTTGTACCTATATATATGTGGATGGTATATAGAGGGGTTGAGGATTTATTCTAGGTCTACCTTGAACAGAAGCATTGCATGGGGATTAATTTTTTAAAAAAATCAATCTCATGCATGTATAATAAATTCCACCCCCTTTCAAACCCACTCATGCACTTGGATTTCTAATGAATAAGGCTGCATATTTATTCATGAAGATTAAAAAACTGTACAGATAGAGGCAGCTGGCTGAACTCTTTATTTATATTATTTTTGTTTTCTGAATCTGCTGACCTGTGATCTGTAGTAAAAAGGAAACCCTCTGATTAACTTAGGCTGTTTACAGACTGGTACAGACAAAATGCTCAGCTGTTTACTGCTGAGGTGCAGAATGTGGTTTCGTTGAGTGGGATGGAGAGAGGGGAGCAAGAGAGACCAAAAAAAATCACCTCTTTATATTTTGAAAATGTGCCAAACACACAAAATGACTTGTTTCAAGGTATGCCTTGCAGAGCTCCCAAACAGCCCTGGCTGGCCAGACGTGACCCCCTCTCTGTCCCTGCAGGCCCTGCTGCTGTTGGGTGGCATCGCTCTCTCGTGCCTGGCTCTGGACCTGCTCTTCCTGCTGTTCTACTCCTTCTGGCTGTGCTGCCGCCACCGCAAGAGCGAGGAGCACCTCAATGCTGACTGCTGCTGCACAGCCTGGTGTGTCATCATCGCCACCCTCGTGTGCAGGTACGGGGGGACCATCCCCCTCCTTTGCTGTGTCCTGTCTCACATCCCCACGCTCCAAATGCTCTGTCTCTGCTCGGTGAATGTTGGCAATAATCCCTCTTTCCATCTGATGTGTGTATGTTTTTAAATGTCTGTGATATATTGCCTTCCTTTCTGCTGCTTGCAGAGCTGCCTGGTGGTTTGAGCAATGTGAAAAGGAATAGTTAATGTCCTGCTCTTTGATACTTTTCAAGTGATAAATCAAGGACCCTCCGTCCTTGGGAGCTTATCGCTTAAACAGGATGGATACAGCTGAAATATTTATCAGGTCTAAACGCAGATTTCTCAGAACCTGGTGTCCAGAAAGGATCACTTTGTGTGGGAGAGTAGATTAGGAAGAAAGAGTCACAGATGATTCTTTTGGGTTTGGAAGGACTCGTGTTCAACTGGAGGGGATGTTCAGATTTTGTAACCTGGGTAAGACACTGCTGCATTTTGTTATCTGCACTAATGTGCCATCTCCAAGGTCTGCTGGTAATGGTGCCAGGGTCAGCAGTGTTTCCTGTTATGGCTGAGCAATAGAAGCTTTTGGAGGTGAGGTAGAAAGAAGGATTGCTGAAAACCAAGAAAAAAATCCGTAATTAGTGGAGAATGGGTGCAGGAGAATTTTAAAGTAGATAATTTCCTAGAAAGTGAATGATTGGGCATCTGAAAGCAAGGACATATTTACAGATATGGAAGGAAGGAGCCTCTGATCTTATTTTGGCTTGGGCAGAATGAGTCCTCTGGATGTGTGCCCTATATTGAGCACTTTCCAATTGACATTTCTTTCCAATCCCAAGCATCATCTATTCTTGCTCAAGACTCCAGGTGGTCTCAGCTGCCCCTCTGTGGGTCTGGGAGCAGTCCCCTAGTCAGGGAGGAGGGAGAAATGAGATTACTCTATTTAGCAGTGCCCTGTGGCTCACTTTTGCATTAGCCTGCTGGTAGGTGGTGGGTGTGCTGTGGGATCCCTCTGGAGGTGAGATGTTCCTTGAAGGCCAGGCTGAGCTGTTCAGGAGCCAGACTGTGCTGCTGATGTGTTTGTGTTTGCTCTTTCAAGGCACTCGCTTTAGAGAACAGCAAAGCCTTGGAGTGCTGGAACAAACAGTGCAGAGCAGACGTTCTGTGGTGAGGTTAGCAGCTGGAGGTGGATTTGCCTGTAGAAGCAGGGGCTGAGGGCTGGGGAGGAGACCTTGTGTACCAGCCAGCATTGCTGTGTTTGCAAGGAGCTCTTCCACGCTTTGCTGATTGCAAATAGGTGCCTGAGGTGGGAAGGCAAGCCACAGGACAACTTGTAAAGAAGAAATCTCAGCCTCATTCACCTTTATTTCAGTGATCTTAAGAGCTTCAGCTGCATCCATTCCAATCCACTAAGAGATCTGTGGTCCTAACCCTTTCTTACAGAAGCTCTGGCTGATGCTATTTATAGTTGTGGTGCTGCCACAGGCCCTTGTTAGCTATTGTTATGCAGCAAATGTGACCCAGGGAGCTGCTGCTGTGTGTAGTTGTGTTTGTTTTTGATTGTAGAAAGGGTGAGAAGGAGGTATTCTGCACTTCTCCAGAGCATGTGTGAGATAATTTAAAATTGGAAGGGCAGCATATAAATTCTGGTAAACTTGATGTGACTCTGTCAAATCCACAAGCTGGAAAGCTGCTTAGGCTTCCTCAAAATCTGAACCACTGGTTCTCATCCTTGGTGTACAATTTGTTTCTGCAAGTATTAAATACAGAACCATAAAACTAAGCTTCATAACATAAGGTTCTATCTGAACCTACAGTGACATTGGATGATCATTTTCTTGACTTTTTAAATTAGTTGTTTAATTTCCTCTCCAAAATCAGCGTTGGTACCATCATGGTGAGGAAGGTGCTGTCCAAGTGCTGCCTCTCTCCTGCAGGGCTGGGGTTGGTATTCTGCCTCTCTGCTGCAGCTGGATGCCACAGTGCCCTCAAAGCAGTGTCTCTTGGCACTCTGTGCTCAATCTGTGCCTGGAAATGCAGCTCCCAACAAGCCAACTCCAACTGTTGGTATCCACCTGGGACTTCTGCTAGCACTGATTAAAGATTAGCATACTGGATATATCCTGTCCTATCCCAGGTGTGTGTCACACCTAACAGAGGAGCCAGACCAGCTGTCCTAACAGTGTATAAGGCTGTTCTGACCCTCTGCCTGACAGCAGCCTGACTTGGGAGGAAGTTTTGTGACTCTGGGTGCTGAAGCAGTGAGAATTTCCGACCAGCAGTAGGTCTGGTCTGTCTGAGTACTTGGAAGGGAGCTATTGTCTTCCTAGCTGAGAACTGGTTAACTCTGGCTAGGTCCAGCTGTGCCTGGAACATGCTTGCCTAGGTTCCCCCAGTCCCAGGGGTCTCTCTGTGCTGGGAGTGCTGCTGTGTGCCCTGCACTGCTGCTTCTTAATGACTCACAACAGGGAGAATGCTGAGCCAGCAGAGGCATAACTGGTTAACAGGAGCTCTCCAACAAAATGTCACTAATGAGTCTTCCCAGTTGCTCTAGCCACAAAGCTGCAGGAATGCTTAGCCTAGATTTTTCCATTAATACTCCAGTTCTAGTCCTTACCAATTTTGATTGATTTCTTTGTATGGGGAGTTGTCCTATAAACCATCTCACCCACTGGTTAGGTGACCCTTATTCTCCCAGAAGGGACCTCAGCTCCAAAGGTGGGGAGAAAGCTTTGTGGAGAGGGTATCAGAAAGAAATGGGTGCAAATAAATGGTAAAAACTTGTTTTATCAAGTGCCAGTAATAGCACTTTCCCCTGGTGCGAAAGTGCAAGGTGGTAATTAGGCAGACAAATTAACATTCCTCCTGAGAACCTGAAGTCTAAAAAGGGCTCTTCTTATGAAGTTCCTGTAATTAAAGATGACTTGGTGTAGTTAGATTATTCATTTCTAAGGATGTGATGTGAATGGCTAGTGCTCATCTTTCCAGACTGATGTCTGGGTACCCAGAGGGTCTCAGTGTGTGTGTGTGAGTATTACAGCAGGAGGATCTCATCACTAGAAAGCACATCTATCCTCTCTGTCTCAGATTAATGCTCTGATGTTCATCGTGTATAAATGCAGAAAACTTTCTTTTGTTATTTTGCAGGACATGTTGCAAGCAAGTTCAGAGTTGCACTTGATTGGTATTTCTGGTTCTTTACCTAGGTGTCCAAAGCACTTGTGATTCTTGCACACAAACAATAGGAAAGCTGCTCTCCAGACTTGAATTGCTTGAGTCTTGCTGAAAAGTAATACTGAAGGGTGTGTACAGCTGCAGGAGTTTAGATCACACTGCTGTATCTGTAGGAAAAGACAGAAATCGTGGCGTGCACCTCTTCCATCTCACTTGTTCAACTCTGAGAGCTTGTGGAGTTCTGTATCTCTTGTGTGTGTCTGTGGGTGTGCACTGCTGGTGATAGCTTTAAGCTCAAAGTGCAGTGTTTTCTTGACTTAAATAGTGGGTTTCTTAAAACTTACCTAAACTATTGAGTAGCCAAGTGTCTTTTTAAGTGCGATGTTGAATAGCAGGAGCAACTTTTTAGATGGCCTATGGGACCATGATAGATTGATTCTTAACTATTTTATTCAAAAATATCGGTGAGAGGGAAAGCAGAGGAGTGCTGGTGGTAATGAAAGTGACAGGAGACTGACAAAGGTAGGTTTGGGAGGAGGAATTGAGGATGGGAGAGTGTGAATTTGGGAGGAGAGAGGGGTGTGTGCACTCAAAGGGAAGTGCAACAGAAGCAAGAGTGGCAGAAATAGAGATGACTTTCCTATAGAAGCACTGAAAATGTGTTGGGGTATCTTCCAGAGGGTACTGGGGTGGAAAAGAGCTGTGTCTTTCAGGAATGCTGTTCTTGTATCCAGGCTGTGTGACAGAAATACATCCATTGGGTGATGATTCTGTCATCCTGTACTGGGAGATGGATCTGCTGTATCTTAGGCTACTGTGCCTTCCGGGGTTCGTGCAAGAAGCCTTGTGATTTATCATGACCTCAAGGACTTATGCTCTTGGGGTTAACATGAGTTGATCTATTTTTATTTTAAAAGAATGCTCTTAAATAGAAGGAGCCCCCATGTTTCCCTTTAATCATATAAAAGGTAGTTAAAAACTAGTGTAAATCCTTAAATCTGCTTTAAACAATAGCAACTCATATCAGTGTGTGTGGGCAGGGATTTGAAACAACTGTTGGATTTAGATGTGGCCAAATGCTAACAAAGCTAAGCAGCAGCAGTTCCCCCCTGCCTGCCCTTCAGCTCTGCCCCCTCCTCAGGCACAGCTGCCCCCCAGCCCAGGCTTGTGGGATGGGTTCCTTCTCTCTACCCTGATAGAAAGGGGAAGAGCCACAAAACTGCATGGCTTGCTCCTAGGGGAAGGACTGGCTGTGTAAGTGGCCCTTGCTAGCACAGGGTGGGAATGCAGAGCTGGCTTTTGCAGGGCAGGAATGGAATAATTAACACTTCATGTGTAATTTGCAGTGAATGTGTGAGTCTCATGTCTAGAGGAGTTTATTACTTGGATTAAATGGCTTTTATCCCAATTGTTGTGCTGTAGTGCTTTCTTTCAGGAGCAGTGACTGTGCCTGGGGGAGGTCAGGGCAGTGGGAGCTGTGGTTTGTACTGGGCAGGATGGGAAGCCAGGGTAGATCTGCCTCAAATAGGGCAACAGGGCAAGAGTTTAAACTCACTTGTTTGTATTGCCAGCACTTCATGGCTGGTACCTGTGAGTAAACTGAATGTTCTGTGCAGCATCCCCAGGGACAAGGTGTCTGCTCCTTCAGAGTGCTGTTTCTGAGTCTTTCCCACCAAAATTGTGCTGCTGTGCTGGGAATAATGAGAGCCCAGCAGCAAATTTTGGGCACTTACCAAGTCTTTGCTGAAAGAATAGGCTTCTAGTAGCTGTAAACAGGCTGAATAGAAATTGCTCGCTAATTAAAGGGGTCAGATCTGCCTATTCAATGTCAAGAATGTTCTGGAATTTATTTGGTGCCTGTGGTAGAAACAACTGCTAGTGCTTTCTGCAGTTTAGGAGGCTGAAAGGGTCTATGTGAATTTCTTTGCTCTGATAAGACAAGGAGAAATTCAAGCCATGGTTTTGTAATTTCTGTGATGGGGTGCTGAGTTGCCTTATCCTGGGCATAGCTCTGCATCTGTAATCTCTCTGCTCTAGGGGGAGGGGGGAATGTGTCTTTTTTATCCCTTCCACCCCCGTGCACCCCAGGCATGTGTTATCAAGCTCTGATAATAGCTGCAACCAGGGAGGAATGCAGAGGGCTTTTCTCTCTTTAGTTATCAGCATAATTTGCACTAGGAAAATGTATGAGGAATGGTGTTCCTGAAGAAAGAGGCCCATTTCTTTTATTAATGCTAAATATTTAGCTACACAGCTACTGCCTCTGTTTTTATGAAGGCTGCCTCTTGTCCCTAGAAGACTCCTCAGGTGAGGTTTTTATGGGCCAAGCTCTCTATAATTTATGGAGATTCAATTGCTGGAAAAAGCATGAGGCTGACACAGATTTTCCTAGTGGATCTGCTTCCAGATCATGATCTTCGCTTCTATTTCTTGTCACGTACGAGGAGAAATGTGACCAGGTGAATGACATTGTTCTGTTCACTCTCTTGAAGCAGAGCCCAGAAAAAGAGGAATGGATGTGTCTTTCTGCAGGAGAGGAGCAAGAGCAGGAGCAGTAGACAAAGTTGTTGTAAAGGAACTAAATGTTTCATCCAGAATAAGTTTAGATTTACAACAGGATCGTCACCACCACCTTCCTTTGCAGCAACACAAACACAACCTTGGTGTCTTGAGAACCTTCCTGGAAAAAGTCCTGGGTGCTCTCAAGCTAAATATAATATGGGAACAGAAAAACTGTCTTGGTAAGGTTTGTTTGCCCTGAGTTTAGTTGTGTGATCCCTTCACAAGTTCTTTCCTCCTATATTATTAGGAAATATGGGCTTGGAAACAGGAACTGTGAGTTCCTGCAGTGATCTCTTAATAGAAGAGGTATTGCTGACTTGCATGAGATAATCCTCTGGTTGCAACTCATTTACAGGATCTTCCTCCTTTAAGTGAGGCTTAAGCTAATATGGTTTACTTCATAATTGGGGCAGACTGATATGTGTGGACAATTATAGAAAATCAGCTGATAGGTGGTAATTTGCTAAGCAGCTGGAGTTGAATTGTGTCTGCAAGCTTGAAATTTGCTTGCTTTAAAAATAAATAAGCCTTTTGTCCCAGTAAGTTATTAAGCCTCCCTTCCCAGTACTCTAAATCAGTGTGACACAAATGTTTCTAATGGGAAGATAAATCAAGATAATGTTCATAGATATTTCACAGGGTAGAGAAGAGGGCATGGAAAATGTATCTGGAGGAAGCACCACCATGGGCAAGCAGTCAAAACAAGCTCTTTGTGTCCTGCTTTAAAAAAAAAGTGACAAAAATTATCTGGTTTTCATGTCCAGAGAAGGCACGTGTCTCCTAGCACAGCAATGGCAGCTCTTACAGGAGCCACTGCAGGGCTGCCTGGCTGGACTTCTGGTTGTCCAGTTGTTGTTGTTTAGAGTTTTAGTGGAAAATGTGGTTTTTTGTGGGTATTTAGGTAGAGAGGGTTTATAATTTGGTTGTATTTAGGAATGTTTCTTTTTTAAAAGTGTATGGTATTTAAGAAAGTTTGTGGGGTTTTTTTGTTGGTTGGTGGAGATATTGTGGTTATTTTGTTGATGATATTAATGATAATTTAATGTTGTTTGTTTTGTTATTTTATTTTTAGGAATTGGATTTTTGGGTAGGTTTTTTGATTTTTGTTTTTTTTTTTTTTTAATGTTAAAATTAGTTTTTAGGAGAATTTGGATGATTTTGGTCCAGCTCAGTTCAGGCTGGACCTAGGCTCCCAAACAGTTCTCTCTGAGATTTTCATTATTTTACCATAAATGCAATAGGTTTGTTGTGTTCTACTGGCCATGTGGATGCTCTGTGGAGAGCTGCTGGCTGTGAATGTTTACAGGTTGAACTGAGCAGCAGCATGACCCCAGCTCTTTGGGAGAGAGCACCTTCTCTTTTTGTAGATAAAGTGGCTACCCAGTGCCCTGTAGCCATCATCCCTGTGTCACACACCTTTTAGCTTTACCTCTTGTTGCTTTTCTCTGTCTGCAGTGCTGGAATTGCTGTGGGGTTCTACGGGAATGGGGAGACCAGTGACGGCATCCACCGGCTGACGTACTCGCTGCGCCATGCCAACCGCACCGTGGCCGGCGTCCAGGACAGGGTGAGCACCCCAAAAACGGGGCTGTGGCAGCCCCTCTCAGCACCTCTCCTCCTGGATCTGCCTGTGCCCATGTCTCTTCCTGTTTTCTCTTCAGATCTGGGCTTGGTGATGTGCTAAAATTTCCATTAGTGGTGGGGTGATTTCTTCCGCTCTTCTAAAAATAACAAAGCGAGCACAGCTTGTTAAGTGAAGTTTTCTCTTTGCTGGGTTTAAAAACAGCTTGTGATCAGCTCTCTTTTCCACACCCGGAAGAGGAGGCAGACCAAAGCAGACAAATCTTAGTAAAATGTAGCATTTTAGTACCATTGGTTGTTCCTGTGCTCTCTCTAATTTCATGGGATCATACTGCAACCCTGATGGCTGCAAAATGTGTGTATGTGTTCAGGCTCAGCTGAGGTGCCATCATTGGACAGCTTGCTAACAATCTCCCTTATAGATGTTTGTAAGTTGCTTTTGAAGGGTAAGCAATCTTAAAACAGAGGACTGGTAATCTGGAAGCTGTCCATGACTTGCTAGTAAGAATGAATTCCCTTTTACTTCCTTGGCTTCCTGTACTTTAATTTTTTTTTTTAATTTGTTTATCCTCCTTTTTCTTTCCCATGCTATAGGTACTGGACACTGCAGTGGCCCTGAACCAAACAGTGGAACCAAACTTGCTCGTCCTGGAGGAGATGTTCAAGAAGCAGACAGACTACCTGCATATTGTCCAGAAACTGCAAAGTCTCTTGGATGATCTGGTCAGGCAAACAACTGAGATTCCCTTTTGGAAGAATGATGAGCTGTCTCTGGAGGAGCTGGCAATTCAGATTGACCTCTATGACTGGTACAGGTGTGTAGCATGCTGTAGTGTAGTGGTTGTAGCATCTGCTTTGGCTTGTTTTGCAAAAATTATGTGGATGTTCTGGGTGATTGAGCCAAAGGCTGTGTCTATTGCTGTAGGTGTTCTTGTCCTGCAGAGCTCATTTGTTTCTTACAGCAGGACTGAATTCAGTGTAAATCAAAATGCACAGCTTTTTTCCCTTAAGTGCCTTTATTACCAACTGATGAGAAATTTATTCTCAACATACAAAATCTGTAGTTTGTGTTCTAGCACAGGGGAAAGCAGCCCCAGATACAGCTTCTATTCTGTCCTAATAAGTGCATAAAGAGCACATTAAATAGAGTAGAAAATGGCACTAGTTCTGTAAGTTAATACTACAGCGTAACATTGCTTTTTATTAAACATATTAAATAAGATATTGCATCAGTTGTATTCCACAAAAGAAAATCTCTATCCAAACATGTGGAATAAATAACTGAAGCATTTCCTAACAAATATCTAGGAAGTTCAAGAAGCTTCAATGCCTTTTCTTCCTCTGATGATGACCAGTGTATAAAACATCCCACTAGAAAACACTAGCAGTCTCATTTCTCAACAACTGTTTGTGCTGAGGGTGTTGTGTAAATGATTTTACCTGCCTCAACTTCCAATCCCACAAATACCCAGAGCTGTCTGAAGATTAATCTTTGGAGCTGGTTTTGAAGAAGAGAAGAACTGTGTTTTCCCCAGAACTCACAAATAGCTTATTGATCTGTGCTATTTACAGCCCAGTTTTCCTTTGCAGACCATGTTTTTGTTTGCTGCAGGTGGCTGGGATACCTGGGCCTGCTCCTGTTTAATGTCCTGATATGTTTGCTGGTGCTCTTTGGGCTCATTAGAAACTCCAGGGCCATTCTAATGGGGTAAGTCTTGACCCAGGGACAGGGCATAAGGAAAGTCAGCTGAATGCAAGGATCTGCTACCTCTACCTGTTTTCTACTGATACCAAGGACCTCTGAAACTGAACATCTTACATTTGACTCTGAGTAGGGAGACATTACAGAGTGTAGCTGTGGAAACAGTTAGGGCTTCATACAAGAGATGCTCACAGGAAGGTTCTTCAGCTGTAAAATGCGATGCTGCAGGTGTTCATTGCCTTCTCATCAGAGGTGAGGAGCTCATCCAGGCTGTCTGCTTTCCGCTGGGTGGCATTGGGAGCCTCCATTTGTTGGGAGATAACAATGTGAACATCCTTCCTTAAAATTACAGGCTTTAAAATTCTCCCCTTAATTCTTTGCCGTTGGGAAGGCATTTGTTAATTGATGATAAGCATTGCATGTGTCTACACAACCTGCAGCATTGCCTTCTGTGTCACTATCTGCTCTTGTTACCTGGGGCTGTCACACCTGAAGAAACCTTAAACAAGAACAAGCAATGGTTTGCACAGTTGTGAGAAGGAGTCTTGTTGCCATAGTACTGCAATGTTAATGATGTCTGTTTCTCAAAAGCACTGAAAATGTCCCATTACAGGAAAAAACTCTTGTAGCTTGGCATATTTGGCAAAGATCCTGGTGTCATAAACACAGTGACAGTTTGATAACTGACATGGCCAAGGGTCTATACTGGTTTGTGTTGGTGCCATTAATAATTGGAATGTGTATCCAGATTTATTATTTACCAGATGATTTCATACCTGGCAGGTTATACAGACAAAAGTCCAAGTGTATGCACAGATGGCATACCCAGGGTTTAAATTAGAATCTCATTCCCCGTTAGCCAGAAGTTCATATTAAGGCATTCCCTAAAGGGAGCACATGGCATAAAGAAACAAGTGTATCACAGCCAGGCAAGATGGTGAAATGCCAGTTTTAGATCTTTTAGCCAAGCAATCAGTTACTGACCCAGTCATCTTCATTTAAAGTAAAACAACAAATGTGTCTTATTGATTAACATGCTCAGCTGGAGGCACCAAGCTGTGTTGTACTTATGTCATAAACCCACAGAACCTTGCTGATCCATGGGTGATAATTTTTGCATCCATTTGGAAAAGGCATAATAAAGTCTTTAGTGTCTCGTTTCAGAGTGCAGCACAGATGTCAGTCTGGTGAAACTCCCTTACTTCTGCAAGATGAGGCATAGATCCATTCACAGAATAGGGATTATTTGGAATTAAAATAAGTTAGTAAACCGAGGGATAGGGATTTTTTTTAAAAAAATGGAGGTTTATTTTTTAAAGCTCTAGTATTCAGTGAGACAAATGTAGCAGAAAAAAGATATGTCCCTTCCTCACAGAGATTGTGAGGTTGTACTAGGTTTGAATAAAGAATGTCTTGGTTATGAACAGGTTTTTGTATTGTTCAGGGTGTGGGTGGGGAGGGATCTACTTATGTTTCAAAGCTTGAGGGAAAAAGCATCCCTAAGAGAGCAAGCCAGTGTCTCTTCACTTTGAAGATAGAAACAGATAAAATGAAACTGCTTATTAGTCTGCAGCCCTGTACCTGAGGGAGTTGAGGAGCATTATAGCCTAAATATCTCTACCACTCATACTGACAGCAAGGGTGAAAAGCTAATGTGCTGGTTGGGAAGTGCAAAAGCCTTTTCCATGAGTGTGTGCTCCTGAATGTCACTGAGAGCCTTGCTCTGTCACCCCTCTGCCTTGTGTTTGCTTGACAGCAGACACATCCCACTATTTCTGTCAGTAATGAGGTCCAGCTGTCAGAACAGAACTTTAAATCTGTGCAGAGATGGACTCACCTGGCAGTGGTGGGCAGCTGAACTGTAGCTCCAAGCTGTTTGCCTGCAGGTGATTGTCTGTCTCCTGGAGCTGTGTGGGATGCTTGGGTGCTGTTGAGGTGCACCAGCTTGGAACCAAGGTATCCTTAGCAGGGGCTGTGTTCCCTCCCACCATCTGTCACCATATAGTGCTTACACCAAACATTCTCATTTGTTGTAGACACAGGAGAGATTTCTCCAGTTTTGGCTCATTATAGTTTTGTGGGGTTTTCTTTATTTAGCATGTTTTTCTTTGGGTATCTTTGGACCTGGAAAATTAAGTCCAGAATGGGAACAGTGAAGGTGATGGGACTGTAGTCAACCTCCTGCCAATCTGCCTCTCCTACAGCCCCCTCTGTCTTTGTGCCTTTGGTTTTCCTGATAGAAGCAGGATCATACTGGGCTTCCCTACTTCTCCCTTCCCCTGCAGCTCTAGGGCAGGTAAAGTGGTAACCAATAGCTTGATACGAACTTATCTGGCTGCTGCTGTGCATGACATCTAAAATGGGATAATTTATCTGAACATACAGTCAGTGGTTGATAATTTCTTGGATTTGGTAATTGCTTTGGACTCCAGATAATATATCTTGTGAAGGGAATAGCTTGAAATCAGAGCTGCCACATCTGCCATCTGTCTGTCTCCCACAGGGTGTGCTTGCTTGGGGTGTTTGCCCTGATTGTCAGCTGGGGATCCCTGGGCCTGGAGCTGGCTGTCGCTGTGGTAAGTGGCTCACAGCCAAATACCATTCACCCTTTGCTGCAGGTTTAGCAGACACCAGATTAATGCTGTGCTGTGCCTGCTTTACAGCATGTCCTGATCTGAGTAACTGTCCTAGCAATTTCCATCTAGGAAAAGTCCAGAGCTGCTCCTTCTCCATGGTGTGGTGTAGTAGCTCATACTCCAGCACTGCTGTGGTTGTGTAAAGCAGTGCTGCTGGGGATGGGGATGAGAGATTTCATCATCTGAAACACCCCTAGAATAGAAGGTTCCCTGATGTTAACCTGGCTCAACTGCTCTTTGATGCTGGTGTGCTTTGATAGTCCTTTTGTCTTCCATTCATCCAGGGCTCCAGTGACTTCTGTATCAACCCTGATGCTTACGTCTCCAAAGTGGTTGAAGAGAATGCAGTGCTCAGTGCTGGTGAGTGCTGGGACTGGCTTTGGCACAGGGTTCTGCAGCTCCAGCTGTCACACAGGAGCATGCCAGTGACTGAGAATTTTAGGCTATGTTTGAAACAGAGGAGCTGACATACAGTTGGAAACAAAATTTGTGTAGCTCTGAAAAAACAGCATTCTGGTCAGAATGCATATATGCATCAGAACCACCTTCAGAACCTTTCTCTTGCCTTGACCCTTAGGTGGAAATAAATGATGAAATGGAATAACAGAAGTCCTCAAATTATTGGATTATTTTGCTTTAAATGTAGCACCCTTGAGTCTTGCTCTCCTCTCTGATAGAACTGGGGCAGTAGCCATGTGCAGTTTGAGTTGTCATTTTTAAAACTTGCTCTTGGGTCTGTATTCCTGAATCTAGCATACCTATTTTTATATCTGTTATCAACAGTTTATATATAAATTTTTTCTCTTAATGGTGGCTGTAAATAGTAGCCTCTTTGAAGGATAAGTGAATGGAAACAGCCACAAAGAAGTATAGATTTCCCTTTCCATTATAAATGCAGTATTTTGACCGCTTTGTGTATACTGTTCCACTTAAAGCATGTGCCTGCATCTCAGTGGCTTCCCCTGAAGCACTGATATATTTGAGGTTTGTTGCTCCTAATTTAGACTGAAGTGGTTGGTGAGGTGAGGGGTCCCTCCAATTTGAACCTCAGAGAGGCAAAGATGGCATTCAGAGCCTTGGCTTAACAAAAAGGTGATTGGGTGCCTACCAGCAGAGATACAATAAGTGCTGGAAAGGAAAAGTATTTTTAGGATTGAGTTTTCTGCTTTGTTTACAAATTTAACTTTTTTTCCCCTGCCTTCTCTCCTCCAATAATTCCTTTATGTATGGTAAAACACAAATAGGCAATGGCACTAATTTGTAAAAGGACCGACGTGTGTTTTTTTCTGGTTCTTATTTGGTGGAACCAAAGAACTTTTGCTGTGTGTGCAGAAGGTCTATTCTTGGCCAAATGCTCTCTCTCACTGTGCAACTGGTAGGAAATTAGGTATGTAGGTATGGCTGAGGATGCAGAGATTGGAAACAATAAAAAACATAAATGTCTGGAGGCAGAATATAGTATAAAAGAATATGTACAGGTTGATATTGCAACCCTACATTTTATTTTTGGAGTGCCTTATTTATTGATTTCGTGGGAAGGAGATTATAGAGTCAGACAGCTCTCTTGGCAACAAAGAAATGTAGTGAGGGAAGAGAGTGAGTGTTTAGCATAAGATGAAAATCCTCTCTTGGCTGTGAAGGTGGCAAAGATGTGGCTTCAGGTGCCTAGCTGGTTTCCTGGCTCTTCAAGGAGGCAAGTGGGTCAGTGAGGCCAAGGGGAAATATGTGATGCTACTGCCAACTGTGTGCTGTGATAATTTGGTAACCCAGATTAGCTCTGGAGCATGTTTGGTAACAATTAGATTGACCCTGGGAAATGACAGAAAGGCCCCTTTGTGCTGCTTCTCCATTTCAGTTGTCCTGGTCTGCTGGCTCCTGTGGTTTTCCATTGATCATTGATCCTTTGGAGGCTAACAGGGAGTGCAGGGCTGACATTCCAGCCCTCCTCCCCCATTCCCCAGCAGGGACATTTGGCTCCTCGGGGGAAAACAGGCTCTGCTCCTGCAGCACCACCATACAACAGTTGTTAAAGCTCCAGAAATAATAGTGAATAGGTCTAAGGGAAAGAGGGAGAAGAGCAGGTGCTGCCGCAGGCCTGGTTTGGAAGGGTGGCCCCTCCACGAGTGCTGAGTGTGTCAGCTCCTGCTGCCAGGCACCCTGGAACATTGGTGAGCACCTTTTCCCTTCTCCAGAAGGAAATCTGTCCAGCTTCTGAGCCTGCCATTGCACCAGGCAGCTGGTTGGGAGATGATTGAATCTTGTGTCTTCCCATGTGGGTTTTCACTGCTGTGTCATTTTATGATCAGAAAGTTATGGAAATAGGTCTTGCTCCCCAATGTTGAGATCTTCCCATGCATCTGAGCAGGAAGAAAAATGATGACATGAGGGCTGCAGTGTGGCAATTGCACTTTAATCCCAATAAAACCTCTTTAAAAGTCTGGAATATGTGTTAGTATCCCTTGACTGCAAATTGTAGCAGCTGCTTTGTGATCAGCTGAGCCTTATGTATGAGTGTGATGTCCCAGGAGCCAGGGACAGCCAGCTGGGAGCCAGCATCCATGCTGTCCTCTCAGAGGAAGATGCTCTGTTTGAAAGCCCCTGGTTCTAGTGCCTTCTGCCCTCTGGGTTGCTGTGTCTGCTTTCTGGATTATGTTCTCCAGCTTTAACAGCAGTATAGAGACACTAAAAGAGATTTGAATGGCTGGAGGGGCTCAGGTAGATCATGGAAGAAGAATCCATGAGGAGTTATCACAGATGTAATAATCACATTTGCTGTGAGAATCACTTCAGCTGAGAGTCTTGCTGAGGTATCTGCTTCTGATACTGGGGTCTGGCATGCTGGGCTGGGTGCTGCCATCTAATTTTAAGGATGTAAGAACCAACAAGTAATCCTAAGAAGCTTGGTAGTGCTGGGTCAATTTTCTCTTCAATCACTATTTTTAGTTGCTGTTGTTACCTACAGTGTCTTGTAAGGTTCTCTATGCTCTGACTTCAGACTGGGACTGAGTCATTGATATTTGCAATGCGTTTTTGCTGGTGGTGGTTGTAGTAGTCACAGAAAAATAATTGAGTTGAATACTGGGCAACTAGAACGTTAATATTCTTGTTTATGTATTAATTGCTGTTTTCAACTCTAAATGGAATTAATGAAGCTGAGAATAATCTGATTAAGTGCATTATTACTGTCATGTTTTTAGCTGGAGAAGAGATGTTCTTGTTTTGCAGATAAAATGCTCTGCATTAAAAAAATGGGAGAGAAAAGGGAGGCGAAGAACTTTAATGCAGGTTTCTGGGAGAAGGAAATACTTAAATAATTCTGCAGAAGAGGCTGATGTATGTGCCTAACTCACCCTGTATTCATTAACTGAGATAAAGCCAATGGAATTGAACAGTGCCTGTATAATCAGCTCCTGCTGCTAGTAAAAAGACTTGGTGCAGCCAAGATGTTTATTTTCAAAGCAGGAGGCCATCTTCTAGTCCCATTCTTTTTCATTGATATGATGTTATTATCAGATGACTTGTTGCATAAAATTAAATAAAAAGGCACAATCTGTCTAAACAACAGGAAGACCTCTCTCCAGATTCTCTTACCAGAAATCTGCATGGGGAACAGCCACTCTCTTCATCCATTCAGAGGGAGCTGTGAACCTCAGGGGATGGATAATGGAGCTTTTTAGCTGTGGTCCAGCTGAGCTGGTCAGGCTGGATGCTGAGGCTGAGCTGCTCAGATACAAGCAGGAAGAATTCTTGTCATGCCCAGTCTCCTAACTGGCCTCCCATTGATGGAATCTCATCTTAGAAATCCAGAGCTGAACCAGCCAAAGGACTGACACCATCACCACCTCTGCTTCCTCTCTAGAAATAAGATCAGGACAAAAGCTCAGGTGGAGCAGTGGTACCTGCAGAGTTATTACCTGTGCTCAGAGTACACTGCAGAAGAATTTGCCCAAAGAAGTGCTCTTGAGAATCCTGCTGAGCTGATGTTGGCATTGAGAGGCTGTTTTCCTGCCTGGTGTTGTTGGATTACTGATTAGCAGAAAGCTTTGAGTGGAGGGCAAATGGGACAGTTAGAAGCTCTTTGCTTTTACCAATACAAGAATAGGATCTATCCGAGAAATTAAATATTATGCAGACACCTCTCTTTGCTGTCAGACTGATGCCTTGGGGAAACAAAACTCCTGCTGGAGAACATTACCTGGGCAAGAAACTCCAGCTGAAAGAGCTGCCTTCCTTTGACATCACAGATGCTTTCTCTGATGATTGAACCCACAGAGACAGCCTCATCTGGGTGTATAGGTAAAATGAGCACTGCTAAGAGAATGTTCAATTAGAGATGAAGAAGAACTGGGAAAAGCTGTTCTAGGTGTAAGAATTTTTTTTGGAGCTAGGATTTTTTCTCATTGCTCTCTACAGACCTCACTGCCTTTTGGCAGGTGCATAATACCATTTTTGCATTTTGGCTGGGCTTTGAAGTGAGTAGTAGGTCTCCATGGTTGCAGAAGCAGTAAGTAGTTCTAGCAGCTGAAGCTGTCTTTAGTAGGAAGCTCTACTTTCCTTTCTAGGAAAAACAGACTGCAAAAATAAAGCATTTTAGGTAGTTCCCTTCCTTGCCTTCTGCTCCCACAATGCCTGTGCACCAAGAGTGAGTTTGCTGCTTTGTCAGAAGGATTGCTGCTAGCAACAGCAGGCATGGGCAGCTGCAGATGTGACCCTGCCTAACCCTTCTGCTATGAACTAGATTGCCTAAAGGCCAGCTTCAAAAATCAGATCAACCTTTAGGAATTTTCCTTGAGAGGAAAATGCACGAGAAAGATAATTATAGAAAGAAATTGCCTGGAGCTGTTAGCAAAGTGCAGAGGATGGATTAGTGCAGCTGTTTTCTGCCCAGAAATATGAGATTTGATGATGTGCAGGATGGCCTCCACCAGGTTTAAAACAGGTGAAGGTCCTCCTGCTCCTTCCTCTTTTCGTGGTGGCATGGAGGCAGGGGACATGGTCCTGTTAATTTCCAGACTTTGCAGTACAGGATCACCTGAAGGCAGCTTCACTGCCTGTTGTAGCCGTGGATTTAAATCACTACAGCTCGGGTTCAGTGCAGGGGAAAGCTGCTCCTGATGGCTGTGCCATTTTGGGAAGCATGTTTTATGTAGAATGTCACACTTGTCAGCAGCAAAGCCAGTGCTACCACAGTGAATCCTTGTTGATCCTGCCTTCCAGGGTGAAGCAAGGCAAGCACTTGTTTCACTGTACTGCTTTTTGCTTCACTTGTAACCAGCAATCTTTATCCTGAGCTTACAAGCTGCAAACTATGATATCAGGAACTCTCATCTCTAATCTGCCCACCAGGGACGATCCAGAAGGCCCTCAAGAAACATTTCTAGAGCTCTGCATTAGCAGTATGTCATGCAACTTATTGCACTTAAGCATGTGATGTAAACTTGATACCGCTGTGGGAGCTTCAGAGAAACTTTTAGTGGTTTGTTGCTTTAAAATAAATAGGTGACAAGATCACAGCTCCTTTGGGTCACCGTGTGTGATGCTGTGCTGCTCTCTCAGTGCAGGTGTGTTTTAATCCATTTTCACACAGCCATTATGTGTGATTTATAAGCCAGGGAGGAGCAGCCCTTTCCTTGGCTCAGTACTTGTGGACAGTCACTTCTGTGGTCTGCCCAAAGTGAGGCACAAAGCAGTTCTTGCTGCCCTCCTGTCTGCCCAGAATTTGCTAATTGCTGTTTAGAGGCTTGGCTGGGGAGATGTAAGTCATCCCAGAGAAAGAGTCGGTGGGAGGGAGATGGAGCAGCTGGCAGGAGCTGCCCCAGAGTAGGCTGATGAATTATAAATAACAGCTGTCAGGTTGCATTGCCAGCACACAGGGGCTGACAGGCTGTGCTGGAGCACTCGGTCTCCAGCGTGCTGCCTTGCCGAAAGGTGCATTCAATATTTATGGGAAGTATGGCAGAGTCAGGATACAGCCAGGTCTGCTTCCTTCACAGCTCTGCTTGCTTCTGGTTGTGCCTTTTACTGATTTCTGAGTTGGGACTCATCAGAATAGCTGTGCAGCCTGGAATATGCATTACTGAAAGTCACAGACAGAAGATTAAAAAGAAAGGAAGAGAACATGCTGATGGAGGGGAGAGTGCAGAGGGTTTGTGTGTTTTAGGGCTTTTGTAGTCTTTACCATGCCAGCATCACCTTGATTTTGCTGAGCTGGCATGCTCATGTTCATCTGAAGAGGAACTGTAAATGTTTGAGGAATAATCTAAAGGTATTTGGATGATCAAGTCTTTCAGAGCTTCCTTCCTTGATAAGATTATTGAGGATGGCAGGGGAAAGCCTGTAATTTGTGTGTGCTGGCAGTTGATGCGGTGTTGTAGAGGGCTCATGAGGGCAGCAGGCTGGTTTGAATGAAGAGGAACACAGCTGTGTCTTCAAGCCTGATGCTGTTAGCAGAGCACAGTAGCAGTCTTTTCTGAGTATGTCTTCACTGTACTGTAGTTGAACTTGTCCTAGGCTGATGTCTTGTCTTAGGTTTATGTGATGGATAGTGCCAACCTCTGAATAAAACTTTTTCTGCGCTCCCTCTAACTTTAAGCAGAGCAGACCCACACTGCAAAGCTGGAATGTCAAACCTGGCCTGACTTTCTTCTCTTGTGTCTTCACAGAGACTCTCCGCTATTACATGACCTGTAGTGCTGGGTACCCCAACCCTTTCCAGCAGGTGAGTGTGAGCACCCTAATCCTTCCAGCCCTGGTCTCCTCACCCTGCAGGGTGCAGTTAGGTGCTCTTAGTGCCAGCATGCAGCCAGTACAGGGTGTTTGCTTTAGGGAGTGCTCTGGCTGTTGGTAAAGCTTTGGCAGCTGCTTCCCAGCTGTGCAGGAGGTGGCACTGTGGTTTAGTGAGGAGTTTTATCCAACTTCATCACTACCTGCACAGCTTCAGGTCCAGGACACCCCCTTAGAAGGGCTTATGTGTAATGTGGTGAGAGCCATGGCTTTGTTAGTGGTACCTCTGTTTATAAGGCACTTGTCTAAAAAGCAGCAGTGTGGAGACACAGCACCACAATTAATGCCAGGTTGGGAAACTCTGTAATTGCTGCTTTGAATCACTTCTTGAAGGTTCTTTTGGGTTCAACAGTGATAACACTCCACTCCCAAAATGCAGTTGCTTCTGTGGGTGAAAGAGTGTTTTTCACAGATGCCTCTTACAAACCTTTGAACAACCAAGGGGTTTATCCTGAAGTATAAATGTGAGTCATTATTCTTTTGTGTGGGGGCAGAAGAACAGCACCTGGGCCTATTCCAAACTTTGCCGTATGCATCAGAGGCCAGAACAGGCCCACACCACCCACCATTTGGCAGACACCAGCTGCTTCACCTTTTATATTTAGGATTTTTTTTTAAATCTTGTCTTCCTCTGTTTTAAAGAGTGGGGTAAGAACACTTTAGGCTGTGGTTTGATGCACCTCTGCCATCTGTTGCATTTCTGGTTGTTCCATGTACTCCCTGACATGCTATTGCATGTGAAATTCTCATGGTCCTTTAAAGGGATGTGGAGGCTGCACCCTAATACAAACAACTTCTACTGTTAACATTATGTCTTTTTCGTCCATCTGATTTAGTAAAAAATTCCAGCTGTGTTCTGTGGTGAGAACTTGGGTGCTTTGAGTCTTTTCTTTCTCCTTCCCTTCTGTCCTAGAGCCAGCCGCAGCTGTGTGTACATTTTTTGTGTATTTTGTTCTTTGTTTGTGGGTTTGTAGTTTTTGTCTTTTTTTCTTCCTTTTCGTTCTTCCCTTTTCCTCTTGTCTCTGTACTTCTTCCAGTTTGCTAAAAGTCAAACTTAACCCTGCTGCAGCTGCACTCATGTCAGTTGGGACATCTTTAACTAGTACCATTCATACAGATGATGCTTCAGTATTTGGGAAATAGGATTTCAGTCTTTTCCCAGGAGATCTGTTGATCCATGTGGCCTGAACTGCTGAAACATTGCATGTTTTGTGTTGAGCAGAAGCTGTCAGGAAGTCACAAGGCTTTGGTAGAAATGCAGGATGATGTGTCAGAGCTCATGAGGTCAGCAAGCAAAGAGCACCCCACCTCCAAGGTAACTCTCCTCAAGTTTGCTCTCCCTGTTCTTTGTGGCTTCCCTCAACTTTGTACAGAACCCAGGATCAGCTCCTACTAAGCATTCCCTTGCACTCATCACTGGTTTGTTTGCAGGAGTATCTTACTCGGATCCAGGAGGTTTTGAATTCAACAGAGATCAACTTGCAGCAGCTGACAGCTTTAGTAGACTGTCGGAGTCTGCACTTGGTGAGTTCCTGGTGACTGGGCTTCAGCTAAGAAAGAACAAAGGGAGTGTAGAGCCTGTGTTAGTTTGGAGTTCCAAATCCATGGTGGAAGCTTACAACAGCTTTTTGCTTATTGATTCTAGCAGAAAGGGAATGAGAATTTGGATCAAGTTAGCTTTGAGTTCAAAGATCAACATAGGAAGCTAGATAAAATGCCTTCATAAATCTACAAGCTCCAGGTCTGGGGTTTTTTTGTGTATAGCAAATAACTTGTTGCCTTAGCCATGGAGTGCAGTGCCTTCGAGCAGTGTAGCATGGCCTTGCTTGTTGTCTTCACTGCCTCTCTAAAGGCAGAGACACAGACAATTCATGCTTCTGTTCTTGGGCATGGGACATTGTGAGGGAGTTGAAAGGCTTAATGAAAAATATTGTATCTTCAGTTGGGTGGATGTTTGCCTTGGCTGTTTATTTTTGCTCCTCTTAAAGTCTTACTGTGGGCGGTTGAAAATATTTCTATATCTAAATCCAAGCTGGTCTTTGTGAGGGGAAACAAGAGTTAGATCATTTATGAAAAACACTTGAGTCCCTGAAATTAAAATAGAAATCTGCTTTGGTAAAGAGAGTGTAGTGTGGAGAAGGGTTTTGAGTTAAGAGTCAGTGTTAACTCTGCTCCTTTCCCTCTGCAGGATTATGTCCAGGCTCTGACAGGCTTCTGCTATGATGGAGTAGAAGGCCTCATCTACCTGGTTCTCTTCTCCTTTGTCACAGCCCTCATGTTCAGTTCCATTGTCTGCAGCGTCCCACACACTTGGCAGCAAAAGAGGTACAGAGAAGGTTTAGATCCTGTAGCATTGTAGAGCTCTTTCCCAATGAAGACTGGCTGTTGGATTTGTGCCCATGAGCATATGGAGCTCATTCCCACAGGATCCCAGGAGTGTGAGGGATGAGGCTTTATAAGCACAGGTCTAACAAAAAAAAAAGGTTGTATTTTGCTCTGGCTGTGGTTGATACTAACAATTGAACCTTACTGCACTGGAACACTCTGTGTGCAGAGTATTCAGTACACTGTAGGACTGTGAGTCAAGTCAGATGGATGATTATAGCTGTAAAATAGAGGTAATGCTTGAACTATTGCTCTCTCTGTAAAATTCTTATTCTCTTACATTGTCTTGAGGCATTTGTTCTACAGTGGGGAAGACAATTGGAATAAGAAGCAGTTTACACTTGCCTTTGTAGCTTTGCTCATGCTGAGGTGACTGACTTGCATTTGTAATGGAAAGCAGGAACTGTTTT
Organism: Toxostoma redivivum; assembly: GCA_013397375.1. Lineage (NCBI taxonomy): Eukaryota > Metazoa > Chordata > Aves > Passeriformes > Mimidae > Toxostoma > Toxostoma redivivum. Next base: position 766,530 of record VXBI01008831.1, read on the forward strand.
GTTGTCAACAACATGGGCAGGTGAGACACTTGCAAATTGGAACTGGTATTAGTAACGATATCCAGATTAATCAGTAAGTCTTTAGCAAACCTTTGCTTCACTGACTGGCTGCTGCACCACAGGCAGCTGTTAAAATGGCTTTGAGTTTTCTACTCTTGCAGAAGTGCAATAGACTGCAGCAAATTCTCTTCTGTGGTCCTGATTTTTGTGGTAAAATAGAAGGCCCTGAACAACAGCAGGAAGCCAGAGCTGGCTGAGCCTGCAGTACCCACAAAGAAGTGGCCTTAGGAAGTGTCAGAATAGCCCCTGAGAAAATGGCTGGTTCCTCACCTCCTGTTGGGAGGAGAAAGGTTTCCCCAGTTGCATCTCTGGTGCTGTCTTCCCTGTGGAATGCTGCCTGCCCTGCCAACCCCAGCAGGCTCAGACTGCTGCTGTGGACTGAGGGGTTCCCTCTTGCATTCTGTGGAGCACCATTTCTCCCCCAGCCTCCCTCTGGGAAGTGGAGGATGTCACAGTTTATTGCCTGGGAGAGACTGCAGGCTGCAATTCCTCGATCTTCAGTGCCACCGTGTGGTGCAGAAGCTGCAGGTGATGATTGGGAGGTGCTAGTGATGTCCATGCTGTGTAGAACCTTCCACTAGCTTTAAGCACAGGTTATATATATTTCAGATCATGGTGCTCCACCCTCTAGTTAGGGAGATGAAATATCAGTGTGTATTATATAGGAGGGGCAAGGAGGGGCAAGAGAATGTTATGGGAAGGTGGAAGGAACCAGCTAGCAAACAGTTCTGCTCTCCACTGGTTTAAAATCCTGGCATTTTTGAGAAGATAAAGCCTTTAGACACAAATTTTGCAACTTAGTCTCTAAAGACACCTGTGATTTTGCTAGAAGCTGAAGCATACCCTTTGCAACCAGAATGGGACTTCAGAGAAGCCTACAGAGGCTTATCCTTAAGAGCTCTTTGAACATGTCTACAAGAGATGGAAGGACACAGACTGCAGTTTTGAAGGATATTTCTGTGGGGTGCATGGCACAACAGCCCCATTGCCTCTCTTTTTTGTTATTTGTGGGTTTTTTTAGCGCTGTATATTTTGGGATGTGTATCCATCCTTTGGTTGTACAGCTGGGCAGTTGCAGACCAGTGTTGTGTGCCAAGCCCTGAGAGAAGCCCGTAGGGAGGCTGGAGGGGATCACGCAGTGTGCACCTCCAGATGGGATCTGTGGGAGGTCTGAGTCACTGTGGTGTGGGCTGTGTTTCACACTGCCACCCCGAGGCATCCCAAATGGGTACAAACGTGGAGGTGTGGAAGATGACTGGGAGGTTCCTAGGATTACCATGGTTTCCTGCAAACCCCACATGTGGGGTCGTTGTAGGGTTCTAGAAGGAACTTTTTCTCCTTCTTGCAGAGGCTCAGATGATGATGGGGAAGAAGAATCAGCTGCTCAAGGGAGTAGACAGACACATGATAATCTGTACAGAGTGCACATGCCCAGCCTCTATAGCTGTGGCAGTAGTTATGGCAGTGAGACCAGCATCCCAGCAGCTGCACACACAGTCAGCAATGCTCCCGTCACGGAGTACATGTGAGTATCCCCACACCAAGCTTCTCCACATTGCCTCCTCCTCGTTTCTGTTGGCACTTCTGGCCAAGTGGTAAAAAGCAGGGAAGGATTTTGTTTTCTGATTGGCATCAAATAGCTTGGAAGTGCTGCACTAGGAAGAGTTCTGTTAGGCAGCATGCTCCAAAATGTGAACAACTTTGTGCTCCAGAACTCAGGAAAATGTCTAAAGAAAAGAAGTAGGACAGTATTGTCTGGGCTTCTTATTACACAATGATTCTGATCTCCAGAAGACTTAATTCTTCAGACAGAGCAGTCTTGCTAGGAGCCTTCCAAAAGACTGAGGGCCAAGAAAAAACCTGTGGGCTCTCTATTCCTACAGTATTTGCAGTCAGCTCTGACATCTGTAGCAGTATGGAGCTACCTAATCCAGGTGGGATCTTCAGAGCTTTCTCCACAAGAGCCTAACCCTGATTACATTTGGACTATCATCAGGGCTCATCTTTTTTTGGGCTGCCACATCATTTTGTTTATCCCTTTAGGCGTTGTCCTCATTTTATCTCCAATTCTGCCATTTGGCAGTTCTGATGCTGCAGGGAGGCAGATTTTCACAAGAACCTATTTTTAAATCACTTGATGTGATTCATTGTGGGCCCTTCTGAGTAAGAATGTAAAAATAGTGCTCCATCTGAGGAAAATTATGATAGTTTTATGCCCTTGTCTGAAAAAGGGGATCCACCTGGCCTGTAAGAAAAGCTTAGAAGGAGACAGACTGACCTGGTACAGTAGTTCTGGGGGTGAGGATGCTCTGTCCTGTGTCCCCATCAGAGACCTTCCCCAGAGAAGCATGGCACGTGCCCCGTTACCATGTGTGTCTTCCTTTCCTAGGAGCCAGAATGCAAATTTCCAGAACCCCCGTTGCGAGAATACCCCGCTCATTGGCCGGGAGTCCCCACCTCCCTCAGTAAGTCTCTCTTTACTGCTCTTCTCTGCTTCAGCAACTTTGGGGAACACACATTTGCCACTCCTGTGTACACCCAAGGGAGCTGATTGTGCAGCCAAACACAGGATCTGGCCCATAAATGGCAGCAGCTTGAATAGACAAGCTATGTCTCACCTGCCATGGAGAGTAAAACCCTGCTATGCTACTTTGGACATTGCACAAGAAAAGACTAAATAAAACTCAATCAATTAACACTGGTAATCCTATGGGCCCAGTCCTGCCACCACTGAAGTGCATGAGTACCTTGATGGGTGACTTCAGCAGGATGATTCACTTGCATGCAGTGTACTTGCTATCTGTGCCGTTGGTTCCTCAAGTTTAAAAAGAAACTTGTTCAAACTGTAAATTCAGAGTTATTGCTGAACCTCTCTCCTTAATCTGCCCTAAAGAGATAGTAGGATGAAACCTGTATTATTTTTTTGTTGAGATTTTTTTTTAATCTTTCTTTCACAACTGTTTTGCTTTCTTTGAAATCTATTTTTGTATTTAATTTCCTATGGAGGAAAAAAAGAAACTTTCATGGAAGGTTTTGGTATTTGGAGTGGCCTGATAGCCGTTTCTGTATGCTGGATAAAACATGGGCTGGTCTTCATGTCTGGGTAAGAACTAAATGAATCTTACCCTCCCTTGCTGGATCCTGTAAGCCTGGTTTACAGCAGAACCCGGAGAACATGCCATCCCAGTGCTCACTAACTTGGTGGTGTGATTACAGAGGATGAGTAGTAAAATGTCTAATGATCAGCCAGTCTTCAGTGATAGGTGAAGAAAATACACTCTGTGGTGCCTGGTTCAAATTGATGGGAAGGGGAGGAAAGAGGAGGTTGGTGGATGAAGGAGTAGGAATTGTGGTGGAAATGAGGGCATCACATTCATGCTTTCACTTCAAGAGGACCAGTTCATCTTGCTACAGAGGAAGTGGAAATGTGCAGAATTGATCCTTGTCTCTGTCCTTGGCCAGACCTCTTCCACCCTTCCCAAAGAGATTTCCTGACCCCTGGTGCTCTGGTCGTGAGCTCTGGTCGCATTATCTGCTCTCAGCAGAATCCTGATGTGCTGCACTGCTGGTGTTTCCTGGGGCAGAAGGGCACTGTCCCTCTGGTACTGCCAGGGCACGTGTTCCTTCAATGTCCTGCTTTCCCTTGCCCTACAGCTCTTCTGCTTCAGAGAAAGCACATTCCCTTCCACGGGGCTGCAGTGAGGCAAGGAGTTCCCTGGTTCTTCAGTAGCTGTTTGTGTTGATACCCCGAGTGGGAATCGGAGTCCTGGTGCCCTGGGGTTTGGGAGTAGATAAAGGTTTTTTTCTTCAGAGTAACTTGAGTTGGCAGCCATCAATGTGGGCTCTGGGGAGGATGAGGGAGCAGCACTACACCCATAGAAAAGGGAGCTTCTCCCCAGATGAGAGGAGGAAATAGGCTGTAGGGTAAGTGTGTTTCCTGGAGGGATGTAGTAGACAGGCAGTGGAGAGAAGAAAAATGCTATCTATTCTCATATTGGCAGGCAACAAGGAAAGGCTTTTCTGGGATTTTTGTATTTGCAGCTCTCCATAGCAGGTGGCTGAGACCATACTGAGGCAGAAGAAATGGTAACTTTTCATAGCAAATTGTCTGTGGGAGGAGAGAGATGAAAAGGGAATACCAATGCACACATCCCTGCCTCTTTTTGGGAGGGAGGAGAGGGAGGTAGCCATCCAAGTAGGTTATGTCCAATGGCTAGACAGAGCTGACCTATTCCATTCAGCTTTCTGTGAACAGATGGTGAAAACTAAGATGTGATGATCCTGCTGCATTGTTTGTCCGTTACTTTTCCTGGCTTTTTGTTCGTTTGTTTGTGTTTTTCCTTCTCTCATTCCTTCTGTTTTCTCCTTCTTGCCACAGAGATATTCCCTTAGGTGATAGAGCCCACCTTGTTGCTGACACACACCACGGTTTCACTTGCTTGCACTGTGTTTTTCATGCACGTTGAGGCTGCACTCTCTTTTTCTCTCTCTTTCTTGCGTCATCACAGTTGTATTTGGCTGCCATGGACAGTAGCAGCCATATGAGCTGGCAGCTTAAGCCCTCGGACAGTGCACGGACATACTGGTAACAGCGCCCGCAAATGGAACAGGTACTGCAAAACAAGGTCCTTGCTCAACCCTTCTCCACTCCCAACCGCTCCCTTCATCCCTGCACTCTTTATCCCAGGCCAGTGCCTTTTATTTCTTCACATTCCTTCCCTCTGTACCTCCCACCCCATTCCCTCCTGCCAAGGGTTAAAATGAAAATCCGTTTTGGCTCTGGTGCAGACTCAAGGAGCAGTATCAACCCTCTAGAGGCTTCTGGTGCACGTTGTGAGGGTTACAGGTGCCCGTGCCTCACAAAAGCTACCTCACAGCAGCTTCAGCTTGGATTCCACACTTCAGAACAGCTTGAACAACAAGTACTGAGTGCTGCTCAAATGTAGAAATAACCTTGCACTTCAAAAGCAGCATAGAAGTTCTTCCATCACAAGAAGACATTCTCTAGAAGTAAAGACAACCAATTTAGCAGCACTTCACTCAGGAATGGTTGTCTTAATTCAGCTTTTGGCTCTTCTTGAGCCATGCTGTTCTGCTTGTCCTTAGTAGTCATAACGCCCAAAACCATCAATAATACCAACCTGCCACAAGCTTTTAGCTCGTTTCTAGGATTTTTAATTTTAAACTGTCCTGAAGAGTTACTTAATTGCCTGTCAGATCTGTGTGCAGCTTTTCCTTTTATCCTTACGTTTAAGGTCAGAAAGGAGAATATTTTTTAAAAAAAGCTTCCCTAAGGGTCCAGATATAATCACTAAGATCTATTTCATTCTGTTTCAAAGCCTTTTACTGTTTTGTTTGTTCTGTGTGTCCAAATCATCCCATCCATGTCCCACAGACTTTGTGAGCAGGGCCCTCCCAGTTCCATTCCACTGTCTGAATCCGTCATGGGCTGTAGTTGCTGGTGTTCTCCAAGACAGCCAGTGTTTCCTCCCTCATGACAAAGCCACATGCCCACAGAAAGAGGAGGTGGTCTGCATTTTTGGGGGCTATTAGCTTGGGTGAATATAGGGTATGATTAGGGCTACCAGACCCCTCAGATGGTGTGCAGGACAGTTCCTTCAAGGGAGCTACAGCCGCACAGTGACAGGAAGGTGTTGGCTCCAGTGGGAACACAAGCCTGTTGCTTTTGGCTCATGCAGTCATATCTTGCATTCTCTTCCCAGAAACACATGCCCATAAAGCTGCTGCTGTTCCTTCTTCTCTGCTTCTTCTTGTTGGCACTTTTCTCAGCCTTGCACTGGATTCCTTTCTGTTCTGTTGGTGCTTGGTCTGCATCCCTGTTGCCCCTTGCTGTCTACCTACCTGCCTGCCTGGGAAGGGTCTGGAGGGGGTGTCTTGATGCCTCTGCCGTGGTGCATGAATGCAAACAGCCTTGTCTGGAAGCATGGTGCCAGCACCCTTGAAAGGCTCACAGCTTTCTCCAGTCTTAAGTCTTGCTAAGACTGCTCTTGGGCCTCAGCTTGTGGTGGGTTTTCTGCTTTGTTGCTCCTGTAGGTGGTACGGTAGTGATGTTGGATCTGTTCCATGAAATAAGATATTGGTGAGGGTGGGGGAATTCTGGGGCCTTCATTCTAGACTTGAAATCCCTGGGCTGGAACATGACTTGATCCCAGTCTGCACTGTCTTCTGTTTATCTATGGTCCCACCCGAGCTTAATGTGGCTGTCTGAAGGGCTATGGAAAAGGCACTGCATTCTTTCCAAGGCTTTAAAAACAAACAAAGCCAACAGAAGCTCTGTTCTTTTCACTTGAAAGACTTAAGTCCCTTTGAATTCAGAACCCACTGGCTGGAATTAGCTGTTTCCCTGCATCTTGTACCTCCCATACATAATAACACCAAACCCTCTGTGTTTACTGTGCTCTAGCTGTTTGAGATCAGCCTTTCAGAACTTGAATCCAGAAGCTTTGGTCTTTATTGCATTACCTGAACAGCTCTGGCAGGAAATCAAAGTCAGGGTAGCTCAAGAGAAATTCACGTCGGTTTTTAACCACAAATAGTAAATGGTTTGTACTCAGTCATGGTTTCATATGGTAAGTGATCTTTCAGCATAGCTTAGTTAGCTGTGAAGTACTCATGGATTTCACAGAAGTCAGTAGAATTTATGGCCTTTAAAACAAACTGGTTATTCCCTTAAATTATTTTTTTTGCAACCAATGATTCCTTTGTGCCCAGGCTATGTGTGTTAAGTGCCTAACCAGTATGTGCTGGCAAGCCACACCTATGAAAGTTTATACCTTCAACAAGGCTGAACGTGAAGGAGAGGCTTTTATTTTCTTTGGAGAAATACAGAAATAAAGCTGTGTGCAATCAGCTGTGTTTGTCAGAGCTGGCTGGTAAGTGACTGAGGCTGTGTTGAGTAGCTCAGGGGACCAGCAGGAATGGCAACAAGAACTCTTTCAGGTGCCCTTCTTGGGGAAGCTGACAGTGAGCTGGAGATATGGGATGAAACTTGTCCTCTGTGCTGTTTTTGAAAGGGTAAATGAGGGTGTATAGGCATATGGGTACTTCCAGTGGGTGTGCTGGAAGAATGACTGAATTGTGTGTGTTCTTTAACCTTCTATGAAAGCTCCTCTTTAAAGGAAACTAAATGCAACTGTGAACCTGACAGCTGTGGGCCTCAGAGTGGAGTCCAAGACCTCCTTGGTCTGAATTGTGCTCAGGCTTTCTGTCTTTAAAATCACTTTTTAAAGGAGTTAAAGACATAGTGATTTTTTTTTTTTTTAAGAAACTGAAGATTTAATTATTTTAACTCTGGATAATATAATTTGGTTTCATATCCAAAGTGGCAAGTGTTTGCTGATACATCTTCATCTGCTGGCCTGTCCAGATGTTGGGACCTGTGTGTTCCACAGCATCTTTCCTCTGCTTCCCAGCAGAGGATGCAGAAAAGGACTTGGAGGAAGGACTGCATGATGTGGGGGAAGCACCTGGAGGGTGATGCTGTGGCTGAGATCCAGAGCACACTGGTAGAGCTGTGCTGGTGAGAGGTGCACAGTCAAGTGTTGGCTCTCTGCTGCCAGGTTTCAGTCACACCATGGTCACTAAAAATACACTTAACAGAAGGAGTAACTGGTTCAGTTGAACTGGGAAGATGTACAATCCTGAGTTAAGGAGAGAACATCAGCCCTAACTCTGACTACTCTGAGTCTTGATGTGTTCCTTGTGGTGGATTTGCAGGTAGGTTTGAATGTAAAATACTCTCTGCTTGACTCTCTAGATCTTATGTTCCTGGTTACTTTGTTTTAGTGACACTTGATTGGGAGGTCTTTTCTTTTTTGAAGGAAGGAGGGAATTCTTTTCAACTTCTCCCACCATGATAGATGTACTCTGTACATCTTTGAAATGCAATTCATCAAGCGGTCCTCTTTTATGCTTTAAAGAAAGTTTATGTTACATGTTGTGTGCTGAACCTATATGACTTGTCCAGAAAGATCCACAATAGCCTTCCATTATATGAGATTTTTTTTTTCTAAATACTTCTTACAAAACTTTAGCACCTGGAAAAGTTCTCTGTTCATACTCATCTCCTATCACGTGTCACTACAGAGAATGCAAATGGGAAATGAGCACTCAAATGCATTTTTCCTTCTAAGGCCCTCTTCTTAGCATGAGGCTTGGCTGGTAATTTCAGGATTGCACTACCTGAAATGTGCCCTACTTACTTTATGAGAAAGTTCTTTGACTTCTCAACCTCTCTGAGCCTGTTGGGTTATTCCCCTATGTATTAATAATGCCCTCAACTTTATTTCTGAAACAGTAATCATATTTAATAAACTGTATAGATTATTGTCCTTAAAGTAGCTCAGCTTACGATTTTCTATTTTTTGCCCTCTCACTGACAAAAAATACATCTTAGAAAGAACAGATGTACCCTTTGTCTTCTAAATATAGATGCCAGTTCTGGGCCAGAGTATTATATTAAGATCCATGTTCTGAAAAAAAGTTTTTCAATTATGGAAGACACTAAAAGCTGAGTGTGCAAATAAGCCACAGGGATGGGATGGGATCAGCTCTGCCAGAGGAGCAGTTTCTCTCTTCTATTGTGCAGAGGTTCAACCCAGGAAGGAAAACTGATAAAATACTGTTAATTCTTTGAAAACCCCCATGGACAGCTGAGCTTTTGAAAGCCTAAAGATGCCTCATAATGTTCTTTCCCAGTGGGCAAGATAAATCATACCTCCTGGTATGGAACTGCCTTTCAGTTGTCTCTTTGCCAGCTTAACTGGCTATTTTATGTGGTTCAGTTTAAGAGGTGATAAAAACTCAGTATGCTGCAGAACACTCTTGGGGAGTAAGCTGTTGATATTATAGAATTATTCAAGCTCCAGAGGGTATAAAAAGAGGAATGAAATGTCTGTCCTCATTGCTTGGTTGTTAATATTGTGGTAGCAGAACCAGAAGACATCAAACACATTGGTATAAAGAGGCAAAGTTCTGTTCTTACTGCTGGACATAATTTACATGTTTTTCAGCTCATTATTCAAAGCTGAATGACACATGTTACCTCAGTAGCTTTTGGGAGCTGTTTTGGATTGCCTTGCTTAGAATGAAAAAAGAGAATAAGAACAGCACCACCACCTCCAAATCAAACTAACCATCATCTTTCTGACTTGTTCTTCTCACCCCCATGCTGGAGTTCATCTGCTGCTGCACAGTGCACAGCTTGGATCCCAAACCATAGTGGGCTGTAACCCACCTGATAACTTGCTAATATCATCCTGTTTGATGGCAGCCTGTTTCCAGTCTGATAGTGTCTGTTCTTTCTCGGGCATAAATCATGTTGTTATTCCTCACTTTTCTTTCAAGCTGCCCATCTGTGGCACATGCAGTCTTCTGATGCCCCCATTGCTATAAAATGCAATGTGAAGATGCAGTGAGCATCCATTTTCTTTTCAACCTCCTTTTCTGGCATGGTTGAAAGCAGCAACATGACTAAGAGAGCATGAAAGTGTGGGTTTTTACATCTGCATAATTCCCATTTCCCTCTCTTCTCCCAAGCAACATATGTCATGTTTTGACTTAGTGACTATTGGATTTCCTTCTCTGGAGAGCTTGGATAAATCACCAGCACATCTGCACTGACCTGGCCAGCAGCCCTGCAGCAGACTGGCAGAATGTTACTCAGAGTGAACTATGCAGTGACTTGTCAAACTTTCCTCTTAAGACTGAGTCAGCAGCTCCTTGAGATGCTTGCTCTAAAGACACACCATGTTATGCTGAGAGGTGGTAGAAATCTGTGGTTCCATCGTGACATTAGTCATTCTGACTTTCTGTTTGTCTGTTTTGTTTTTTTGTCTTGTCTTTTCTTTCTCCAGTACACCTCCAGCATGAGAGCCAAATACCTCGCCACCAACCAACCTCGTCCAGATGCTGGCAGTGTGCATTAAAATGAAAAAGCAAAAGCAAAAAACAAAAAACGAAAACAAAAAAAAACAAAACCCACACGTGCAGTCAGACTAAACAATGTGCCAACTGCTGTGCCCCTGTGCTGTCCTCGTAGAACAATCCTGCTGTTCTGCCCAAAATCTAGTGCAGCTCCTTCTGTTTCTCCAGTCCAGACTACCTTCCAACCTGGCACCTGCCCACTGAGTGGAAGCTCCTTTTGAATTTAAGCCTTCACCTTATAGTTCCTGATGTGCAAGAGAGCAAACGTGTGTAGGCCAGCAGCTGACAGCACCTGGGCAGGAACCTGAGCCCCCAGCCCGTGGGCCAGCTCACCAGAGCAACCTGTCCAAAACAGGGGGTGGATGTTTTCTGCCCCCTTCTTCCCCCCTTCTGTTCCAAGAGGGACTTGGTGAAAGATGGTGGTAGATCTTCTTCACTTGTGCAGTGGGAGCAGCAGCCTGTCAGACACCGAAGGAGCAGGACTGGGTGCCTGTGGCTGGTGTGCAGCGAGGGAATGCTGAGGGAATGCACAGCCTCTCCTGGGAATCCTCTTCTGCACTGCCCTGGGTGAGGGAGGAGGGAGCTCCTGCCTCTTGGTGTCACTGCATATCCACTGGAATTTGCTCTGGAAGAGAAACCATTTCACTACCCTGATTAACTTTTTTTTTTTTTTTTAAGTCCATTAAGAAAATGCCTTTTTCTTTCCCTCTATATCTATCATGTGAATTCTTGAGGAGGAGCAGGGGGGCCCAGCACCAGTCAGTTCCCCTGTTCACTGCTCTGGACCTGACCTCTCTGCTCCATTAGGGAAGCCCAGGTATTTGCAGATGGCATTCTGGGTGCTGTCTTTCCTAGGCTGACACAGATCAAACAGGAGCCAGCCACTCACTTGGTGCCAAATTTTTCCAGGGAAAGACTTATAAGACTTTATGGGAGGTATTTTTGCACTAAAGAGTTTTGGCTCTCTGATGCTAGATCTTATGGGACTGTCAGCTTGCAAAAGCAAGAGAAACTGGAAGCACCAATGGATTTATAGCAAGTGTAAGTTCTCCCCACAGGAATGACCTGTGAACTCTGCTGGACTTTCTTTTTTTCCTTTTTTATAAATCATAATCTACAGCACAGGGTTGCTGAAATGGCATTGAATGAGGTTTTTGGAGCCCCAGTTCTAACAAACTCACAAGATTGTCAGTCCATCTTCTGTGTTCTAGAGTCCAAAATCTTCAGCAACATTGTGACTGTCAGGACAGATTTATATTTTCTTCTATTTTGTTTAGTTTCTGAAGGCACATTGCTAACCACTATCTGACCATACTAATGCACATGTAAGGCATTTTCTAGACGTGAGGCAGAACAAGGCTTGCAAAGGGGCAGCTGGGTGCCTGCAGAGGGCAACATCCTTCACTGGTGCTGTACTTCCCACTGAAGAGCAGTGCTCCAAAGGGCACTGACAGCTTCCTGCTGGAAGAGGAGACTGCCTCTTGGGAGGTACTGTCAACTACTGCCCTTTCAGTAGGGTAACTATGATGTTCCTTTTTGTCTTTTTACCTCTTAGTAGGGGCATCTTAGCAGAGCTGCTGAGCATTGTATTAAATAACTGGCAGAGGAAATTGAGTGGGAAACATCTCTCAGACTGGAGCGGAGCCGTTGGCAGAGGCAGTTCATCGTCACCTCAGCGATGTTCAGACTCAGTGTCTGTTTACCCCATGTTTGCTGTTTGGGGCACAGAATTACCAACCTGCCTTTACTCAAGTCAGTTGCCTTCTTGCAGTGAGGTGGAAACTGCTCCTGGCAGGCAGCTAAACAGGCTCAAGGGATCTGCTGGGAAATGGTACCAGCTCTGTGGCACAGCAAGCTTTGAGACTCCTCTTAAGATAGAAACCACTACTAAACTGCAAGGCCAGCTGTTCCCATTCAGAGGAGTGAGAGACAGGGAGGAGGCATCACCACACAGTCAGGAAGAGAAGGGTTTGGAATCAACTTCACACTTTACCGTAAATCTCTTGAAGCAGGATATTCTTGCTCAGGACTGAGTATGCCCTTTCAGACACATTGGATGGGCTTCACTGAAACATACCTCTGTTTTATCAAATAACAAGGGCAGGGAAATGTGGTCACAGGTGGTGTGGAGGGACACTGTGGCTCATGAGCCCCAGGGTTTCCATCCTGTCTTAGAGCCTACCAGGAGATGTGGGTGTGCAGGGTGTGGTGATCTTGCAGGGCCCCAAGCACCAATTGCTCTCTGGGGGGAACCCCAATCTTTCCCTCATTTTGAACAAAGAATCAAGAGCCATATAATCCTTACTAAGACTGAGTTGTTCTGCCATCATCCCTCCCTGCAAGGATGTGCTCCAATTGCTACTCACATTATCAGTTTTAGGGGAGCTGCCCTGAAATCTGTGGTCCAGTCCTACTGGTGGAAGGCAACTGTTTTGGAGGCTGGAGGGTGTGGGGAACCCTGTGAAAACAACTGCTTCTGTGTACCAACTTCTTTGTGCACAGAATGCACCCTGAACCTGCATGTGGCTGCACTTTGGGCTGGGTCTAAATTGTCACCATGGCATTGTTTGTGCCACACAATGACAGAAATGAGCCTTTGTCTGCAGCACCTAACAGAGCAGCCACCTTGACCTGCCTCCTTCCAAGGTCTGGCATAGCCACTTCCAGCACCCAGAACAACTTCTGACAGTGTTTGGGGCTCGCAGCAAGGCACAGCTGTGGAGATACATGCTCTGTGACTTCAACATATAACTGGAAAGAATGTTATGGAGATAACATTTTGCTCTCTGGAGGCCAGCACAACGTGACTGCGGTGTGAGTGGTGTACCTGTGTCCAGCCAGCACTTCCTTTACTTGACATGGATATTGCACTTTTGTAAAGCATCCTGGAACTCTGCTGCCCCGCTGCATGCTGTGCAGAGCGCTGGATAGGAAACACAGACAAATGGGTTTCTTTTGGTTTATTGTTATTATTGCTACTACTTTTTTTTTTTTCCTTTTTTTATTTTACTGGAACCTTGAGCAACAGTGTGGCATTTCTGCAGGCTGGTCTGAATGGATCTGCTGAAGAACAGATGGCCTTTGCCTATTCTTATGGCTGCGACATAATCAGTCTCATCCATATGGTCACATTTTGTCTGAGGAGGGGACTTTGAGAAGCCAAGATCTCCCAGACTCTGTGCCTCCCTCTCGGGTGAACAGCAGGTGCTATCTGGCAAAGACTCATCTGTTCTGGATGGCATTCATGGTTGAGGGAGTCCAAACTCTTCAAGCTGTATGAGGTAAAGCTGTAGAGACTTCTCTCTTCCATCGTGTCTCTCTGTTTTTAATGTGACAAAATGCCAAGGCCATATCACTTGGTGTGTCCCAGCTGACCTTATCAGACATTTCTCGTGTTACTGGTTGCTAGAAAAAGGGTCCAGAAGCCAGGGGAGCTGAGATTGGCCTCTGGACACCTCGCTGACTGCAGAGTGGATGGCAGCTTGTCCGGTTGAAGGTGACTGCATCAGTGAAGACACTTCATGTTACTTTTTCAGAAGCACAAATGTGGTCATTGGCTTGTCTGGTTGGCTTGGTTTATTTCCACTGCATCATCATGTGTGAATGATATTTTCTTTTGGAACTGAGAACTCTTCCAAGCACACAAACATCTCCACAATGTGAAATGTAAATAGCATGTTGGACTCTCGTGTCCAGTGTTCAAGACTGCATTGTAATTTTAAAGGAAATCAAATCAAGACTTGGCTGTGAATTTCTTGTGCTGTCTTGGGAATTATAACTGTAGTGTTTGTATCCTGTATGTATTATTAAACTGAGTTCATTTTGTGTGCTGATAAAAGGGTTCAAGCTAAGATTTTTAGCGTGCATCCATGTATCCAAATGTGAAGGATGGAGTGCTCCCTTCCCCTCCTGTCCTTTTTAAGTTTTCTCCATTTGATAGGTGTTGATTTTCCGTGTACAGTCATCTCAGCCAAGATGCAAGGGATGTTCATTTGAGTGCTTTGAGGGGGACACAGTGCATGGGGTTTTAAGTGATTCTAAGTCAGGATTTCCATAGCAGTTCCCTGAAACTACATTAAAAGTTTGGCCTTTCTGAGAGTTAAACCATTTCTCAGGGAGCTGCTCAGCCGTTGCTCACAAGAGCTTTGGATGCTGCACGGTGGTGGGAGACAGGAGTGGGTGGGTGCCCCCAGAGCAAGGTCCAGGTAACTGTGGGAGCAAACCCAGGCTTCTCTTCTGGTGCCCCCTTCTTTTCCTCCCAGCAGCCACTGAAATACTATTCTGAGCCCTTTGAAGAAGAGAGAAGTGTCTTGGCTTGTTGATCCCTGCCACCCCCTGATTCCAGATGAGAGGAGGTGGGTGGGTTTCCCCTTAGCTTGGGAGAGGAACTGTCTTTGAAGTATTTCCTACCTGAGGTCCAAGGAGAAGCCAGGGTCTTGTCAGTGCCACTCTGAACATCTCTGGGTGGGAGGAGAAAAGCCCTCCAGGGAGGTACTGAGGAGCAGATCTCATGCCTTGAGGCAGAGACCTGAGAAGGCTTGGTCTGTACCTCTTTTCATCACAGCCTGCTTCCCTTTTCCAGAAGCTGTGTGCATGCTATGGATGGCTTCCCTAGGCAGGCTAGGAGGCTCAGCAGAAGCATGGGATGTTTTGGTAGCAGTTCCTAGCTGGCTGACAAGTGGTTTGTGCTTTCAGGGGGGTGTGGGATCTCTGCCAAGCCATGATGGTGAGCGTGCTGCCCAGCTGGGAGACAAGGGATGGGTTACTGGTGGCCTGGAGCTCCCAGGTGCTCACCCAGCCCCTGTGGCCGCATGAACAAAGTGGAACATAAATTGATGTACAACCAGAAAGTTCAAAATACTCCTTTCCTAAAGAGGATAACTGTAGCATGAAGCTCTTAGGTGCTCTGCATATTTGATACCACATTGCTCCTCACTATGCAATTCCCAACTCCTTCCTTCCTGTTCCTCCTCTAATCTCACACCAAGACTTCTCCAGTGGCCTCTGCCCAGGAGGCTGCTCAAGTCCCAGGAAAGCCTCATTCCTTCCATTGTCCTCTGCCCTGGGTGCAGCTGCCCAGCCGTCACGTCGCGTGCCTCAGGTCCCTTGGTAACGGGAGGCCCCACGAGTTTTATTCACATCATTCAGAGGGAAGTTTATTTTCTTGGACACTGTGCACAGAAACCTAATGGTGAACATGTACCTGGCCTTTTTGTAACTTCTCTGTTTTGTTTCGTTTTTTTTTCTTCTTAACCATAATGGTTGTATATCATACCACTTTATATACATATATAATATATAAATATATATAATTTTTTTTTAAACTTCGGACCTGCTAGTTTCTTTCAAGTGTTCCTGCACTTACCCAAAATGTTTTTAAATTGTGAGGATTAAAGAGGATTGAGCCCATTTTTTGTATCTTTACTTTTAATTCTGTAGTTCTATTGATTGTAACGTAGCTATTTTTTACTGTAACTTTTTGGTTTGCAAATACTAAACAGAAAAACCTAAATGTAATTTCTGTGGTTTCTATTCAGCTTGGGTTTCATGTTTTAAAAATAAATGATTTAAAACCACTGTTCCTGATTATTGATCTGTGTTTTCTCCCAGAGGGGGCGTGGGCTGGTGGCTGCTGTGGGGATGTCCTCATACCTGGGACACATCAGCCTGAGAACATCTCCTGTGCCTGGTGTGTTTTAACACCTTGAGCCCCCTCTGCTGCTTTGATTATTCCCCACTGGAGCAGTAGTAAACACGAGTGGTTCATTTCTACCAGAACCAGCACAAGAAGTGTGGAAGCGTGGCCTGGGATGGTGGCCCAGCAGCTCAGCCCTGTGAAGGTGTTCCTCTTTGGGAGAAGATGAAACTCAGCAAGGGCTCACCTTGCTCAGTGCTGCCCCAGGGTATCGTGGGTTTCTTTTTAGTTCTGTTTGTGCAGTTCTCTGATCATGGGCCCACCACCACATCACTATCACGTAGTGAACTGAAGCCTTTACCTTCCTCTAATTTTCCTGATCTGTTTTCTGCCAGATCCTGCCACTCAAAGGAGGAGTTGGACTCCTGCCCCCATCCTGTGCTATTCTTGCCCTGACCTCAGCCCCTCTCTTCCTAGGTGTGGGGATAAGCAATAATTCAACTCTGTCTTTGTAAATGCTATGTATTTTTTTTAATGTTGTGAGTATATGAAATCCACACCCATGCTCTCAAGTCCTGCCCACAAGTCCAGTTCAGAACCACAGAGGGCTCCTTGTGACTTACCCTCGTGGCTGTGAATCTCAACAGGCACCAGTTTTCCTCTCTTCACTAATAATTGACAGATGTATCTCCCCTTTTTTTTTTATTATTCACTTCTAAGGGAGGAACCCACATTTTCCATCTTCATCCCTGACCTGAGATGATTAAATCTGCTCTCTAAAGCTCTAAAGAGGCTCGGAGCAGTCAAGAGAATCTCATGGCGTGAAGGAAAATAAAGCCTAGGTCAGAGTCATCAGTGTAAATATTTTACCAGGTTTATGGACTCCACCAGGGATGGGAACATGCAAAGGCCACCTTCCTGGTGACCTCTCCCAGTGTTCTCCAGCCACTCCCAAGAGCTGCAGCTTCGCTCACCCTCTGCACTGCACCCAGTCCCTGCAGGAGCAGGGCAGAGCTCTCTCCTGAGCCATTCAGGGCTTGGAGAAAACAGAGGGAAGGGTGAAGTATGTGTTTGAATAAACCTCACCTTCAGATCAGCCTTCAGTAGTGGTCCCTTAGATCTCAGTCCTCCAAGATAAGGCAGGGAGGGGTGCCCCGGGGAGATGCTTTCAAACGTGTTTGCTCTGTGATGTGCTGAGCTGTGCCAACACGAGTGCTGCCTCAGGGGGCTCCCGTGGGTTGGCGGATGGAAAACCAGCAGGCAGAGCTGGTGGCTGTGGGACACAGTTACTGGCTGTGTGTCCCCATCTGCTGTCACCTCTTTGGGTGGGAAATGGTCCAAACTACAGGTGATGTTTTCTGCTGAACGTGGCGCTGTGCAGGCAGCACCTGCTGCTGATGCTGCAGCCTGCTCTGCCCTGCTCCTTCCATCGGGTGCATTTAAGAGCTGGATTTTTGGTTCTTTGGGAGGGTCCAGTGGTTTTTGCCCTCTACATGAGTCCAGGAAGGCAGCAGGCAGCTGAAATTGCAGCTCATCCTCTCTAAGCCCTCCTGAAGCACCCTCGTTCCTGAGGAATGACCCCATCTCCCCACCCCACTCTGTGCTGCCTTCAGCAGGTCGTGTCCTCTCTTGGCACTGCGAGAGAGGCCAGGACAGAGCTGACCACTGGCTCATTCACTGGAAAGAAAACCCCAACAGGGAGATTCCGATCGGTCTGACCACATGGGGATGCTGGAGCCCTGTGCTTGGCAATCGGGCAATAGAATAGAATAGAGGCAGCCGCGGGAATGCTCCATCCAGGGCTCCTCCTCACCCCGTGTCTCCAGCCCAGCCTGCACCAGCTTGGTTTGTCCCAGCACTCCAGCATCTCCCAGCTCATCTGGGAGTGGGCACAGAGGGTGGCCTGGCACGGTGGTGAAGCAGCCGGTGACATTGCTGTGCCTTCGTGCTGCTGCGTGGTAGAGAGGGGATGTGGTGGCAGGGGCAGAGACTTTTCCTTCTGCACCTGGTGTCTCCATTGCTGCTGGGACCGTTTGCCTCGGCTCTGGAGGCAAGGAAGGCTTTGCCTGGAGCAGGCGATGTTTCTCACCATGACCCCAGCAAAAATCCCTGCTCAGGGATTTTTTAATCCCTCCCAGTCCGTGGAGGGAAGTGGGAGGAAGCACAGCTCCCTGCTCACTGCGAGGTGCTGCAGATGCTGCTTCTTCTCCCACCCGTTTCCTCTTCCTACCAGGCAAACCTCACGGAACCTGGCGCTTGCACCCCATAAATCACCTGGCCACTCATGGTCTGTTCCAAACACATCAGCTCTGGGGTCTGTGCATGGATTGCTCATCAGAGAGCCAGAATGGCCCCCTGCTCCCCAAGGGTTTTCTAACTCAACAGCCCACCCTAAAAAAAAGGAGGGCTCACCAGGCTGGTGAGGACATGGCTGGAGCATCACCCAGTGCTGACATGGAGGTGACACTGCTTTGCTGTGTCCTTTTTCCCCTGTCCTCAGCGTGGACAAGCAGAAACCCAGCACTGTTTCCCTGGTGAAACCACCGTGCTTTGGTGAGGGCTGAAGGGGAACACATCCACTGAGGAGGAGGAAGGAGGGGTTGGGAGCTGAGCTGCTCGGTGATGCCGCGACTTCGCAGATCTCATCTGGCAGCGCCGTGGGAAGTGTTTCCAGATGCTTTTAAGATGCTCAATTTATCTTCTCCTCCACTCTTGGCTTGCCAAATGGCTACAGCAGCAGAACTGGCCCCACTGGGCAGCTGAGGCAGACCAGAAACAGCATTTGCTGGGATCTGTGGGGCAAGGGGGATTGGTTTTGATAGATTCAAGGCTGGTCTTAAAAGTCAGGAAGGGAAAAATAAACTTTGTAGGGCTTTTGGGTTATTTATTTTAGCCACCTGCATGTTATGCAGAAATAGTAGAAGGGTGAAAAAATAAAGGGGCAATGGTTGAGAGCTACTCTGCACATCCCAGTGCTGAGTCTTGGCCATCCCACAGCCATCACTCTCTGCTGCAGGGCTTTGCAGCCCCTCACTCCAGGGCAGACAGTGCTGGTGGTGGATTAATTCACCTCCAGCTGCACAGAGGTGGTGGGATGTAGATTATGCCCCCATGGGGGCCCCAGCACTCTCCCACCCAGCACTGGGACAGGCGACTCCCAAAGCTGCAGCTGCATGCATCGCTCAGGCCCAAGGATTCGGTTGCTTTTATGTTCATTTCCCATAAATATTCCAGTTTTCTGGGCCAAAGCAGCTGGAAGTGGCTCTTGGAGCCAATTCACACAAGTTTTGTTGTCTCCCAACACTGTCCTCCCACCCCAAGCCTCAAGTGCTTCTTGCTGCCGTCAGTGCCACGATGGGTGTTTGTCCCATTGCCGTGCACATTCCCTGCTGAAAGTCCCCACAGCCAGGCTGGGAACATGGTGACTCACAACAAGTGTGGGACTGCAAGTGACCCAAATGCAAATTANATACAAAATAAAAAAAAAAAAAAAAATTTAAAAAAAAAAGGAGGTGGGATACACCAAAAAGGACTAAATCACTGTGCTACTTTGCCCTCGATGTTGCAACCATCCAGAGATGGGGAAAGCCTTTGGCCAGGCACAGTGCTGGAGCATCCCTTGGGCACAGTGCTGTCAACAGCAGCGATCTGTCCATAGTGCCAGTGTCCCCAACAAGCTGGGCTTGTCCCCACCCCATCACCACACACCAGACTCTCCAAAAGGTACAGCTGCCTTATCAGCTGCCTCAAGCAGGCGAGAGTAAACAGGACGTCCCGCACCAGCGCCGGGG